>BSBK01011506.1:7500-86265 GCA_027943335.1 Chamaecyparis obtusa | reverse complement strand
ATGCTTTTTACTTTTAATTTCTTTCAAAAAAATTGATACTAAACTGTGTTGGTAATAATGGCATGGGATGAGATGGATACTTTTCAATTGATATTTGATGGCATGGGATTAGTCTTAAGTGGATGACTAACTGGGTTATTATGTTGAGCAAGGTAGTATTTGTCTTTCATTATTGCTATATTTTAGCTAACAATGGAGGCAAAGTTTGGGAAAGGTATGGCTCATGTCTTATGTAGGAATAAGATGGCCTTTTAGTAGGATTGCATATCAAAGGGTTCGTGATAGAATCGACACTATATTTGGGCATAGAGGTTGATGATGAAGGTACAAGGACTACATATCTGAGATAACAAACAATGATTGAATTGCTTTATATGCTTCTACCCATAGTCAGGAAAGGATAGCCAGACATGCTCTATATTTGTATCATAAGTTATCATATGTGACAAAGGAAGTTTTGTAAAGCTTATTGTAACCCCTTCTTAAAGAGGGTGTGTGAAGCTACAACAATTATTATGTTTCAAAAGTACTCTTGTAATGCTTTGAGTACTAATTTGTAAATGAGGATGTCTAACTCCTCATTAATACCTTGTAGTGTATATACGGGATGGTTGTAAAATATGTCTCATTTTTTAAAAAAAATTGGGGCAAGGCTAGAGGTTTTCTCAGCGTGGCTCTTCCTACTAGCACCCTAGTGAGTCGAGTTGTAAATAGGTTAATTATTAATAAAAAAATTGGCCAAGGCCTTTTATCTTAAAAAAAACACAATCTAAACTTGTATTACTTTACTCAAATATATTATGTGATTTGTTTTTCATTGTAATATTTTATTACATCTATTTTTACACTTAAATTGTTACTTTCAAATTTTATTTTTTTGACTTCTAAGAACTTTTTATTGTACTATTTGTTATTACTATATACAATTTTTTCAAAAAAAATAAATATTCATAATTAAAATTAGAAAAAAAAATTAATTCATCCAATTTTAGGTTAGTTTTTTTTAAAATTTCATACTAATTATTATTTTTGGAACCCCAAGTTGACTTCTGAAAAATTAAAAAGTGGAAAATTGGGATCGTACTAATGTTTAGTCACGAACAAATATAATGTATGAAGAGACAAACTTGAATTATTGCACATGGTTTATTGGCAAGCATAATGATTCCGAGGCTTCTTTATAAGAGAAAAATGATTTATGTTGGCCAAATGAGTGCGGCAATTATGATTAAAGTATCAACCCATAGTACTGACGTGTATAATGACAGCCCCTAACATATAGGGTTGTTTGAACCCGAAGTCAAATTGAACATAGTGGTTTTCAATGGTAGGTTAAAAATAATGATTTTGATTTGACATGGGTATCAAATCTTTGCTAAAATTGATTAGCCATTTTCATGTTTGTTTTGGAAAATGACAAGCACAAGAAACAAATCGAATATTTTGGGTTGTAATTATTTTATACATAGAACTTGGAAAAGTTTCATACTTTTTCACCAACCAAATAATGCTATATGGGTCATGGTTTGTCCCCATAATTTGGGCCATAAACCTTCTATTAGCTTTCTTTCCCACCTTATATACTCTTAAAAATTCATAGCAACAATTAAGCGATTTAGAGGTATGTAAAGGTAGAGGACACATTCAATTTCCAAGAATATACGAGATTATGTCATGTTAATGGGTTTCGAGTTTAAATTGTATGACAAAGTTGAGTTGGTTAATTGAGGAGTTTAAAATTTATTTATTTATAAGTATTGGAATGAGTTTAATTGTTGTAATTTTGGTGCTTGGCTTCTAAATAAATTATTTTAAATATATCAATTCATTTGTAAGATCATTTCCTAGTATTTCAACTTCCTTTCATTTAGATGTGTAATTTAGAATTCATGTAGAATAGTTTGACATTTATAGATCTAAATCCCATATTTTCAAATTTCAATTTATATCTGATTGTTATGAGTCAACTAAAATGAGAATTTTCCAAATTATCAAGGGCTAAGAACTAAATTTTATCATGGATTTAGAGATCTAAGCAACATAGAGTAATCAATATTAAGTTTACAACCACACTTTGAAGTTAGAGATGAAAAGTCTCAAAGATATCAAATTTTTCTTATTCTTCTTAAATTGTAAAGAAATTTGTTACAAGCATAGTAGCTAAGAGCAATGAAAACCTACTCCTGACTTTTATAAGTTTGTTTTACCATATAGGCAATGAGGAGAAACTCAAACCATGTCTAAATGATTGATCTTTTCGTTTCATTAAATGAGAAAGGGTGTCAAGCTTTATATGCTCGTGAATCTACTAGATCATTGTGGTTTAAACTAGCATGCCATTAGAAGTCTTCCTTTTATCCAACTTCTCCCCAAACACCTTTAGCATGATTGTTAATACTTTATTTTTTATAAGGAACTTCTACGAAGCAAAGTCTTGTAAAACTCTCATGATCTATTTAGCAATTAGACATAGCTTGAGTTACTAGATCAATCACTCTCCATTAATCTTTATTTTTAGATAAGATATAATGAAGCCAAGAAGCCACTAGCCATACTTTATTCTTGCTTCATTTTTCCTTGAGGGGTCCTAGATCCCAAAGGGGATGCACAAGTATCTAGATACTTCACCATGTAATTATGTGTTTCCATTTTTGGCCAATCTATGAAGGAGATGGGACAATTGAAGTCACCATGAAAGCAATAACTCATCAAAAAAATATGAGTGGATAGTCACTTCATAATATTAAGTAGTAGCACAATACCTCGAATCGAGTTCTTTCTAGAATGTTATGGTAGATAACCTAAAGCATTGGTTGTGAGAGCATAGAAAAATGGTCCATTAGACATCCTTGTATTATAGATCTATGTAGTGGGGATGGGTTATAGACCATTCACAACAATGCATTGATTGGCATTAGACAAAAAAGTAGGTTACGATAAATGAGTCTAGCCCCAAAGCTCAACCACAAGAACATTTTTTTTATTATAAACTATAACATCTTATTCTATCACAAGCCTTGTCAAATTCTATCTTGATAAGAAGACCATCATTATTAGTATATGCCCATTTAATTATCTTCCAAGCAAAAACAATGTTATCCAATATGAATTTACCCCCAAGAAAGACAATTTGCTACGATCTCACAATCTCTTAGGTTGAACTTGTTTATTCCTCTTAGCTTAGCATTGCCATTAATTTTGCAAGCTTCATTTAGGAAGGTTATCAACATCAAACCAAATATAATTTTATCATTTTTCTATTCAAGGATAAGATTTATAAGTCCATGGTTACTAGAAGGGCCTATGAAACCTTTAGTAATAGCTTCTTTGTAGACTTTATCCAATTCCTCTGTAATAAAAGGTCGTGTTTTCTTATAGAATCCAGTCATGAGAGAATCCATTCCATGGCTTCCAGGATCAACCATATCTTCTAGGATTACATCAAACGCTTCAAATGCGAATTGGTGATCTAACCTAAGTTTATTGTTCACAATGAATAGGTGATGTAACTTAATTTTATTGTTCACGAACAATCTTAATAGTAATACCAATTTGCCAAGTGAATCTTTAATTAAATCTTGAAGAGTATCTCCTCTAGTTGAGTTAGCAAATAATTATCTATTGTATTGAAAAAAATAGTTAAAGAGTCTTCAAGATTATCATAGGTCTTTCTTTCTTAGTTATAAAAGTTATTGTGTTTATGTTTTAAATAGTTTTTTTTTAAAAGATGATTATTATATCTCATTTTATCTAATGTAATGTACCCTTGATTAAATTCCTCTACTTCTATATATATTTAAAATTTTCACAATAACTAGTCTACTCTATATAACCAAAATCTTTAACACATCAATGGGCCCTTGGTCTATTGGTAAAGTTGAATGACTCCAAATGAGCCCACTAGGGATCAAGTCTTGCTAAGTGCAAGGCTTCAACACATAAGGGATGAGGTCGGGATTATGCCCCGGGCCAACTTGGCGGAATGGATACCCCTCAATCCTTGGCTCTTAGCCAAAGAGGTTTCAACCTATAGACTCGTGCTCTCGTTTCAAATAGCAAAAATACTTCGTAGTGACCCTCGCTAGGTTGCTTTGCTTATAGGCTTCATGCCTCTATTAGACAACCATGCTCACAAATCCAGACCTCCATATATTTAAAACAAACAAACAAACTTTAACACAAATGTGTACGATAATAAGCCAAAAAAAACTCCACTTTCCTATTGCTTCCTTAAAAGTTTCTCCATATGTAACCTTTCCTACCCATCCTCTTCCCATACAATTTTACAATGAAACAAACCATTTTACCGCCATTGAATCTAACTACAACTATTATAACTTCTAGTATTTCATTCGAAAGAAAAATAATTTTTGTTATTGGGATGGTTGACCTCTCGAGAAGTCTCGTTGCTTCACCTCTGTGAGCATCACTTAGATTCAATGAGTGCTAAGTGTTCCATTCATTCTCATGAGAGATGGGTTCATGTGAACCACTACTCATGAACCATGGGTTCATGTGAACCACACTACTCATGAATCATGGGTCAATGAGTTTGACTTAAAAAACTACATAGTTGTATCTTGATAGCAATATCACAGTTGTCGTTACATTTGATCTATGAAAAACTATTTTGTAATGTTCCAATTAAACAATAGTAATATGCCAACATAGTTGAAAAAAAGTGCATGGGATTTTGTCAAAGGGAATTAAAGGTAATAGGTAGGTAGCTATTAAAAATAATTCTAATTCCTTAAACACGACAACGGTGTCTCGTACGCTCCACATCCCCGCACGCACTGATATGATAGTAGAAAAAACAATTAATTCTAATATAAATTGTTCCAACACTAATTCAAACTGCCAGTTCATGTTCAATTTTTTTTCAATGCATATAACATAATTTGAACGTTACACAGCTACCGAGACACTCATACAAAATAAACATATATAATTTTCTACTCGTCTACGATAAAGCACATTCTAGGTCATGATCGTTCGTTCGTATTTTTTAGTATATACCGGTAAGATCAGCTAATTTTTAATATTAAAATAGTTTGATGCGACTGGTGGCATCAAATGTTTGATTAAACTGACGTAAGTCATTAATCAATTGAAGTTTATAGTCTCACTCGTTATTACCAATTAATAAAAATTGTTGTTTTTATACGTAGAAGTGAGATTCTTGATGCACACTTCATCGTTGATGAAACATATGTATTTCTAAGCACGTTAATTGAACTTAAAAGCCTATAAATTGGGCATTCTAGGAGAAATTTTATCTTGTTTTTTTTTTTTTTTTAATCTTAATGGTAGATCTATTGAACTGCTCTTTCTCTGCATCCTTCAATTTATAACTGTTATTTTTACAACCGTTTCATGTTTTTTTAGTCCTCACTGTATCTTGATCTGCGAGTGCTCCACTTGTTATGACTTTCAATACAGTCCACCAATAATTTTCAAATGTTAATACTGTTATTTGTGATCTCTTATTGTCTCTAATTCAATAAAGAAATGCTTTATCATTGAGGACTGAAAAGTGGTGTTTTGTAACCCTGGTAAATAGATATGATAGAAGACAATGAATGGGGTACCACTGGCCGACACTAGTTGTGGAATTCTTGCATGCGCATTCCTTTTAAAGTGCCCCACACGTAGGCCATGGATAGATGATCATTAATTCTTTTTGTTTTTTATTTATCCCATACCAAGCTGAAAAGCTATTTATAGTTTTTAATTTTAAAAAAAGTTTTTTTTATGAAATTAAAACACATAGATATCTATATTTTCTAGTTAAAAGTATGTTCAGAAATATTAAATTTTTAAATATTTAACATTCATAAATATCAATAAATCATTAGGTTTTCTATTAAAAATATAAATATAAATAAACAAAAAATAAAATTACTAAATATATCAACTTCACAAGTTTATGTATGTATCTATGATATACATGAAATATATGAGATCCAATAGTTTATGGTGACATGAGGGCTCCATTGCATTGATCAATTGTCAAAAATTTAGATGAGCTAACTTGCACATATCCAATGTCTTTATTTGAAATGTTTGAATTTTTTTTAATAAAAATGATATACATCAAATTAATTTAATATAATAAAACCTAGAACATAGCAATTGAATCTAACAAAACTTTGCCAACAAATGCATAGTAATTTTTTTTCTTTTTTATGAGAGTACACTTAACCCTTCGTTCATCATTATAAGTCTCTCTTTTCACTTGAAGCTTGAATATGTATTTATTGAAAAGGGCTTTTTGTATAATGTCTCCGAGCTTGACATCATCTTATTCTTCATGTTTCAATGTGTTTAATTCGTTTGTTGTAACGCCCATAATTTCTTCTCCTTTGCATCAAAATCGTAGGCTACAAGGGAAAATAAATTTCAAACAATGAAGAAAATCAATTTAAAATTCAAAAAGCTTATGTTTGAATGAGATATTTTGGTGCATAGTAAAATGGCTAATTATAGCCAATGGTTATTAAAGCGATTTCTTAAGCACAAATGATATGACGATGACGATGTGAATGCTCCACAAACCCAGATGTCTATAAGACAAATGGTTGAATTCAACCTTGTTTTCTTTCCTAATAAACTTTATAATTGCTTCACATCTAGTCATTATGGGGTGAAAATTAGAATTTTAGTGTTTTTGAGTGACATTTAAATTTTCAAATATTGAAACCTTATAAATCAATTAGGACACAATCAAGAATGAACTACAAAGGCCTTTGAAAAATATAAAAAATATTAAGAGATTGAGTATATTAATACGATTGGGAAATAGGTAAACAAAAGAAATTTTCTCTGAGAATCAAAGTTCTCCTCAAAGTTCAAGAAGGCCTAATAGGATTCTTCTCTTCTTATCTCTTTTTTGGAGGACAATTTTCATTGGGTTTCCCTTGTTTCTCCTTGCTTGTGAGCTATTTGCATTATACACGGGTACCTAACACGACCTAGTAGCTGGGACTCATCATCATCATGATCATTGCATACATTACTCCCTAAGTTGCATTTAGAGGGGGGGGGGGGGGGGGGGGGTGTTAGTGTAAATAGATTTATTATCTATCTAGTTTGAAAATATCTCTTACTAGTTAGATTTATTCACATTTATCTTCTTAAGCTTACTTAGGTTAGTTTAGACTTTGTCTCACCTCATGTGGTGGAGACAAGTGTTGAGACACCTTAGCATGTTAGTTACAAGCTTGAGTTACACTTGTCATTTGAGATGACAAGTGTTCCTCTTAGAGTGGTTGTCATGGTTGTATCCAACCTTCCAACCTTCTCATCCTTGCCTATATATGTAAGGCTCTTTGTATTTACATGTACTCTTAAACATATCAATTCTTGAGTCACTCTTGTTCTCATTTGTTATTGTGCTTCTTTTTATCTCTTTAGATCTTCGTAGATTTTGTAGATTCTAAAATTTAAAAGAAAAAAAAAATCAATTCCAATAAAGTCATCCCTCCTCCTAACTTTCTCCACATGTCAATTTCTACTTTAGTACTCAAAATAGACAAGCTTGTCTTATTCTCTCTCTTTCTTTTACCACATGAATATAAACTAAGAGATGTGTTCCTTAATGACTCATTAATGTCTATCCTTATAGTCCTTATAACTCAAAAATGTTTGACAAAGTGTAAATTCTAGCACTAACTCATTTAAACATTACTTGGCATATAAAAAACATAAGAAAAATCCAAAAATAATACTTGAAATATAAGGAGAACACATGATAATGACTAAAATACATTACAACTTACCCTAGGGAAATATCTTAAAAAGGAAAAATATAGTAAGAAAGTAATGTCCAATCTCCAAAACTTTGCTCCATAATGACAAAACCTACAAAATAAGCTTATCAAAATTTGTTTTCCCATGATTGGGAGATGAAAAGAACAAGTTTGTCCCTTCAAATTCTATGATTTTCCCACACATTGATGATATTCTTACTTACACCAAGAGATGATCACAAACATGATGCTATAAAGGGGAATTCACTAATTTCCTAGGAGGTGATTTTGTGATCACAATAGCTGGGACAAATTTGTTGCATCTAGTACAAAAGGTCTTATATATCTTTCTTCAACAAAAATCCTATTTCAATCTAAAGATGTTCAACTTAATAGAGACATTAAATTTCCACAATCCATGTTAAATTTATGTGTTGTTTCTAGATTCAATGTTGTGAGATTCTTATTCCACAAACTTTTTTTATCATACTCCACGATCCATCATTAGGATGTGAAATGATAGTTGAAGGAAAAATATATCACATCTCAATGATGGATCATGGAGCGTGATCTGAAACATTGATGCAATATGAATCTCACACAGTTGAATCCAGGAACAACACACACATGTTCAACTTATATAATGGCCTCCCCTAACCTAATCATCCAAGCACATAAAATAATGTGTCATTTTATAGATTGATCACAACATTTCTATTTATAGTTAATCTCAACATCAACTATTAGTTTCATTCTATTTTATAAGAAAAGTATTTTATTACATGATTTAAACCATAATTCAATTTTAGGATACTAGTAGGAAAATGAGCTCAATAAGTAAAAAATGCATGTGTTAAACCTAAAAGCCATTTTCTTTTCAGTGTAATATAATCAAAAGGGATAATCGTCCCTAAAGTAAAACAAACCCATATAATCACTTTCTTTTAACCAAGGTTAAAGAGATTATTTTGTCACTAAAAGCTTGCTAATTTATTTGGCACATTTACATGATCCAACATTCAATCTGAAGATAAGAGATGGAACTCACATATTCTAAAGTAAATAATGAGACATTTCACCTTGTTTTTTCTTTGCACCTTTGGTTGAATGAAAATGGAGTGCACCCTTAAGATCCACTTAATATGTTCTTTATCACATGTGATGGATAATGGAATGTGGTTGCTTGGTAAACTAGCAACATGATGTTAGGATTAGGATGATAGATCACAAAAACAATAAGGATAGGATGAAAGTGGATAATGCTTGAATGGGATGAAAGACTTCAATTTATATATTTTCCATAATAAAAACTAATGGGGAAAATATTGTTTAATGGAGGGTATGTATTTGAAGAAGACAAATACATGGATTAAAGGCTTAGTCTTGTGACAAGTATCATAAGAAGGATAAAGGTATGGCATGGGATGTTATAAGCTAGGCATGCTCACAAGTGTGGGAGTTATGCTCACACGTGTGAGAAAAGAAGTGTGATAGATGCAATATGAAAATGATGCTACACATGTATCAAGAGCATGCTCACATATGTGTGAGCAAGAAGTAGGGTGAATAGGCATGTTTACACATGTAGGAGCATGAGTGGTATATAGGAACAATTGTTAGATGATGGCGAGTTTAAATTTAATTCTAGAATACCCACATCAATGATAAATACTTAACCATCTTTAAATTAAGCTAGATTAAAATTCATTTTTTGACATATAAATGAACTAATTTAATTTAATAAAAAATCCAAGTGAATTAATAACTGCATGTTTGATAAAATTAAAAAATAAAATTGAAAAATATAAAATATCTATATTTATGCAAAAATTGATGATTTGCTTACTCAAAAATAGAAAAATTTCTAGCAATATAAACTTAGGATACAAAGAATTAAAAAGCTTACATCTCTCCATCATTTATTAAAAGAACTTACTTTGAAGAGAAAAAAACATTGAAAAGATTTAAGCCTCTCCATATTCCTTTATAATCTTGTTTCTATGAATAACTTCACTTCACCTTTGTTTGAAATTGTAGAAATACTTTGGAATGCTTTTTTTTATCAAAATCCTAAAATATCTCACATTTCCTATCCAATGGAAAATAATAATAATAATTATATAATAAAAATAAAAATACTAAAATAAATGAGAAGAGTCAATATTCAACCAATGTGTCCAAACTCCAATTCACCTACGCTGGGAAAACTTCAAGTCGTAAATCCAAAAGTTTTCTGACATACTGAACCAGCTGTCAACAAATTAAGCCATTTCTATCGTACAAGATAAAGAAAACATAGTTAAAATCCAAACCACGAAGCTAAAAAGAAACTAGGCAACAAGAGATAATTGTTCTTTTTCAAGAGTGGAGAAATTATCGGCCTAATGCGAAATTGTCGGTGGGGGAAAGAACCTGAAAGGATCTACTTAGGTAGCTACTGAGAATTATTTAATCAATCTACCTGAATCAACTGAGGTCCTGACCCTCTCATGGTGATCACGAGTACGACTCTCGGGAGGTAAATACAATCAGAAATAACACAACCCAGTTATCTCTTCGATTGGTGTGCGGTAACACAGACATCCATGCATGGATGCAGCACAGCGTACGGGAATAAAAGGTAAAGGTCACTGTAAATATTGTGCAATGGGCCTCATCTATTACGTGTACGGATGAGAATCGAGCACGGTGCCTCGCACCTCCCCAAGAGGAAAAAATGCATTCTTGGTCGAGAACACTAGATCTGTATGGCGAATGACAATAACCACCTGAGAAATCTAGCAAAAGATCGCTCTTCTGGCAGGCACCCATATATCAGCTGGAAGCAAAATGGTTATTGCAGGTCTCATATATAGTCTAGTTAGCCCTGTTCACACTCAGTAGGCCGTGCTTCTGAAAGATGACATTGATTATGGGGCTGTAAATCACATTCTGTTTGTCAGAGTTAGCCACTGTTAGACAGTGAATCGTTTTTTTAAAGGCTTATTGGAGTTCACCACTTTTAGATATTGAAGCACTCTTGAAGCCAAACAGGTTTTAAGGCTTGTTGGTAATGGTGATGATGAAGTATGGAACAGGCCACAAGAAAAAGGGTGTGGTGGACATAGATTCTGAGCACAAAGTGGGGTGGGGTAGGGCTCTGAACATGGGTTCACCTCTGAGGCGTTATATGCTTGCTGCCGTATTGGCCTTGCAAATCATAATACTTGTAATTGTTAGGGGGTTGCCAGTACCATTCCCCTGGTTATCTCCTTGTCCTGTGCCAGCAGTATATGTTTCTGCGACTGTGGGTACTACAGCATTAAATGCTACTGCAAGTTGGGATGATGATAGAGAAACTTCAAATGCTTCCAAGGATGATGCAGCGATATCCGGTGTTGTTGTTACTGAGTCAGTTGCATCAGATGTTTCAAATGCTGAGAATGCAAGCTGCGAGTTAGGTCTTGTCTATGTGTATGATTTGCCTCCTGTTTTCAATGTCGATTTGGTGAGAAACTGCTCTAGTTTGAGTCCCTGGGCCTCCTTTTGCCCTGCCATTGTGAATTTTGGCTATGGGGATGTGATCAGGAGACCAAAGTTGCAAGAAGAGGAGAGAGGGGCGTGGTATAGGACTGATCAGTTTACTGGGGAGATAATTTTTCATAAAAAGCTGATGGAGCACCCATGTGTCACAGATAAGCCTCATTTGGCCAGGGCATTCTATGTGCCCTTCTATGTTGGTTTGGCTGTGGGGAAGTACCTGTGGAGGGAGTACCCCACTGAGGTCAGGGACCGCGATGGGAAAATGGTGCTGGAGTGGTTGCAGGGGCAGGAGTATTGGAAGCGTAACTCGGGCTGGGATCACTTTATGATGGTGGGGAGGATCACCTGGGATTTTAGGTAAGGCTGATTTTCACGAGTCATGCATTTGAAAGCTCGGGGATCTCCATTAATGATTTTAGATTAGAAATCTACAATATCTTTTTACTCAAATTTTCAAAGTGAATCTTCATTTGTAGTTCAAGGAACCGTACAGTTTTGAAGATATGTTAGGATGCCCAATTCTATTTATTTAGCAGGTTGAGGACCTTGGCCTAGTCATTTTAGATATCCAATGCCTTAGAAATGTACAGATTCTTTCGTTATTAAATTTATTAATTTTTTATACAAATTTTCAAAATGCTGGTGCATTGTGATTAAAAGAGTGAATCTTGATTTGTGGTTCAGCAATGCCCGAAGATTTTATCGAACCATGCCTTTTTAGAAGTTTAGAGATATGATGCCCAATTCTCAAAATTTAAGTTTAGCAGAAGTTCACATGATTTTTCAAGTTTAATTTAAGAATTTAAACGAATTGTCATGAAAAGTTGAGAATTCTCAATCTGCTTTATTCAAAAAAAAAAACAATTCCATGGGTGTTGTTTCGTTAGTAATTTTGAACAAAATTGTTAAATGGCAAATATCAGACACCGAACATTTTTCATAATTTCAGTAGATCCAAGTGTAGAGGTTTTCTAGTTTCTCTAGGGTTTTACATGTTTTGTGTTTCATTGCCGGCAAATACTCATTATTAACCAAATTTCCCTATTTGCAGGAGATCCAAAGATGAAGATTGGGGGAGCAGTTTCATGTACATGCCAGGGATCAAGAACGTCACAAGGCTGCTGATAGAGAGAAACCCTTGGGACGACAAGGAAATGGGAGTCCCATACCCAACTGCTTTTCATCCCAGAAATGCTGAGGATGTGCTGAGGTGGCAGGATCATCTCAGAAATGTTGAGAGGACCAAACTCTTCTCTTTTGCAGGAGCAAGCAGGAAATACATACCCAACGATTTTAGGGGAATTCTGCTGGACCAGTGCAGGAGGTCAATGAATTGCAGATCCCTCGATTGTTCAGGAACCCGATGTATCAATGACTCCATGGCTTCTGTTCATCTGTTTCGGGATTCAACATTCTGTCTGCAACCCAGGGGCGACAGCTTTACTCGGAGGTCCATCTTTGATTGCCTTATAGCAGGGTCCATTCCTGTATTTTTCTGGCACAGGAGTGCATATTGGCAGTATGAGTGGCACCTCCCTTCCAATTACAGTAGCTATTCTGTTTTCATTTCAAAGCACGATATTAGAAATGGTACACAAATCGAAGAGGTTCTTAAGGGAATACCTGCTGCAGAAGTTCAGAGGCTGAGGGAAACTGTTATAAGCTCTATACCAAGATATGTTTACTCTGCACCTGGGCACCGGTTAAAGGGTATGAAAGATGCTGTAGACACTGCTGTTGATGGAGTTCTAAATAAGGTCAAGTCATTGGGTTTAGCTCATATGTAGGGTTTTAGCGAGTATTAGATTATTTGTACATATAATGTTTCTTAGGTAATTCCATATTACTCTAATTAGAGTGACATTTCTCAGGTGTCTGGTTCTTTAGGGACTTGAATCTATGATTTTGAGCCCAAGGTTCACAAGTGCCAGTGAAATTTATAGGTTCTATTTTTTTGTCAGATAAAAGAATTGTAGGATTGATATTTATTGCTGAGGTGCATAATTCTTTCTGACAAGTATTACAATAAAAGGCCTGCCAAGGCCCAGTTCTTAGCCATCAATTGGTGTTCAAACCTTTATTTTGATCATGGTTTTAGTTCTATATCTTTTTGTCGTTGGATTCATTTTAGCACCTTTTAATTAACTGTTACAACTTATTGTACTCTTGAGTTCCATTATTGTACATATGAGTCACATGGATCCAATCTGATCATGTGCACAGATAAATAATATTTCTTCTTTTATTCTGGGAAACAACCAATTTACTTGAACTTGCTTTTAGAGGTTCACTAGACACACCCTTCTCATCTATAACGTGGATTCTTTACTGTTAAGTCTTGCAGATGTGCCATGGATCCAGGTTCAGATTAATTACTTCGGTCAACATTGTTCTTGCTTTCTTGTGAAGTAACAGTTCTTTTATTAACTGAAAGTAAACATACCTTACACAATTTAAAGATCAGAAACCCAAACCTTAAGCAAAAAGCTAATATGTATTTCAGTACAAAGTTACATAAGAATGCATTACAATGGGCAAACCATGTTTTGGATGCCTGAATGTGGCAATCGATATTTAATCTGTTGTGCATATGGATTACATTTATTGATAGTTGGTACAGAAGTTATTGTACAAGTTTGCTTAGCAGATGACAAAACCAACCACAGAACAGAACTGCCTTTAATGGATGTCTCAGTGGCGTTAGAACCACATTCAGAAATATGTTTCAAACCAGAGATACAATACACACGTTGTAACTTGTACCAGGAATTGGTACAGATACTTGAAAACTTTGGAAAACTAGCATCCCAAGCTAGAAATGATGGGAAAGCAACTCTTAGAAATGGGTTTAGTTTTTCTGAAACTCCTAACGAAAATATAACAGTATTGGAAATTTTGGTAAGCTGCATTCTAGTGCCAGAGCCTTTTTGGAACTCTTGAAGAAATGTGTAAATTTTTTTAAATGTGTCTGGATTGCTAGAAGAAATTCTTAACCATCCCTTCTTTCTAGGAGCTTCCAATGGCTTCTGATGGGGGGCAAAGAGTGGCATGAATGCAATTCTGGTCTGTTGATTCTAGGGGCTTCCAGTAGGGGTGATGAGGATAGTTTGAATGCAATTATGGTCTCTTGATTGCTTATGTGTTAAATGAAATGGCAAGGCAAGAACAATAATTGAGTTTAAACATTCAGGCTTACAATATACGTCAAAGATTTCTATTAGTCAAAAGCTTCAAGATGGTTTTAGTAAGCTTCATTAGGTCAACTTTTACCACTCCATGATTGATCAGGTTGAATGAATGAAATATTTTAATGATGTCATGAGCCCAGGCAGTCAAGGGACCAAGAATCACATCCTTAAGTTATTTTCAAACTCCTTTTGATGTCGTATCTCCTAATATGGATGATCTTGACCAAGAAGCTGGCCATCTTGCTGCTCTTTGTTTCCTCAAATAATTCGTGGAGGCTGTCCACTTTTAAGCTGTTTTCATACTGACTATGGATATTCTAATAAGCTGCACACTCTATGATAAGGTGTCATTTCATCTTCACCACCCTAACTTTAGGATATGCAAGTTCTCCCTTCCCACACTTTCTTAGATGAGAAAAACATTTAGGTTAGATTGCAGCCATTGCACACTCAATAAAAATGCTGAGATAAGAGAAATAAAAAAGAAGAAAGCATGATGAAGGTTGAAATACACCTAAAAAACAGACACTTACCTATAAAATATATAAATTAAAGGCATAATAAAGCAAATTGAGACATATCAAGCTTAATAATACACCTAGAAGCGTTGGTTCTTTAATTATATTAATGGCTAAAGGGAAAATTGAGGTTCAAAAAAGAAAGAGATGGTGAATGGCTGAACCATAGCCAAGGAAATGGTTAGGTAAAAATGAAAGGGATCGTGTTCCTATTAATTAATAAGCTCTGGAATATATTACCAAAATGAAAAAAAAGAAAGAACAATACAGGTAATAGT
The DNA here is from genome assembly GCA_027943335.1 of Chamaecyparis obtusa. NCBI lineage: Eukaryota > Viridiplantae > Streptophyta > Pinopsida > Cupressales > Cupressaceae > Chamaecyparis > Chamaecyparis obtusa. Next base: position 71,008 of record BSBK01011506.1, on the reverse strand, counting down.
GTGGTTAATAGTATACTTGTCATTTTTCATATTGTGATATTGCTATCAAGATTTAACTGTGTAGTTTTTTGAGTCAAACTCATTAACCCATGTTTCATGAGTAGTGGTTCACACGAACCCATCTCTCATGAGAATGAATGGAACACTTAGCATTCATTGGATCTAGGTGATACTCACAGAGGTGACTCAAAAAACTGCAGAGTTGAATCCTGATAGCAATATCCTTATCAATTGATGAGCTTAAGGGGCTTTCTAATGAATGGTTCATAACGCACAACACTTGGTGAAGGTTTTGCAAATGGGGTTGCAAGCAGAGTGGGTTTAACCATGGAGGAAACTCCATAGTTAAGCGTGCTTGAGCTGGAGTAGTACTGGAATGGGTGACCTCCTGTGAGCTGGAGTAGTACTGGAATGGGTGACCTCCTGGGAAGTCCCGGTGCTTCACCTCTGTCAGCATCACCTAGATCCAATGAGTGCTAAGTGTTCCATTCATTCTCATGAGAGATGGGTTTGTGCGAACCACTACTCATGAAACATGAGTCAATGAGTTTGACTCGAAAAATTACGTAGTTGAATTCTCATAGCAATATCACAATTTGACTTGCTGTGGAAAATATCTCCAACTTATCAATTGATGAGCTTAAGGGGCTTTCTAATGAATGGTTGATAAGGCACAATACTTGGTGAAGGTTTTGCAAATGGGGTTGCAAGCAGAGTGGGTTTAACCATGGAGGAAACTCCATAGTTAAGCGTGCTCGAGCTGGAGTAGTACTGGGATGGGTGACCTCCCGGGAAGTCCCGGTGCTTCACCTCTGAGCATCACCTAGATCCAATGAGTGCTAAGTGTTCCATTCATTCTCATGAGAGATGGGTTCGTGTCAACCACTACTCATAAAACATGGGTCAATGAGTTTGACGCAAAAAACTACATAGTTGAATCCTGATAGCAATATCACAATTTGACTTGCTGTGGAAAATATCTCCTACTTATCATTTTTCACATTTTTAATAGATCATGAATTGTGAACCGAAATGTTGATACAAAAACATCCACAACTATGACTAGAACTATTTTTTGTAACTTGCATGGACTCTGAAAATATACTCTCTTATGATCATAGTATTCAATAGATTACAGAAGCTAAAATCTAGAGAGTTCCCCGTTGTAGCAAAACAAGAGCCTCAATGGCTTTCTGATAATTGGAAATCATTTTATGGAGTCTGCTTCATGTGTCACAACTGCAAAATTTGTAACAGTACGAAAAATCCAGGTTTGGTAATAGTCCCATGTAATCACAATCGCCTCACATTATATTACTAAACATGATCATTTATAATCAATATGTAACAGAAGTGTTTTGATTTGCAAAGCTTCCGGTAGAAAAGTATGGTATTTTGCAACAAAATTACACAGTTTACATAGTTTCCAGTCAAAAGTATTGCAATTCATTACATAGATTGTGGATATATCTTGTCTTTAATCAATAACTTTCATGGGAGGGATATTTCCATTAAGGCTAAGCTTCTTGAAAAGTTGAAGATCAGAGTTTCAAAGAAGATTGCAGACCTAGCTTTTCTAAAATGATGTTGAAATTCCCAAAAAACTACACAGCTTTTTACCAGAACATTACAATTTGTTACATTAACTGTGTAAATATAATGTATTTATTTGATAGCCCTCATGGGAGAGAGATTCGCTTTTAAAAGATCAGGGTCTCAAAGAAGATTGAAGACCTAGTTTTCCGGAAAAAAATAGTGAAATTCCCAGGTAATTTGTCGCAGAAAACTACTCAGTTTTCTATCAAAGGCATTGCAATTCTTTATATAGATTGTGAAAATATAATGTCTTAAAGAGGTTTTTTGGTAAATGGCATCAGCTGCAATCTTTTTAATGTCTCCATGTGGTCAACATTGACATCATCTAGGTCTGACCTAGGCGGAGGGCCCTTCCAAGATTTGAGCCTAGTCTTTCAAGTTTTTCTGCAACAAGTGGTCCATCTTAGCAGAATCACAACTCTAACAAACATCTTATGAATCAATCAATACTTGCTAAAAACTAAAAAATGATAGCAGCAACAGTTCAATGTGGATCTTTACGTATGAATCTATTACAGTCACAATATTCGCCCACCTCTGATAATGATAAAGGAATTATGAGCCTGTTGGCATACCCATGATAGCAATAGTTCAGACAGAAGTCATCAAATCCCTGTTTCCTCCAAACTTAGTAAGCAGGTCATAACAAGGGTACATGATGCATTAGAAGAATATCAAACTGAAGAACAAGCCAATTCAAGAAAACTTCGTTCACACATGGCTGGAACCAATGCTCCTGAGACACAACTTAATAAAAGATATTCTGTAGCCAGTAAGGGCCAGCAGACGGGTTCTCTTGTGGGAGAGTTCAATAAATGTCCAACCTTTCTCAAATCTAAACATTGTGTCAATAAAAAAATGATGCTTGCGAAGCTAGGTGAAACATTTTGGGGCCTTTAATTTATGGGATCGTGGCACAGGATCAAAATGGCAAGAAATTGCTTCTCTCAATTCTCATATAAAACACTCAATACATTATCTTTCCAAACCAGCCAGTCAGGACAAGATAGTAAAAATCAGAATTCCTCGTTTCGTATTGTGACGGATCATAAGGCCTCTTATGGTTTGACTGGAAAACATGTACTGAACAAATTGTTTAGCGTCACTAGATGTGTGGTAACTACACACAAACGCACCTAATATTGTACCAAACAAAGGGCTTTAATGTGATGAATGCTATTTCTTTACTCTTCCCTTAGTTATCTTGGAGAATTTGGGTATCGTTTGCTTTTAGTTGTTAACTTCTACAACAATGGAGAGACAATGATACTTTAGTAAATTATTTTATAATTTCCACTGCAATTTTTTGGCTGTTTCATGTGATGCTTGTTTATTCAGATACATTTAATGTTGGTTTTTTTATATTAACATATAAAGTAAATTAAGATAAAGAAGCTTTCTGTCACATTCATTCAGATCTGATAGCATCGACAGAAACAATAAGGTAAGATTTTGATAAATAGGAAGGCATAATAGTAAAATAAGTAATATAGAGCCTGACCTTAAGTGCAATTGAAAATTCTCCTTCACAGCAAGTATGAATAAAAATAATATTATGTGGAATAGGAAAATGATATTTGCAACCAAAAATGCACTTTTTGTTAGTGAACCCAGTACTGGAAATTTGGAGATGAAGTTATGGTCTACAAAAACATTTTCACTGTCTTCTGACCGTGTCAACAATTTGTTGGGAAGTAATCACTCTAATATACTTATGGATTGAAGGCAGTTGCATCCAGATGGATAATTTGAAAATGAGAACCCATGGAGATAATTTAAAGAATTTAAGGGTTACTAAACAAATTGAGAAAAACTAATGTCAAGTCAGCTGAATTGCATTTGTCTTTACTGCAGGCTAGTATTTGAAACTTCAATTTGTAATCAACAAATTCAGGCATGTCTTTTAGAATGCATGCTTTTGTAATTTCTAAACTCTCAAAGAGAAAATAACCCGGCCAAAGAACTGTTGAACTCATTTTTATATCTGCTTTTGCATTTTCATTGCCACTTTGGACTATTTCATTCCCGACTTCCTAATTTTGTTAGGAATACAAGTCTTTCAAAGTCAAGGATATATATATATATATATATATATAGTGGAGTTTGCAAATCAGACTTATTGCCAAAAATTAAGTTCACAATTCAAAGAACCAAACAAACTAAAGATTGAGTTTCACATCATTTAAGCAAATACTAGAGGCCTAAAGTCTTTTACTAAAACCACACTTTTTGATTTCTTGGCTTTTGGCAGAGATAATAATAATTTGGTGTATTATAACCTCTGAAGGCTGTTGCAACTTATTCATCTAGATACTTCTTGGTGCCTGTACTGCAGTAAGTAAGTACAAGTATTTAGCACCAATGTTGGGAAAACTGACGAGGAATCAGCTGACATTGTAAAGAACTCAAACTACAAAGATGCAAACTTCTAAATGGAAGCTTCTCAGAGCTTATGTCCATTGAGACCATTGTGATCATTTTTTTAGAATCTGTGGATGTTGGAGAAGTTTCTGTAGAGATAGGCTCTGTGAAGAATCGAGATAGGCTCTGTGAAGAATCTTTCACCAATATCTGCACCACAGTACCATTACACTCTTAGCCCGTTTCCTGCGATTTTGTTTAGGTGACTATGGTTGTTCCTACAAAGCTTATCCTCAGGGCAAAGCGCACCTGATCAGTGGCATCAGATGGAGCAACAGTGCTTAAAATTATGAGACACGATAATGCAAAGTTGCAAACTAAAACATTTATGACTTATCTATTACTAAGATCAATGCAAAAGAATAATTCACACTACCTGACGAATGAGTCTTTTTGCTGCAGCAGAAACTACTGGTGTTGGAGGGAATTTCAAATCAACTTTGGCAATCCTGCATCATTTTTAGACCAAATCAAAGGGCAACCTAAGCCTTGGATACCCCTAACTAGACAAACTTTAGTTTATTCTAAGAGACATAAACTTGTAAAGTGAAAATGATATTTAGGATCTTAAAATGAAGACTGCACTTGACAAGAGTTACACAAGGATCTCTAACCTTTGTAAGTATCAGAGTGCTTATTTTCTGCAAATGGGTGAACACCATAGAGGAACTCATAACACAAAACTCCCAAGCTCCAAATATCAACTGCATTATCATGTTCCTCCTTCTCAACTGTGAACAGTTATTCTGAGACCATTTGCTATTACTGTAAGCTCAATGACTACAAACTCGAGAAAAATATGCAAAACAATGAAAAACTAAGAGGACTGGAAAATTTCAAAATACCCATTTCAGGTGGTAAATAATTCAAGGTTTCGGATATAGTATGCCTTTGGGGAATGCGAAGAAAGTCCGAAGACTGCAATCTTCAGTTCACCGTGGAATTTGTTACTTCAAAACCAGATAGTCTTATAGACAGTTCAATTTTTAAGTCCAGATTTGGTAGTGACACGGGTCACCGCATTCAACAACAAAAAGTTTACAGTCAGAATGATGAATGGGATTTGTCTATATGGATATGTTTAAGCATGAATATAAACATCAGAAATTACCTTAATACCAACCAAAACATGTGTCTTGATGTCACGGTGTATCACAAGCTTTTCATGGCAGTGAAGCAAAGCCCGTGCCATGGATGCAACTTACTGTGAAAAAGAAAATGTTGGATTCAGCACCAGACCTAATCACAACAGAACTAACATAGGTTTAAGAGACAATAAACTGATGTGCCTTACAATGGAGGCTCCAGCATAATGTGGCTAGATGCAAAGCTTTTGGCACTGCTGATGTACTTCCTATGTAAGTGATGATTCCAAAGACAAAAAATCTAGGAATATCAGGTTGCAATTGTAGATTGTCTAGAGAGTTCCTTTCTGATGTGATTGACGTTCTATGCAACTTCAAGTTCACATGCATGCTTTAAGACCAGGTTGACTTACAGTAGCTGCGTGTTTCTCACTGAAGAATCTGCAGTGTTGAAGCTCTCTGTGCAGTTGGCCCTTTGGAGCATATTCGAGCAAGATATGTATGATTCTGTCAAGAAAAGGGAAGTGAAATGTTATTTTAAGAAATATTTATATTGCTCTGCTCTTTACAGATTGAATTTTGAAATTACCCTAAACAATAATCCAAGTACTGAAGAGCAACCCTATATAAACAGGTTGGCCTTTGGTGGGATTACAAAACTTGTGGAGAGCATCACTACACAACATAATCATCTAAGAATTTAAATTGTATAGGTAGCATACTCATTCAGTTAGCTATAAACAAGGTGGGCCTAGTCTTGTGTCTTGTGAACTAAGCTGTAGGTCTTGTCAATCTATCCTATACTTGTATCCACTGCCTTGTCTGAGGATAACTACAATGGTAAAAACTGAGTAACTGCATTTTTCACAATAAGTTAAGTTAAATGGACACCTGATCATGAAAGTAGCCATAATAGCAAAGTATATTGGGATGTCTCAGGTGACTCTGGATTTCAATCTCCCTTCTTAGCAGATATTGTCCCTGGTACTGTGCTGCAGTTGGCTTTTGAAGGGTACTTTTAGAGCCACCAGATATTTTACTCTGTTTTGAAAGGTAGAAGAAGAGAATTTGTGCCAAAAAAATTTGGACGAAGACCACATGAAACAATAATTTTAAGTTAATTTCAATTAAACCACCTGCTCCATGGCTAGGTACACGTGTCCAAATGTACCCCTTCCCAGTGATCTCCAATCTTAAAATCTTCAAGATTCCTGCATTTGTGATCCTTCGGAGCTCCTTCCTCCACCAATACCTGCAATGCACAAATGAAAACGTAATATCCATTCTCTGGTTCAAAACCCTTATAAAAAACCTAAAACAAAATTTCCTCTCGTTAATGCAAAGCCTCCCCTTCTCCAACAGTTCATCGAAGCTAAATAAAGAAGTCGTACATTCATAATATTAATTATAGAGTGATTCCAATGACTTACAATATGCCCTCTTGATCTCGCTGCACCAGTAAAAGATCATACCACTAAAACAGAGCAGAAAACACGGGTCTCGATGGCCTGGCCTATAAACTAATTGTTTAGGCTTAACTCTTGGAATGCCTCTGATCAACAGGGGGCTGCGCTTTTTCATAAGCTATCATGGTACTCCTCCAATGCTGTACGTGAGAGTTTATCTACGTTTCTGCTTCTTTCATGGGCTTATCGGAGATGGGTTTTGCACCCCCCTTGCCTATTCTAAATGAGATCTACCTGTGCAGTGCCACCGCCTTATGCTGGTGCTACGCGGACATTAATAAATACTTTTGAGGATTTTAATGGTGATCATTGAATGAAGAACAAAATTACTATTATTTATTTCTTCCGTTTTTTCTTTTACTATAATTACGAAATCCATATAAGCTATTTGCTGTCACCTTCTACAATCTAGCTCTCTATGAAGTTCATAAACAAATATAAATTTATAGACACAATCTACATTTAGCAAGCCATTCAGGAGTTTTATAGTAAATCAATGAAAATACAAAGAAGCGGCAAGAGTGTTCTTCCAGGATTTAAATTTATGGAATTACCGTCATTGCCATTATTGCATCCCTTCGTTTTCTTTAGCTTTTTGGGTTTGAGTTATTACGATTCAACTAAATTGCCAGATCCCCAAACTCTCTGGTAGAACCCAACAATTGGGAACGTATTTAGAGCTGAAATTAAGCAGAAGTTGCAAACTCTTGTTAATTTACCACCAATCCACAGCTTAAAAGACCAAATTACTCTGAGTTCCGTGTTGGAGAGAGAAGGGCTAACAGCTTAAAATATTCGATATTTGAAATTCAGCTCTCCAACGGTCACATTCCCCAGTCATCTGTCCAGCCGGTAGATTGTTAGTCCTTCACGTACCCTGGCAGAGAAATCTGTATGTTTTACTTGGAAGAATTAAATTCGAACTCGAATGAATAGAGAACTTTGTATTCTGCCAACATTACCCGCGAATGTTTTCTCTGATTTTTAATTTTTATTGTTTAGCAGAAAATTTTGACTGAAAAAATATATCTATAAATAAAACATTCCCTACGAGATACCTTAAAAATATGTGATTTGGAATTAACTTATGACTTAAAAGTCCTCGTGATGCCAGGCTAAGCTGTAGCACTTTTCATGATGGGGTGCTTGAAGATCAGATCGCATGTATGTTTTTTATTAGTATGTTTTCCTGAGCCTTTGTATAAAAAGGAAGATGAAGTATTAAGTTCAGTAGAATAAAAAACAGCTAAAACAAAACAACTACAGCACAACAGAGCAATAATAGAACAACAAGAGGCAAAACAGCACTAAGCAAACAAGAGCCACCCTGAAATCGGGGTGGCTTAAAAAAGTAGTCCAAACTTCGTTCATTGAGCACAATGGAAGGATCCTTTTCACCAAATCACATTTTCTTGAGACAAGGAGGAGACATAAATCATTGGCATGTCTCCTTTTTCCTAACAAAGCGTTGTTTCTTAATTTTTAAGCAAGAATTATTGCCATGACCCACCAAATTACAAGCATAACAAATAATAGGGGACTCCTTATATGCTCAAAGTGTTGCACCCACTTCCCAAATTTAAAGGGTAGCGTGATCTAGGTAGGGAGAGCTTGATTTTTCTCTACAAGTACACAAGATCTCACAAATAATAAGTAAGCACTTCTTAAACTTAGTAATCTTATCCATAACATTATACTTACCAAAAGAATTGGCAATTATCTTGAAACATTTTCATTCCAAAACTCCAATCGCAGATTAGGCAATTGAACCCAAACACAAAACAACAATTTTTCCTTCAATAGGTTGAAACCAAGAGACCAATTTTGAAGTTTATGACCGTTTGAACCCCCATAAACCAAGGGCCTTCATATAGAATCCTGGAACAGTCCTCTTGGCAAGAAAAAGAAGAAAACTATTTAGCGTAATAGAAATCTTTACCTTGCTAGAAATTTTCCAAACTCGATGGATTCGTCTTCTAACAATATAAATATAATTCCCACAGAACCTCCCAACAAGAGAACTCCCAAGCGAATCAATCGAATCAACAAGAAGGGAATCAGGAACATTGAAGTAGACTTAAGCATCCTCCATATCCATTTGATCGTTGCTCACATAGAACAACAAACTAAAGCCTCATCAAGTAAGCCTATAGGGGAGGGGGCAGGGGTAGCAATTGTAAGCCCAAAGTCAACAGCCAAAGTGAAGCTTCTTAAACAACAAAGCTTGAAACAAACTTCAAATTCTCCAAAGGAATATTCCTATCAAGTAAGGTTGCAGGGGATGGGATAGGAGCAATAATCATAGGCTCAAAATCAACAACCAAATCAATAGCTTAAGAAAAAATAGAGCTTGAAACAAACTTCAAGTTCTCCAAAGGAATATCCGCCTCTGAAGACTTATTAGTATCATTTCCCACCTTCATAGTAGGAGTTGAAACATTCTTTGAACCCTTATCATATGAAGTAGACTCATAAAAAATCTTTTCATCAACATTTTCCTACAAATAGGAGAAAAACCCTTAACCACCTGGGCAGGGATTAGGGTTTTTGGTAGATCAATAGCTTTTTAATTTTACAAGGAAGACAACATACTAGGAGAAGGGGAAAGAAACCCTCTTCTGAGACCAAAATTCTGGTCACAATCCTCTACTTCTATCATCAACACCTTGACTAACTTGTTAGCTTTTGCCAAGCCTCCAAAAACATATTCATGAGGAACACATCTTCATCATTTGGATTATCTAGGTCATCTCCATCAAAATGATAGAAATAGAGGTCTTCATCATCCTTAGAGACAACTGCCTCCTTGATATAAGAAGACTACCATAGGGCCTCCAAATCCTCAAAAACTCCCTTGGAAAAGCAATGCCAGCTGCTAGATATGCAACAATAAAGCCCTCAAAAGCCTTCTCATCATCCTTGCATGGGTCATTACTATTAGAAGTTGTAACACCTGAACTAGCAACACTACCACTTGTAGACGAAGCCATGTCATTTCCCCGTGAAGAACTCCTTTGCTTAATCCCTTTTCCAAACCCCATTGTAGACCCTCTCACATTTGCATCATCACCATCCTCCTCTGCATCTAAAACCCATATACCACTCCCACCTCTGTTACTATTCCCTCTGCTCGTGCTATCCTTCTCACCCATGTTCACTCTCCTACTTCCACACCTAGTACTCATTATTCCATTATCTGCACTCCCTCTCTATCCATACGCCCTTCTGCATGTGATACCACCCCATGTGAATCCTCTCCCACACAAGCCCATTTCAAACACTCTAGAATGTATGCGTGTTACTAAGATCTCCAAGCATTACAAGATTAGTGGATCTTTGTGGATTTAAGAAATGGGAATTATAGTAATTACAAGATGTTAAGAAATGTGATATTAGTTAATAAGAAATGTGATAAATTAGTCAATGGTATTTGGTAACTTAGTGAAGTTGAAAGATTCTAAATGAATCTATTATAGATCAAGTTATATTGAGTGTAAGACTTTGACAACATATGAAATGTGGTGGGGATTGTGTTTGATGTGATTTTGGTAGAATGGATACCCCTTAGCCCTTGGTCCTTAGTTGAAAAGGTCTTAACTTAAGGCTTATGCTCTCTTTTCAAGTAAGTAAACAATCCTATGAGTTTGATATAAAATCTTCCAATAGAAAAAAAGAAATATGATATTAGAAGATTGTATATAAGAAACAAATCTTTAAAAGACATACTTTTTTTTTTTGATAATAATGATTTTTGTATTAATATTAAAGTAAATACATACATATGATACTTTTCAATATGATCATCTATGGTCACTACAACCCATAAAATTCAAGTTCTTCACAAGTTCTTACCAAGAAAATACATGGGTTTTGATAACCCCCATCCATTTACCAAAACATTTAAACCATACCCCGCTCAATACATCCTTAACCCAATAACAATACTTGGGAATTCAAACATTTACAAACGATATACAATTTCATGAGAATGATAGAGCCATCTGTGTTTAACACCAAAAACATGTCATTGATAAACTAGACTTCCAATCGAGAGACAAAAAATCTCCTACCCCATGATCTACTTCAAGGCCTTTAGACGTAACACGTCTGCCACACAGTGCCCTCTGTGATCTTTGTTGTTGAGGTATATTATGTCCCATCCCCACCACAGCATTTTGATTTACCTCGAACTCTTGTCGTCAAAGATCTAGCTTGAGTTCTTCCCATGCTTCACGGACTACCATCTGACATTCGTTTCTATCCAATCTTCTCGGCCACCTCACAAAAGGAAGGTTGTTGTCTCATCACAACATCAAACAATTACTCCTCATAATGATCTGTCACCCTTTGCATTTCAATCGATGTATGTTTTGTACTCGAGGCTGCCTTGCAATAAATATTTCATATACCCCCGCACACCAAACAATGAAACATTCTTGCTTGAAATATTTCATCAATCTTTCGAGTGGCATACACCTTGATTATCTCATCACCACTCATTGAAGTATGACATCACATTGTTGTTTCAAATCATTATCATCACATCTAACTCAAAAATGAAAAATCAATGTAGGGGGTTGTTTGCACATTAGTCCTCCATTATTCATCACCTTAATCTTGGATGGTGAGATTTTGTAATTCTTCCAACGGGAATGGCCCTTTCCCATTACAATTAAGGATATCGCCAGTAAATTTTGAATCTCCTTCAACAATGATCTTCTAAATCACAATTCCTTCACAAGTTTTATTCATTTTCAAGGTATTATAGCTTCTAATTCATTGTTCATCATACAATCAAGAGTCTTAGAAAAACTTTTAGCTAAGTTCTTGCAGAGAAGATAATTTTCCACCATCGAGATCAATAAAATCCAAAGGAGTGAATCAGTCCTTGCACTACCTCAATTCTACTAGCATCTAGTGACCTAGGGTGACCAAGATACGAATGAGTTTCTTTAAACCTTCTATAGCAGAAAGAGCTTCATGATTATGAAAATTCTTGAGCTAACCAATGTTCAAAATTTTCAAGTTCCTGAGTAAGCTTTTGCACTTGGCAGGGAGGAACTATTAATGTTTCATCTTCATCATGGAAAGAATGAGAAGATTTATTCTCTATAATAGGATATGTATCATTAGGATGCATGTTAGTTTCATCAATATTTATAGCAAAGAAGGGAGGTTTGGGATCAAAACAACCCATGAGTCCACGACTTCTTCTAGCCAGAATATTATAGGTTGGACTCAATTGATAAAGCTCATACACAAATAAATAAAAGAAAATGAAGATGTAATGCAATACAAAATAATGTAGTAAATCTAGATATGCAAGAATTTCTAACACTAAATGAACCTATAACGCAAAGTAGATCTAACTACCAAATCAAGAAGCATGAAAAAAGAGAACACGCAATGATGTAAATGCAAATGTGAACTAACTAGATTCATACAATGTAACAAAAAAGATCTAACTGCCCAACCAAAAAGTAGAAATCATGAAAGCAATGGGTTCACCAAAATGTATAATGGGAAATGGTTATCAAAGGTAGACTCCCACTTTGCCACTATACATTGGAAAGGAAGCCCTAAAACGTGACCCCTTTTAGACTAAATCTGATCAACAAAACCCAAGTGGGTTAAGGGGTGCTAATGCATGATCTAGTCTAAAAAAAAGGATGATTATTATTTTAGGGCTCCTTTCCATCTATGTAAGAAAGAGGGGGTAAGGAAGTGTAATGCAAGTAAAGTAAGTAAAAACAAACACTCATGCAATGATAGACAAAAAGATATCAAATCTAATGTATCAAATTAAGTTCTATGGAAGAATAAATATTAATATGTACTCACCATGAGGGTTAGTAGAGGATGCAACTTTAGATCTATAGAAACCCTGTCAAACTACATAGAAACTGGGAGCAAATCAGGATCCATAAACCTAAAGGCAGGAACTTTCTGTCGTGAAAATCTGAAGGCTGGAGGAACAAGTCAAAAATGGTACGACCTATACCATTATAGGTTGAAGGTAGTTTTACCTATACCCTCGACGGATGAATCTGAAGGTTTCAAGAGCGTGACTGACACTGTACTTCTAGATCTACAATTTTGAATCACAAACTCCGTGAATCTGCTCATGCACACAAGCAAAGGGGAAATTGTTGTTTGAAAGGGGCTTTCCTTGGTCAAGCCTTTGTATAGGAGTTAACCTTGAAATAACATAATTAAAGTGTGTGAAACAAGATAAAAAAAATACTTTCATTTTACTTATACTTTTCATTAAAAAAAAATCCCAAAGAAGAAGGATAAAGTCTTGGAATTTAGAATCCCAATTTAAAGGAGTGTTGATTCTAGGTTGTCTTTCATTTTGAAGTTGCCTTCTAAAGACTTTCCACTTAGGGCATTCATCATGCCACTATATAATCATATAACCTATACCCAAACATCTTATGAGTCTTTCCTTTATTTTATTTTAGCCTACTAATAGAATTAAAAAGGGGACCACTACTCCAAGAGTCCTTCCAAAAAAGGGTATTAAATCATTTTCTATTCTCCTTATTACTCCCTATTTTAATATGTTTCTAATTTTAAGGATATTATTCCAAATGACAGAGCCATGGGGGGATGAGTAGGATATAGAAAATAGCTTCTCTCTTCACTATTATGTATTTATCCGTCATAATTTTGACCTAATCTTTTTTACCATCAAGAAATTTCCAACCAATCTTTGTAAAAGGGCTTTGTTAAACAACTTCAATCTCCTAATCCCAAGTCCACCATGTTGTTTCAAAAAATAGAATTTATCCCAACTAACAATAGAATTGGTCTTTCTTTAGTTCCTAACCAAAGGAATTTCCTTTGGATTTTCTTATTTGATCTATTATAAAAGCAAGGAACTTGAACAACAAAAGGTAATATACTTGAATATTTTGGAGAGAGGCCTTAAGAAGTTGTAATTTTCCAACCTAACTGAGCAATTTCCCTTTCCACCCTGCCAAATTCTTCTAGAACCTCTCTATTATGTTATTCCAAAAGGATTGAGTTTGGGATTTAGAGATAAGTGGAAGACCCAAATAGACCGCATGAAGAGGGGCATCTTGGCATCGAAGAATCTATGTTACTCTATCTTTAATAATATTGTCTACATTGGAGAAATAGATCTTACTTTTATTATAATTAAAAATGTTCTCCCAAAACATAAGCATAATCTTCTAAAATATATTTCCAATATCTTACCTCCACAATAGAAGCCTCTCTAAGGAGAAGTGTTATCAAAAAATTATTAATGGGATTCCAAGGGCAAAGAGGAGGTAGCCGTAACCTCTTTTTTACATTTTTTTTATCAAGAAAATTTTTGATATTTTTTTTCTAAAAACATCAACCATAATAATAAAAAGATAAGGAGACAAGGGTTGAATCCCTCTACCATAGTATAAGAAACCTTAAAGAACACCATTAACTAGAAAAAAAACTAAAAGGGTGAGGAATGGCCATCAAAATATGCCAAGCTACTCTATCACGTTATTTTAAAATATCTAATTTCATAACCATGCTTGATTTCCTACTTGATTCCATGGAATGACTAATTTCATGAGTGGTTAAAGTTGCATCCATTAAATGCCTTAGTTGCACACAATCCTTAAGATTATATGCAAACAATTCACTGAGAATAGTTTTTAGTCTATTTGCAATCAACTTTGGAAGGATCTTCTAGGTTGTGTTACAGATACTTCTAGAATCAAATTCCTTCATCGAGGAGGCATCATCTCTCTTAAGTATTAATTCTATAAAAGTGGATTTAATTTGTCTCGAGAGTCTTCCAAACCTAAAGAAAAGATCACCTAAAACCAACTCCCAAAAACCTTGAAAAAAGTTGGAGGAAATGCATTGGGATCAAAATCTTTGAAAGCACCAAAGGAGAAGACGTCATTTTAACTTCATCCCAAGACACAAGTTTAAAAATCTCCTTAAGATCTTGATCCATCACAATTTTAGGAATCATTCAAGCATCTCCTTAAGATTTACACTTTGTCCTCCCCCTAAAGGTTAGGAAAGAAGGAAACAACATCCTTAGTAATTTTTGAATCTTACTTTAAAATAGTACAATCCTCCTTTATTAACTATTTGAGTAGAAAAATTTAGTATTTGTGTCTCCTTTAGTGACCCATTAGATCTTGAATTTTTGTTTCCAGAACACTTCCTCCTCTTTAGTAAGCTTTGACCATTGTGCATAGAGCTCTCTTTCCTTGTTGTAGATTTCAACATATTTTACTCCCCTCTCCACCTGATCATGTATTCCTTTTAGACCCAAAGAGAGAGCCTTTTTATGATGGAAAATGTTCCCAAAGGAAAAAATTTCCTTTACATTTTTAAGCTTCTAAGATAAGAAATATACAAGGGTGCCTCTGCAAAGAGAATTCCACCACTTCTAAATAAGTTTCTTAAAATCTAGATGGAAGGTCCACATAATTTCATACTTGAATATGAAAGGACCCTTAATCATATTATCTTCCCAATTTAAAAGGATATCATTATGGTCTGAGCCAATTCTAGGAAGGGAACTCAAGGTAAGGTTGGATAAGATATTTTAGTTAGTAGAAGTCAAGAAATGATCTAGCTTCACTTGAATTAGGTGAAACCCTTGTCTTTTGTTAGACCATGTGAAATGATATTCCCTGAGATCTATATCCAATAGTCCCATCGTAGCTATAAATTCAGATAGCTCCACCATACTATCTGATAAGTCATTAAATACCCTGATTTTATTTGAGGGGAAAAGCTCAGGGAGTTAAAGTCTCCACCAATCATCCAATGATCCTCTTTTCTACTAAGAACTAAATCTACCAGAGAGACCTATGGATTGGCTCTAGCAACCTTAGATTTTGGGGCATAAATATTAATAAGGTTCTATTTTTCAGCAATTATAAGGTCCTCCATGAAAACCATCACATTGATTTTTTATAGTTTTCTTAGAAACCTTTGAATCTAACCTGGTTCCAATGGGTAGCTATTCTACCAAAATCACCTTTAGCATCACTAACCAAATAATTAGCATTGGGCTAAATAATTATAACTATCTTATCAAAAAATGCCTCTTTCATTTTAGTTTCTTGGATTAATAGAATATAAATTTTAGAATCCATGGGACAACATTCAAACACATGTTTAAATGGGTTGTTGAGACCCCTTACATTCCAAGAAAAAATCTTCATCACGAGCTATCGATAATTAGTATCACCTTGACACTATAAAAAGGAACATGCACCTATCTGCTTACTTCTTTTTTTTTATTTTTTGTCCCTGATAAGTTATTGAGGGTTTTCTCTTATCCAATGGCCACATCTCTATGTTGGCATTGTAGATGATGTAAGGTTAATTTGGTGTGAACACTTAGTGCATATTTGATGTTGGTTGTCATTGATGCCAATCAAGTAGTCAATTGGTTGAGCATTTGGTTGAGTACTTTAAGCAACAAATAGTTAATCAGATGAAGAAATTAGATAGATAGTGAATCATGGTCATTTGATGAACAAGTACAAAGAATATTACAAAGTACATGATGTTAGTCAAATTAGTGAGTAGGTTGAATCAACCAGTAAACAAAGAGTAAGATAGGTAAACCAAAAAATTGACTAAGTACAAATCGGTGAATAAAGTGAAGTCAGATATTGGAACCGGTAAAGGAAATAGACTTGTAGTACATAGTGGTTAAAGGGATAAGTGTATTGGCAACAGGTGAACACAATTTTGTGACTGCAACTCAGTACGGCGAACAGGTAGGTAGTCTAGTTATGTCTCAACCAGTCAGCAATAAAGTTCACAATTTATCAAGCTGTCTTGGATAGATCAATGAGAGGTAATGATTGTTGTAGATGCAGTGAATCCAGACATTTAGGAATTAAAGTATGGTCAATAAGGAATCATTCTATTATAGTTTTTTGGATTACAACCTTGAATGTGTATGATTCCTAGGTGGATTTAGAGCAAATAGGAAATAAGTTTTTTTTCTTGGGAATGAAAACAAAGATGCAAGAATTAAATAATGCGATGAAGGTAAAACATGTTATGGTTGAAGAAATTTTTTTTGATGGTTATTAGGGTTGATGATCAGTACCCTAAACGTGTTATTGATGAAAGGTGTGAAGTCTATTTAATGTTTTGGTCAGATAGACAAGAAGAGAGTTGAAGAAACAAAGCAACACAATATTAGACAGATCTAAAGGTGTGATCAAGTGATTCCGAGGAGCGATCAGAGAAGGTCAATGCAAAGTAGTGTATGAGCTTAAAGGATCTGATTCAGCAAGTATGGACTACTATTCAAGTCATTAATCTTGTTGTTCCTTAACTGTTACAACAAGTTTGTAAATCCTCTAACAAGGTAGTTCTTAGCAAGACTTAATTGTAAATCCCTTAACCAGGTGCACTCTTGAAAGAGTTGTAAAAGTCCTCTAGTAAGGTAGACTTTAATAGGTCTTTCAATACTCATAACAGGATATTAATCACTTCTAATAGAGTGAGTCTCCAAAAGAGACATTGTAAGCCTTTAACATGACAAACTTCATAACTGCAGTGAGAAGATCCATGGGTGACAATTCCCACCGTGGTTTTTTCCCTCTAACCAAGGGTTTCCACAATAAAAATATGGTGTTATGTGTAAATGTTTCTTGTGTAGTTGAGTTACATGTTTAAATTTTGATTATAGTTGCATGCATTGTTTATTTACAAGTTTATTTTTATTGCTATTAAGGTTAATTAGTAAAAAGGTGTTAATTTTGTAAGTATTTATTCACCCCCCACCCCTCTCTCAATACCTATTAATTCCAACACTTTTGGTGTATCTCTTACTCTAGTATCTCTTTAAGGTCTTCCCTATCTATTTTCTGCTCCTACAACAACTTTGTTTTTTCCCCATCTAAGTTCATTTTGTTGGAAACATATGTTTGGTTGTCAGTTATCATTAATGCCAAACATTATGTTCTAAACTTGTTTGTAGTTGCTTGAACACTATGGTTTGAAAGTCTTATATACTTAGAGATGTAAGTTTGTGTACTAAACCTATACAATGGTATTAAAAATGTATGTATTTAGAACAGTGGAAGATGGCTATGTATTTAGACCTACAATACAATTGAAGACAAGTATGTACTCAGAATAGTGATACAATGCAGTGGAAGACAAGTATGAATTCAAAATAGTGGAAGACAATTATGTATCATGTGATCATGTAAAGATGTTGTTTAGCAGTGCTTTAATGTTATACTATTTTATCTATAAGTCTGTGTGGTATAGATGTATGTGGTTCATAAATAGAGAAATATAGCTTTACAATTGCAGTTAATAGTGCTACAATTATGCTTCCTAGAAGGTTTCTACTCTGTAAATTAGTTTTGATACTTATGCAAATGGATTTTGGTTTTTGTCTTGCTTGTGGCATTCTTTGGTGACCTAAACATTATTCTTGGCGAACTATAAACTATGTCATCCAGTGAACTACAATTTTGTTCAGTTATTGTTCTAATATGAAATTGTGTTATGGTGACTTCTAATGTAAACTATTAGCATGTGCTATTTTTGGTGACACGGTGTATAGATCTCACCATGGCATGTGGAGGTCTGAATACAATTGGAAAGTTAGGTGATTTGTTGGCTAGTGTGTTTCTACATGTTTGAGATGGAAAATTTGTTATGGTAATTATGGGTCTAACATCGGGCTATGTGTAGCATGTTTGTGATTCTTCTCTCTCTCCTAAAGTGGATCATGTTTCTTGATTTAGGTTTGAGTGATGTATTTAATATTTATCTCTTTGTATGCAATAAAAATCCCTATAGCTACACCACAAATCAAAGCACGAAAACACAAGAAATATGAAGTATTTAAGTTAGAATAATCATGTTAAATAACTTGTAATGCAACCGAATTTCCACTACAACCTCTTATGAGCTAAAACAAGGGCAACCGAAACCTTGTTTGATTTTCTCTTAGAGATTTTGTGGGTGTGCTCTCCCAACACAGTATAATAAATCCAACTATGATTGGTGAGTGAAGGATTGAGAATGAGTATGAGGAACTTTTCCCAATCTTCATAGAGATGATGTAATGCAAATGCAAGATCTATTTCTAAAAAATGCAAATGCAAGAGATAACAACTAATTAGGATGAAAATGCTAATCTAAGATAAGAATGCAAGATTGAAACAAGACTAGATTCATTCCATTACCTAACATGTGATATCTAGATTATATAATGCAAATGCTCAAAATAATCTAAGCTATGAAGTTCTCAAGAATGCTCTAGCTTACAATAGATGCAAGAAAATGCAATAGAATGACTAAGTTCAAATGAGGAGTGAGGCCTCCTTTTTATAGAATGGCTTAAATAATGGGTGGCCAATATTAAGAGGCAAAATAATGGATGGTCAAGATGAAGAGGCAAAATAAAAGTGTGGCTAGGATTAAGAGGCAAAACAAATGAGTGGCTAGGATTAAGAGACAAAACATGCGAAAATCAAACTTCACTTTTAGAGAGAAAAGAGAAGGATTCAAAATGATTGGAGGAGAAAAAATATGGAGAGGTGGCTACCTTGGAAAATATGATTGTGCACATGATTAGAGGTAATCCATCTTTTAATAAAGCTTAGAGGAATAATAGCAAAAGGCAAGATTAGGAAAAAGGGATTAAATTAAAATAAATTTAATTAATCAAGGTTTAGAAGAACTTTAGGCTAGTGGGGAAATAAAATAAATCAAATTTATTTTATATTAAGAGATGGAGGGATAATATATTAAAATAAATTTAATATTATAGTATTTAAATAAAATTTAAATACCAAGCGAAAATGAATTTATTTAATTTAATTTAATTTAATTAAATAAATAGAAGAATATAACAATTATAGTCAATTAATAAAATCAACTATAATGTTAAGGATAAATACTAATAAAAATTAATATTAGAGTGCAAATGGATAATTTTAAGTGTCTACATTTTGCCCTTCTTTGATGCGGTGTCAAAATTGACATCGCATCAAAGAAAAAGAAAATGAAGGTGTCCAAATCATGGAAGGATTTGGAAGGATGACGAGGAGGTAGTGGTATGCCCCCTCAAGAGGACATGTGGGTTCGAAGAACACGAGTGTTCTCTTGAAATGAATAGGAGGAGAAAAAATATGGTAGGGATAGAAAATAAATAGGATCCTCGATGCAAAATGAAAAATGAGACTAACTAAATGCAAAAGGATATGGGGGATTGTATTGTGTTAAAAGAGAGAACACATCCTAGTTTTGATAATGTACTTGACGTTATGCACCAAGGTATGAGGAACCAAGATGACCATGTGCCAAGTACATGATCAAAAAGGTCAAATAGAACCATATGTCTTATGATGCCATGGTATGGAAGACCATGATGCCCTTATGACAATAGGATGTAAAGACCATGATACATGCAAAAAATACTAATACATACAAGCAACAAGAAAGCATGCACAACAAACTGAAAGAAAACTAACATCTAATCCCTTGTCAAGCTAAAAACCAATTGATTGATTAATTGATTGATTGAGTGATTAGGAGGGCAGGGCCTCAAGGATTGGGAAGGATACGTCCAATGATGATGATTGGATTTGAAATTGATCAATTGATTATCAACTGATTTGGTTTAAGACGATGGCTTATTTAAAGATTAATGTGCTAGATTGCAAGATTGGATTGCATGGATTAGTATTGCTTGCACTTGATTGGACTGACTTGGGATCTTTTGGATTATAGGAAATTTTTTATTTGTTTAGATTTTTTAATTTAGTAGGATTCAAGTGGATTGGATAGAATGGGATTGAAAGAGAAGTTGATTGGATAATATGAGACTGAAAATCATGTGAGGGTGAAAAATTGATTGGATTAGAAGATAAATAGATTTGATAGACAAGATGGTTTGAATAAGATGAAAGGATGATTAAGGGATTGGATAGGATGGGATGGGAAAAAGGATAAGTTTATTGGGACCAATGACAATGGATAACCAAGGAATGATAGAGGATGGAAGGATGGAAATATGTTTGGTTAGAAGATGAATGGAAGGGATGGATTTGATAGGAGATTGAGGGAATGTGATCATGAGATGGAGTAATTTGATCTTGACATGGAGGGAGAGTAGTGTAAGTGGATGTTAAACTTTGGAATGGAAGGGTATCATTGGATGGGGTGGAGGAGATGTCTTGATCTGGATTAGGAATGAGATCATGAGGTGGATTATGAGAGATAAACATGGATCTTGAAATATGAGGGAACCATGAGAGGGCAGAATTCTTTAATATAGAGGAGAATAGGAATCCATGCTACCATGATTTGGGACAAGGTCTTGACATGTGTGAACTTGTGAGGGTGATTTGATGGAGGGGTTGGGATGTTCAACTATAATCTCTCCTTTGTCAATGAGGTCTTGGACAAAGTTTTTAAAATTTAGGCACTTCTTGATATCATGACCCTTGCTACGATGATAATCACAATATTCATTTTTCTTATACCAAGTAGGTTTGGGTTGACTCTCATCAAATGGTATAGTGTTTGGAAACACCATCATGTTTTGGTCAACAAGTAGGCGGAATAGGACATTAAGAGGGTCCACAAGGGGAGTGTATTGTCTAGCTTTGGGTGATTGTGCAAATTTGGAAGGTAGGAATGATGTGGGTTTTAGAGGATTAGGATGGTGTGGAGGTTGGGCCTTAGGTAGGGGATTGGGATGATGGTTTTGGACACCAATAATAAAGTGTAGGAAATTAGGTGGATGATTGGGTTTGGATAGAAGATGACAATTATGGGTTTGGATAAATGCGGGAGGATAAATATATTCAAAGGAGGACTTTTCTTTTGACCCTCATTTTATAAGATAACGATAGTACTTTTAAGTTCTTCAATTTCTTGGGCAAGATTAAGCATGTGAGAGGCATCATGCGGGTGATGGAGGGAATCATGTGTGGATGGAGGATAAAGAGGTATATTTCCCTTGTTAAAGGTAGAGGAGGAATAAGGAATGTGATATGGATTGGGATTGGATATGACTTGAGGATTGGGATTTGGCATTTGAAAGTCCTCAACCATTTTGTGAAACCAATCCATGTTCATGATGCTTAAATTAGAGATTTTGGATTTGAATTAGAAGAAGATGTAGAAGAAGATTTGAATTAAGAGTGAAAGATATGATGATGGAAAAAATGTGAACTTAGGACTAGGAGCATGTTTGGATTTTGATTTAAAAGGGTAGGGCCTCAAGGATTTTGATATGATTGGGTGATGGATTTTGATTGATTTAGAGGGAAGGGCCTCAAGAATTTTGATTGATTTGATTTGGTTTTGATTTTGGATTTGAGAGAGCAGGGCCTCAAGGTTAGATTTGATTTAATTTGACTTGATTTGATTTGGATGATGATTAAAGTCCAAAGATTATGATGGTGCTCCTAAGCCAAAAGTGAAAGATTATAAGATGGTATGGATAAGACTTGGATTAAGAATGGATGAAGTGGAAGGATAGATTAGGGATGCTTGAAGACAAGTGGAATGGATGATGTGATTGATTTGGATGATGGGGATATATGGATTGAATTAGAACTTGGTTAAAATGAAGTTGACAAGTGAATTGGACTAGGATGATGATGATGTGATTAGATGAGAAGGAAGATGAAATGATGAGATTGGATTAAGAAAGTTGAATGATTAGGAAGATAATGATATGATTAGGATTATTATTAGGACCTTGATTTGATTAGGCAAATTAATTTGGTTTAGGGTCCTAAATGATGGATTAAGAATGATTAGGATAAGAAGAATGAGGGGAATGATTAAGAATGATTAGGAGGTGATTATGGATGACTAAGATAAGATGTTGAAGATGAAGGTGGATTAAGATGATTAGGATAAAATTAATGATTAGGATGAAAAGGAAGATTGTGAATGATTGGATTAGATTAGGGAGATGACTAAGGATGTTCTTGATGATGAGGATATGATGATTAGGGAAAATTAAGGGATTGGAACTGATGTCAGATTGGTCTACTATGATGGCAAGAATTGATTATCACTCTTATCCAAGGCATTGACTACGCTAAGTGTTCCTTGATTCAAACAGGGAACAAACACAAGTTTGGAAACAATCCAACAAGGGACAAATAAACCTTGAAGGATACAAGAAATTGTGATAAGTCTTGATGATGGGGAATTGTATAGCACAATGTATATGTTCTAATAGCCTTTTCAAGCACAAATGTTTCCACTAGTCCAACACAATTTAAAAACACTTCAAGAAATATATACCTAAGGAATTGGCTTAGTGATCAAAACCTTTTCCCACAACTTGTATATCCCATTGGCTCACACAGTTGTGTAACCCCCTAGAGGGTGCCTATATTTTTGCCTTTTCCAAGAGCTAAACATAATATGGTTCAAAGGAGACTACGTAATGAGACTTCCAATGCCATATTAGTCACCTCCAAACGCTCAAGGGGATACTTATGGTGAGTAATCTTCAGGAGAGATTCTTCCCCCTCCTTGCACAACCATTATGACCACTTTCAGATGTAAACTAGGTAGATTCTATCTTAAGGTGTCTAGTAAGGGCATATGTTTGCAACTATCCCTTGTAGTCTCGCAAGAAGGATTGAGACCTATAGCCCTAAAAGTACTAAATTAATGCAGTCTCACACGCAGGATTGAGGCCTCTCGGCCCTACAAAAATCTAGCATAAATTTAAAAAAAATATAGAAATAGCTACGTCCTTCAAGACTTAAATATCAAAGAGGCTTTTGATTATAGTGGTTTGGAAGGGTCGGGTTTGCCTATTCCCACTTGAGTCGTACCCGTGAGATTTTTTCCTCAATGACAAGCTCTCTAAAGGTAAATGAACAAATAAAAGTGGATAACAAATGGAGGTCTAGATTTTTTATTTTTCTTAAAGGAAAAGAGCATACCTCCTACTCCATTGCTTCTTCCAAACATGTCAAACACATATTCATTTACCCAAGATTTGCTTCTAAGTGATGAATCAAGTAGGTCTAGATTTCTGATTATCTCTAAAAAGATAAGAGTGTACTCTCCTACTACTCAACTAACCACAAGAAATGATCCTTCCTAATTAAACTAGATGCCTAGAAAATCAAGTTTAAAAAGACACAATGTTTTATTGAATCTCCAAGGCAACCTACAAAAAAAATGAATTAGTAGTCTCAAATCTTTTCAAGATCTTCAAACAATGTCCTACAAAACAAATTGATTAGTAGTCTTAAAATGTCTTAATCTTGGTCAACCATTCTGCAAAACCACTATTAGAAGATACAAAATATCAAAGACATGGAAGAAAGCCCAATCATGCATTGAATTATGTGCAAATAAAGTGCAAGCTCATCACAAAATACTTCTTTTGTGTTTTTGACCTAGTCAACAAGATTTGATTTGTTTGCTATAATTTTGCCCCTAAAAATAGAAATGCAAAGAAGAGACCCCTGCTAAAAATATGAGAGATTTCCAAAAATGTAAAGATTTTAGAAATATTCCTTAATTTGTGCCCTAGAGACTTGATTTATCAAAACAAACCAGTTTTCAAAGATTGAATTTTTGAGTCATTTTATTTCATCCAAGTTAAAAACACAAAGAACATACCCCCTATAGAATTCTCAGACCTTTCTAAAAAATTAAAGTTTTCTAAAAAAATTAATGATTTGCGACCAAAAATGAATTTTCATGAAAAATAATTAAAAATATATATTAATCATGGAAAAATGATAAGAAAAATCTTATTTTCAGTTGAGACATACTTGGATCATCCCACACCTGCAAAAAAAAATTCACAAATTTTTTTTAAGTCATTTGTAAGATATGATCAAATCTTTCAAACCCGTAGGGTTTTATCTTCAACTCAACTTGCACAAGGATTAGCCTTGAAAAACTTGTATAAAACAACAATACAAGGTTAGAAAAATCTTCAAAAGTGTAGATCTAATACGGATGTGGGTCCCACCGGGCATGCCAAAAATGTATGCAATGAAAATCCCTACTGCTGCACCACAAATCAAAGCATGAAAACACAATATAATAAATCCCACTATGATTGATGAGTGAAGTATTGAGAATAAGTATGAGGAACTTGTCCCAATCTTCACAAAGATGATGCAAAGCAAATGCAATATCTATTTCTAAAAAATGCAAATGCAAGAGATAACAACTAATTAGGACGAAAATGTTAATATAAGATAAGAATGAAAGATTGAAAGAAGACTAGATTCATTCCATTACCTAACATGTAGTATCTAGATTATCTAATGCAAATGCTCAAAAGAAATCTAAGCTATGAAGTGCTCAAGAATGCTCTAGCTTACAATAGATGCAAGAAAATATAATAGAATGACTAAGCTCGAATGAGGAGTGAGGCCTTTTTCCATTATTCTTTGTGGGAAAGTGTTCATCATGGTTTTTCCCAATTTGGATCTTCCACGTATAGAATATGGGTAATCATGTGTTGTTGGTTTTGTTCATCAATTGCTTATTGTTTCATGTGGTGACTATTGAAATTAGTTAGTGTGATTTGGTTTATGTTGATTCCCCCCAGCCTCCCAATATCCAGAGTGTATTCAACAATTGGTATTAGAGTGTGGTTCCTCTTAAAGAAGCTTAACTACTTGAGGCAGATCTAGGATGGCATAGAACTTAAGCTTTCAATTTTCAGTATTTGATGGCACTAATTTTCCCTATTGGAAAGAGAAGATGGAAGCATACTTGGAAACATTGCAAAATGGTTTTGGGAGGTTATTCAAACTAGTTTCTATCCTCCTTTTGAAAGACCTTTGACTACAAAAGAAGAAAGACAAAAATAAGCTAGTGTAAAAGCAAGAGCAATTATTTTCAGTAGTTTATGTGACATGTCATTTGGGAAGGTGAAAGGTTTGAAAGGTGCTAAAGAGATATGGGATAATTTGGTCTTAGTATATGAAGGAGAATTAAAGACAAAACAAGTAAGATTGATGCACCTCAAACAAAAGTATGAGGTCCTAAGAAAGGTAGATGATGAGAGTGTTGAAAGCTACATTTATAGAGTTACTGATGTTGCTAATGGAATCAAAGTTGTTAGTAGACATCTAGAAGACATAGATGTCATACTCAAGATCTTATTAACCCTACCAAATGAGTTAATACCAATTGCATATTCAATAAGGGAAAACAATGATCTAATTCAATATTCAATTGATCAACTCATTGGTTTGCTTTATGTATTTGATGTTGCATAATTTGAAAGAGAAAAAGAGGAGATTGCATTCAGAGCTATTTAAGATGTTAAACCCGAGACATGCAAGATGTTG
Organism: Chamaecyparis obtusa; assembly: GCA_027943335.1. Taxonomy (NCBI): domain Eukaryota; kingdom Viridiplantae; phylum Streptophyta; class Pinopsida; order Cupressales; family Cupressaceae; genus Chamaecyparis; species Chamaecyparis obtusa. The sequence continues at coordinate 45,112 of BSBK01011506.1, read as the reverse complement.
AAGGAAGTTGAAGCATATCTTTCAAGAAGATTCAAGAAAGGTATTGGTAGATACAAAGGTAAGTTACCTCTTAAGTGCTTTAATTGTGGAAGGATAGGACATTTTACTAACGATTGCAAGTATAAGGAATATCTTATAGAATTAGAAGATGATAATAGAAAAGACAATCAAAAGAAAGGTGATTACAAAAAGAGAATAAATTTTAAAGGCAAGGGTAAAAAGAGTCTATGTTCGATGGAAGAATACTTTTCTGAAGGTGAGGATACTAATGAAATAATTGAGGAATCTTTGTTTTCAGCAATTTCACAAAAGAAAGAGGAGATTGCATTGCATGCTAAAGTTGTTGTAGGAGCATGGATCATAGATTTCAGATGTTCAAATCATATGATAGGAGATAAGAGAAGATTTATCAAGTTTGAAGAATATGATGGTGGAACAATTAGAATTGCGGGAGAAGGAAGTGGACAAATCAAAGGCATTGGACCCATTTAAATTGATAGTAAGCATATAATAGATGATGTCTATTATGTTGAGGCTTTGAAACATAATTTTTTAAGTGATAGTAAAATGTGTAAGAAAGGTTATGAAGTTGTGTTCACAAGTGATGGTTGTGTTATCAAAAAGAAATAGACTAGTAAAAGGGTTGTTGAAAGTTTTAGGACTGACACAAACATCTATTATATTGAAAACAATAGTAAGAATCTATGTTTTCTAACACAATGCAATGGAAGATGGGGAGATGAAGTTGAAATAGAAATCAATCAAGACAAAATGGATTCTACTTTGCTAAAGAATAATGAGGAAAGAAATGTTGAATCATATGATTTGGTGGAAGTTGAATGGATTATGGTAGACCAAACGCAAGAAGGAGATAAAAAGAACATGATAGATTAGCAGCAGGTGGATATGGAGGACCAAAAGAAAGAAGAAGATAAGATGGATATGGTATACTAGAAGCAAGAGAAAGACAAAAAGAAGCAGATGGATATGGAATACCAAAAGCACGAAGAAGACAAGAAGGATATGATAGACCAGAAGCAGGTAGAAGACAAAGAGAATATGGTAAACCAGAAGCAATTGGAAGATAAAAAGAAATTGGTAGACCAAAAGCAGATGAAGAGCAAAGCGAATTTGGTGCAAGAAAAGGACAAAAAGGGATGATGAATTGGAGACCTTATCCTATTCATTCTAGGTACTCTCTTTTTGATACTATCTATTTTTTTTGCAATAAAGTAGGACACGGAGTTAATGAGTGTAGAAGTTTGAAAAGGAGTTATGCTTTTAATGGAAGAAGTTATTGTTGTAATAACTTAGGGGTTAAGATAGTTCATTACAGAAGCACATTAAATTTCAGTAGAGTGAATGTGAATAGAAATGTCAGGAATTTCAATGGATACTGCTATGGTTCCAATGGATATGGACATAAAAAGGTTGAATGCAGTGCAAATATTAATGTTAGAAATAATGAAATTACTAAAATGAAAAGGGATGGTCTTGTTTGCTATAAATATAACTTGACAAGACATATTGCAAGGTTCAACAAGGATTGTCTAGTTTGCTATAAATGTAACATGATAGGACATATATCACAAAGTTGTACAAAAATATGGAAAAATGGGATGATTGTTCATTGATTGCAGAAGATTCAAAAAAAAGGAATAGGATATATTTGATGTGGAACACAAAAGGTGCTTTTGATGGTGGTTCGGCATCCATTATGGATGTTGTTTCCTCCTCTATTAAATAATTCAGACTGTAGGGTCTGAGGGGGAGTTCTCATATGAATTTTTTTTCCCCCTCGAGGCTAGATGTTAGGCATCTTCTCAACATGGCAATAAGGCGTGAAGACTTTTCCAAAGGTAAGATTTGTTTTTTTTTGTCTGAAAAGGTGATTGTTTAGTTTTGTAAACACTATAATAGTTGTTTGGTTGTATTGAGATTTTTCTTTCTAAGTTATGTTCAAATGTGAGTTGGAGATATGATATATCTGATGGATCACAAATTAAGATATATTTGAATGATTTTGATAACAGTGCTTTGAATTTCCCTTTTTAGGATAAGTCTATGGGACAGTTTTTCTTCTAAGGCTACTAACTAGTTTAAATACAGTAAGAGATATTGATATATATAGAAGAAAAAGTCAAATTATTTCAAGTGATAATAAAGATGAAGAAGAATGGGAATATGTTGATGATCAAGTTGTTTTTGTTGGTGAGGAGCATGTTGTTGCTCTTATCTCATCAGATGAAGATAATTTGTCAATTGAAAAATTCATTGCTATGTTGAATTGTTCATGAGAATTGAAGTTTGTTGAAGACAAGTCCCATCATATGATCAAGACATTTTTTACTTTCTCTAAGAGAAGATTGGGGTTGTTGCCCCTTCTTCTTCTAGCTTAGTGTATCAGAGTGATGCATCTGTCTAGGGGGAGCCCTCTGACTTATTATTTTTCTGGACCTATGCTAGTTGTTGTTATTAGAGGTGTGTAGTGGTAAATATGTTCTTGGCCTTTGTCCTTGATGGAAAAGGGGGAGAAAGATAAGGAAAATGTTGGTTTATTTAGGATTATTTTGGTTGTTTCAATAAGGGGGAGTTGATAGTGATTGATATCTTAGTAAACATTTTTTTGGTGGTTGGTTGTCATCAATGACAAAGGTGGAGATTGTTGGAAACATATATTTGGTTGTTTGTGGTAATTGATGTGAAACATTGTGTTCTAGAAGTGTTTGTGGTTGCTCAAACACTATGGCCTAGAAGTATTCTATACTTAGAGAAGTAGTTAGTGTACTGAACCTATAAAATAGTGGAAGACAAGTATGTTTTCAAAATAGTGGAAGACGTGCATGTATTCAAAGCTATAGTGCAGTGGAAGGAAAGTATGAATTCAAGAAAAGAGGAAGACAAATATGTATCATGTGATCATGTGAAGATGGTGTTTAATAGCGCTTTAGTGTTATACTCTTATATCTAAAAGTCTATGTGCTCCAGATGTCTTTGGTTTAGTGACAAAGGAATACAATTTTACAGTTGCAATTAACAATGCTACATTTATTATTTTTAGAAGGTTTGCGTTGTGGAAACAAGGGTTGAAGGTGTTTTGATACTTACACAAATGGATTTAGGTTTTGGTCCAGGTTGTAGCATTCTCTGGTGATCCAAAAATTGTTCCTAGTGATCCATAAACTATGTCATCCAATATTGCAATTTTGTTTAGTTGTTTTGATCTGCAAATGTGTTGTGACAATTTCTAACGTGGATTGTTGGCATATGCTAGTGTTCCTAACGTGACGTGTGAAGGTCTTGATATAGTTGACAAGTCAGGTGATTTGTTGGCTAGCATGTTTCTACATGTTTGAGATGGCAAAGTTATTCTGATAATTGCATATATGGCATTGGGCTATGTTTAGCGTGTCTTTGATCCCTCTCTCTCCTAGAGTGGATCATGCTTGTTGATTTAGATCTTAGCTATGCATTGAATATTTATCTCTTATCTGGATGGGTTCATGTTATATGCGACCTATGCATTTAATGTTTATCTCTTATCCAGTTGGGTCCATTTATGTTTTGGTCTAGATGCTTCTGATATGAGACCTTATTGTATTTTGTTATTACCTTGGTTGGCTTGTAACTTAAATTGTAATATCCCTTTGGAATGGCCAACCTTGTTGGAATCTCCAATGCACTATCTTGTATATAAGTATAGTTTATGTTTTGCAAAATCTATGGTGTGAAGCAAGTGGATGGTGTGCAAACCAATGAAGATGTACAATCAAATGGGCAAGCGCTCACTATGATTTTTATTAGTTTGAGTTTTCCACATATAAAATTTGGGTGTTCATGTGTTGTTGGTTATGTTCATTAATTGCTTATTATTTTATGTGGTGACTATTGAGTTAGTGTGATTTTGGTTTACGTTGATTCACCCTCTCACCATCCAGAGTGTGTTCAACACATTCCTCCTTCGAGGCATCATCCTTAAACTTCTTATTTGGGAAGCCAAATCTGAGAAGAGCCATTGGTTATTTTATCTCTTTACTTTCCTTTGCTAAATGAATTTTGGTAAGGGACCCAAATCCTTTTAACTGTTCCATGTTTTGAGTTATTTTAGTCTTTACCTCTAAGGAGATCAACACCTAACCTTCTTCAATATCTTCCCAAGCACTTTTATTCGCAATTTGATTCAATAGTTGGGGAGCATTGTCCACCTAAACAATAGATATAGGCACTTCAACAATATCCTCCTCTTTTTGTAATTATTTTTACTTATTTCCTAAATCCTTCGAAACATTATCCACTACCCTCAATTCTTGTTCCTTTTGAGACTAGTTCCATTATGTTGGTTTTGCATCACTCTGCTTTGTTTTGTATTTTTGGTTTGAGTCTTTTATTTCTTTATTTAAGTCTAAATTCTTTGAAGGTGTTTTTTCTTTCCTTCTCTTCTCCTCCTTATTCTCCGAAGATGATTCTTTCCCATCCTTGAAAACTTCTTCAATACTCTTCTAGGTTTTGTCTTTAGGGTTAGGGTCTTTATTTTCTTTGTTGTTTTCTATTGCCAAAAATTATTTTTCTCCCTATAACCACTTTATTCGCTCCAAATGGTTGCTTCTTAGAAACATTACTAAGGTGTCCAAATCTATTATGGTTTTGACAAAAGGTATTCCAATTTTTATACTCTATAGGTTGAATCCACCTCCCATACTTAGATTTAAGAGCTATACTAGTAGGGAGGACTTAATTAACCGCCACATTAACACATATATGGGCAAAAATCAGCCTTGATTTATGTTCGGTAACCTTGTCCACTACCAATACAAGAATTAGCAATACCTTCAAAAATCCCAATATTCCAAAATTCCAATGGGAGGCTAGGTAGCCAAATCCAAGTACGAGCAACAAATCCAAGATCGTCATAAGGGTCAAACCCTGGTTTCCATTTACAAAGGGATGAGAAATTTTTGAAACCACTATCAAAAGCCCAAGGGCCCCTACTAAGGACTTTAATCATATCTTCATAAACCACAAATCAAAAGATGAACATACCATTAACCGTGGTGCTAATAGTAACACTTTCGAACTGAATCAACCCATTGTCTAACTAGATCAACATTAGGGAAAAAAGCAAAGAACTTACCCACCAAAGCGAGTTGTAGATTGGCTTTTTTCCTCATTCAAGAGCTCATCTAGGACTATCACTTCCAATCCTTCTACCATCCATGCAACATTATTTCAAACAACTACCTTCGATTTAGCCATCTAGAGACAAGGGTAGACATCATTCCACTGGGAAGGGCACCAACCACCAAAGAAGCAACCTCAAGTTGTAGGCCATCAAGAACAACATTTTTAGATGGGGGTGTCTACTGCCTCCCCACTCCTTGACATGCTCATCGATCAAATCTCAGAGGGTAGCAGGAGTTCAAATTCTCAAAGCATGGGATGTCATTGTCTTCTCACTAGTATCGAATTGTTTCTCCTTTGGTCAAACCTCTATTATCGAGTCAATGCTATAGAATAGTAATAAAAAATAGTAGGTAGTCATGCAATATGCCCAGCGTATTGATGTAATGCTAATGTCATGCTCTATGATGATGCAAGTGTAATATAGATCTTGTGCTAGGTTCTAGAAGTCTCTATATATGCTCAAACAAACTAGGGTTTATCATTTTACATACCACCCTAGTGTGTAGTTTAAAACATTATGCACTCTATTTTGTTCACAACTAGTTGGAAAAAAGGTCAACTTCAGCCCATTTTTTAATTTGAATTTGTATTTGTTTGATGGCCATTTTCATGCTTGTAGAAATTATTTGCGATGAAGATTGCATTATACAATGAAATGTGGTCCTTAGATGTGTGATGATGGAATCACATTATGACACAATTAGTTGTTGTTGTCAATGTAAAAATAAATATTCTACACTCTAGTCATTGTATTAAAGACAGTACAAAAGAAGTCTAAAATAAAAGAAAAAAATTACAAGATATTACCATTACAAAATGAAAATATCATCCTTATAATCATTTTATCTTCTCATTACTTATTTTCCTTTATACATCTATCTAAAATAACCATAAAGAACCAAGGTGAGAAAACTATTGCAAAGGTTGGACAAAGCCATTTCAATTTTCATTTACTTCCCAAGCTAGAGAGGATTATCCTTCTTTGCTGCCAATGTCTAATAGCTGAACGCAGAGAATAGTTAGGAAAGAGAATGTTGTGGCTGAGTTTCAAATTTGTCATTGGAGAAGTATCATGTCCACTATCAATCCATCCTTTAATTGATTCGTACTCATAGCTGAATCCATCTGCAGCAACATGGGGATCCTGCATGACATCCTTCATAGACAATAGGATAACAAAATAAGAAAAAACAAATTGATCAGAAATTGAAATTATAATGACAAGTTCTTGTTGGAATCTGACATGGGTTTGAATTTTCTTGCCTGCAAGATTGGACACATGAAGAAGCCTGGAACCTCACTTGTTTGATGAGAATCCTCATCTTCCTCGTCTTCGAATTGAAGAACGTGAATAATGGCATCTCTATCATCATAAGAGTATTCTCTGTAGAGACAATCATTTAGCTGGAACTGATGTCCATTATTATGGGTTCGCAGTTCTCTTAGAGTTGAATCCCTTTCTTTTTGGTTTTTAAATATTTGTAGCTTGAGCTTGATTATATTTTCTAAAACATTGTGTAGGTCTTGAGATGCATGATCCCTTTTGGCAGAAACCTCGTTTGCTAGGTTTCCAAGTATTCTTAGGCTTTGTCTTGTTATTTCTAGCTCTTCAATTGCATCATCTCTTTGTCTTGAAATTTCTAGCACTTGTTGTCTAGATGCCCTGAGGAGCTCCCTTGTTTCTTCCTTTTGTCTGATTTCTTTGTGATAGAGATCCTCGTAACGGTTAGCCTGCCTTGCAACAGGGCACTCTTATCAATGTTAAGAGTTAATCTTTCACTATAAAAAAAATTATTTCAGGTAAACTATTGATATGAGAAAATACTGTAAATATCTTATTTATTTTTTATTTTGTTTACTTTTAATCAGGAGAATCAGCAGCCCAATGATCTGGATCAGTGAGGCATTAACACCAACATCTGAACACAATTATCTGTCAGGGAGGGCAAACTCCTATAATTCCTGGGCAGTGCATAGGGCTCCTATCATGTGTAGCATTTAAGATAGAGTTTAAAATTGTGATCATTCTCTATATTTTTTTAGTCAAACTCATTGACTTATGTTTCATGAGTAGTGGTTTAGTATGTATTAAATAATTTATGTGATATTGTTATTAGGATTCAACTGTATAGATTTTCGAGCCAAACTTATTGACACATGTTTCATGAGTAGTGGTTCATTAGAAACCATCTCTGGTGAAAATGAATGGGTACTCTTTTTCATTTTGAACCAAATTCATTGATCCATTTTTCATGAATAGTGGTTCACTAGAACCCATTTCTACCCATTCGTTCTCATGAAAATAGATTCTAATTTGACTTGATGTGAAAAATATCTCCTACTTATCAAAAAAAATTAATCCAAAATTTGATAAGCATACTTGTAATCTAATTCTGACCTAATCTCCAAAAATGATAATGAGATATATCATTGTAAAATCTATAAATCGATGTAGTATTTTAACAAAGCCCGCATAAGTTTCAAGATTCCTACCTTTTCGAGTGATTTGTGAGTAGCCCATTCTGCTTTTTTGCATAACAGAACTTCTGTAATTAATGTATTTTTGGCATTCTTGGCCTCTTCGAAGGCTTGATTTATCCTCATTTTCAAATTTTCAGAGTCCATAGTAGGTCCCTGGAAAACAATGGTTGTAAAAAGAAAAGTACTCAAAAGAATCAAGAAGAAAAAAATTCAAATATTACCCCCAAACAGCAAGAAAATCTTAAAAGTAAAAACTCTGACCATGGTCTGATCCAGAAATTCATGTGGGTCAGGGCTTCTAGTTTTCATGACTCCTGATGATACGTTATTATCTGAAGATGTAGACTCACACGTGGAATTATAATCTGGATTTTTTTCTACTAGTGACTCAAAATATCTTTCAAGATATTCACTTTCTTCTGAATCTATGTATGGAGATATATTCGCATGTTGCTCAGGAATTCCTGCATTCAATGACACAGAGTTAGCAGCATTTAGTGGCTTGACTGCTTAGATTAACCTGCAGGTCAAATTTTTTAAGGACTTGTAGCTGGCTGTATTCTCACTGACAACAAACTTCTAGGGTCTTTCGTCTTTCATGATATTTCCTCTAAAACCAGCTACTCTACCCACAGATTTACCTTGATATGGATCCATTCTCCTCACTCTGTGCAAGAAGAAACCTGATGAAAATACATCCGTTCCCATCTCTAAACTGACAGTCCAAAAGCAATTGTTGTTCTTACCTTCAAATCCTGCAATTCTACAGCAAGTCTTGGAAGTGACTAATACTTCTCGATTTCCTGGGTCATCATGTCCTTTCACATCCACTAGCTTCCCTTTGCATATAATGTATAACTTGCATATATCAGGGGCATGCTTCTGGACATAATCTGCTTTGTCTCCTGTCAGCTTCATTTTCCTGTGACAGTTTCATTAGGAGCTTAATTATGATATAATCAAATCATTTGTTGGAGTACTTTTGTTTTCTAGCACTTGAGTGTAATGGTGATATCTCATCAAATTCTTTACATTGTTTTCTTCCATGAATTGCTAGAAATGTGATCTCTAAGCTCTTACCAAACCTTGATTTATTGGTTCTAAAACGTTTAATGAAAAGTTGCATATCAATGAAACTACAACCACTGGAATGATTACAGAAAAAAGATCATAAGCCCCATACCTTGTTATGCTACTGCATGATGATGTTCCTATTACAAGCTTTTTCATATGTAGTATTGAGATCAGCTCTACTATGAATTTGTGAGCTTCTCCCTTTTCAAATTTCAAGACCTCTGCCTTAATCTATCAAGTTCATGTTTCATACCAAAGGGGCATTATATTTCATCCCAAATCAACAGAATTTATCTAATTAAAGGGTTGCCATATGCCGTGTACCTTAAAATTCGAGCATAAAATGATGTATTTCTCCAAGATTGCATCCACTCTTGCGTTTTCATCCTTCCTAAAGGCATCTAGGGCATCCTGCCCCACTTCACTCTCCCGAAGCTTTCCCACTGTGAACAGTACACAACAAACAAACACTTAGGGCATTCAGTCATTAATTCTGCAAGAATGTGAATGCTTTAACTTTTTCATCAATGTGCTGAAATGATTACGCTGTTACTTGCATGGTGTTGAGATTGAGTTAGCAGGGGCATAGACATGAAGGAGAACAATGGAGTCTCCATTCAGGAAGACCCAGTTGTTTAAAGCCCACTCCAGTGTACTAACGCTTTCCAAAATGTCTTTACCAACATCCACATAAATCTTCCTTTGTTTGAAGATGCTGCTGGGCGTTGTAACCATATTACCTGCAACTCTATTAATCAAAGCTTGTTTTTCGTCCATTCTTTTACCATTGCCTTCTGATTTCTCTTCTGCTCCTTCAAAACCACTTATTCTGCGACTCTCAGAACATTCACCTAAATCCATGGCCTTATGGGAACTCAAATTATTTTATCTGTCATTTGTTATAGTCCAGTGTTAAGAGTATCATGGTATATTGATTATGATTAATCTTCATACAAGAATTATTTTCGATAATTCCGATGGGTATGCTTTCAATCAATTAATTGCAATAGTTTGATTAGCTTTTGGAATATGCAGCGAAGATTCTTCTAATATAAAGCTTAACGACAAATATGTTTGACGAACTTATAAAACGACAGCCAGAATATCTTGGGAATTTTTCATAAATATGTTTGACGAGCTTATAAAATTTAAAATTTGTGCAAGCGGATAACTATTTTTCTAATATCTTAAGAAACGATCAAATAGTTTTCTTTATGCATGGAGATATTCCTTTTGATGACAGAATATATCCCTAGTTCTTCAAAGGTTTATAGGCGACAATTTTTATAAAGAAGTCTTCTATAATTATAACAAGTGATCTTCATCCATACATTTTTTTTAAAAAAGTGAAAGAGATAATATTTTTTTACAGTTATATTATTGAAATTATAAAAAGTATTTAGATGTAATTTGGTGAGAAGTATTTTTTATTTCACTATATTGAGAAAATGTAAATATTAAAGAGAACATAAAAGCTTTATTAATAAAGTGATTGTTGAAATACATAAAGTGATCAAAATATATTAAAGTTTTGTTAACTGGAAATTAATAATATAGCATTGTAAAATGGAAATAAGATTTTGGAATAAGAGCTTTAGAATGAGGGTTAAGTTGTCGGGGTATTATCTAAGAACCACGTGTCTTTTGGGAGATATAAGTAGATAAGATATACTTATTCGCTAGAATAGAAAAATAGACAATATAGAAAGGCAAAGGGAGATATAAGGAATGTAATCAAACTTGATATGTGAATATAAATACTTCTGATTGTATGCACCCAAAAATGGTCGCTAGACTTTGGGCCCTATTTATTCAATTTATTTATCTCTAAATCAGTTTTATCAATAATCAATATTTCTCAATTATATCAATTTCTTTGATCAAATCTTAATTTCATCATTTTCGATTATTTTCCATGGGCTAACCATTTTATCCTAAGTATTTATTTAATTAAAAAGAATATTTCCTCCCCTTTTAATAAATAAAAAGCCCTCACTTTTCTTCTTATCCTAAGTTGCACAAATAAAGCATTATTCTTATTTTATAAAAAGGGAAAAAGCACCTTTTATCTTATATGGACATAAAAGTCAACTCTTATTTTCCTATTGGAGGATATTTGTGCACATAGATTGCTCTTCTTTCAAGCTCCACCGTTGATTAAGTCTTTTGCCTCTTAATCTCAATGGTCCATTCCTTTTCATTTCTTATAAAAGGAGAGCTCTCTTCCTCATTTGCATATCCATCTCTTTCATGATAATGTTATGCTGCAAGTTTTTTAGGTCATTTGGAGCTTTCTTGGAAGACATTCTACATCCAAGCTTTGAAGACTTGCTTTCATTGTTGCATTACATTCTAGTTGCATATTTCTTTTATTAGTTGCATTGTCATGGCATATTAGCTTAGATTTCTTTTTATAGATTAGCTTCACATAGCTTAATTAGGGGAATTGTAATCCATTGCTATTTCCTTTCTTAGTTTAATTTGCATTGTCATTTCATAGACTACTTTGCATCATCATTTAGATTTGCATTGCATACCTTGATTCCATTTGGGGATATTGGCATTGTTGCCCTTGTCTTCATTGTGAATCTCTCATTGTGTGGTTGACTAGCAAGGTCACTAGTTTCATAGCTCTAGCTGAGAGCAAATCTATCAAGTTCCTTGCAACTCCATGCATAGAGAGCTATGAGTCGCTTTGTGAAGCCTCATTGTTGAGCAACCTTGCATGTAAAGATTCATAGAAGTGTGGTCACATTCCTACCATACATTTTTGGCGCCCATTGTGGGGCAGAGTAGCCTAACTTTGTCCTTTATTTTCTATATTTTCGCAAAAAATTTCATCAATTTTCAGTCTCTGGTTTTTTTTCTCAGAGTGTTGCGTGATATTTTTCTAGTGTCGTGCGACAGTTCTTTGTATAGCGGTGTGACACTTTACCAGTTAAAAGTGTCACCCCGTTTGACAGGAAGTGTCGCACTGTTTGAGGAGTTCTGTCGCCTGCTATCGAATGAATTGTCGCCATAGTTAAAATTGTCACACTGTTATGCAGAGAAGTGTCGCGTGACAATCCTACTGATTACAGTATCTCATGTACCCGACAGTGACTTCTTTTGGCCGAATTTACACTTGATTAGCTTGCTATTTTCATTTACTTCGATTAGATAGAATTAACTTGCATATTTCACTTAAGATCTTGCATATTTCATTTGGATTTTGGATTTTGCTAACTTTGTGGGCCTAACTAGTTGTGGTTGTAGGTACACTTGCTTAAGAAATTTGCCAAAAATTGCATGCTAAAGGGCTACTAACGATTTCTTGTAGGGCTGCCCAAAAAGCATAAAAATAAAAAATAATTTTTTTTTTGCTTGTGGTTTATTTCATTTCAAGTGTGGCAATCTACTAGTTATTTCATTTAGTAGGAACATTAATATCTTGTGGAAGAGATTTTGAGGTGGTATGAGAAGTATGCTTTTCACCCTTGTGGTGAACCAGAAAATCTTGACCCATCTTAAAATTTTGGAAGCAAGAGAGTAATTGGACCTCTTTGCTTCGTGTGTTTAGGTGAAACTTTGAGATAGGGGAGTATGCTCTTCACCCTTGTGGTGAAACAAAAACCTTGAACCTCATAAGTTGATCCATTTTTTTGTTTAGTTGATTAAGATCCTTTAGCGGGCCTACTCTTGAGCAATCAAAAGGAACGACCCAAGTGGGGACAAGCTAATACCAAGCTATTCCGACCCACTATAAACTTAAGGCTATCAAGGACACAAAACCTTGGTAGACATAACACTTGTCTTCACTTGATGTGAGTAGCTCATGGGATTGCGACCATGGGGAAAGCATTGAGCAAGAATGTTTAAGGTACTCTTGAAGTCACGAGCTCCTAGTCCTTTATGAGGAGCAAGAGGAGTGTTGTGAACGGAAGCCCTTATTAAGAACCATTAGATAAAAGCCACCTTATTTAGCCGCTTAGCTTCTTGGTGCAAGATTGATCCAAGTGGAACAACCCGGATCACCTTAAGATACTCACCATATGTGTTCCTTTGGTTGTGTCTTTGGCACTTCCATGACAAAGCCAACATCTATTGTGGGTAACCACTTTGTGTGAGACAAGGGGACATCAAGTTGTGGGCCAAGTTGATAAGTAATGAGCCTAGACTTTCTAGGATAGATATTGTTTGAAGTGTCTTCGATTGTGTAATACCAGTGTTAACGTTCTTGAACATTCAAACAATCGGTAGCATTCATAGGGTGCTTTTTCAATTTTGATATCACAATTGTTTGTCTTGGCAAGGTTGCTTTTGCCCTTGTTTCAAATGCTTGAAGACACGTTTGATCCCATACTGTTTGCAAACCTGTCAATTTACTGTTGTCATTGTGATTAAAATTGAAAAATCAACCCTCAAACTGAAAATTTTGAACAGACAGTCTCAAAAACTAAGATTTTAAACTTCACTAGTCAAAGAGTCACATGACACTGAACGGTTGTCGCGCTCTGTTTTGAGAATTATCACGCACCAATTTGCCCCTGCAAGTTTGTTGCCCCGTTTGACAAAAAATGGCGCGCTGATAGCCTGGAAACTGTTGCCTGGCTTAAGGCGAAGTGTCGCCTAGATATAAACTGTCGCCTTTCTTGCCTGGAAAGTGTCACCTGGGCAGTTTCTACTATGTTTTTAGTTTCAGTCAGTTTCAGTTGCTGCTAGTCATATTAGGTCTTGGAGTAGGTTTCTTGCTCTATTTTTGGAGACCTATTTTGGCTCTAAATCTCTGGTTTTTGCCCTCTAGGAATAGTATCAATTGATTTACAAGGTCACTTGGGAAATAATTGTCAAGTTAGAAGGTTATTCTTGGTAAAAAAAGTTTATCTCTAGAATTGTTAGCTACATTCTTCAAAAATTTCAGTACTCTTATTGTCCAAATCATTTTCAGTTATATTTCGGCCTAGTCCAACCTCCTGATTCAAAAGTGCAAGGGTAGTCAACCTTTGATTTGAAGCACCTCTTTGACAGTGTTGGTAAAGCCCCTTTTTCTATCTTTTCATTTCATTTTGGACAATAGAGAACTTTGATTATCCTAGTTTGGTGTTGATATTTCAGGAGGTCATCTTATCATTAAGAATCTATTTCTTTCATGTCAGTTACAACAAGGTACCAAGTCAATCAAGAGAAGCGACCCCCTGTTGTCTTTAGCCAGTTACCACCAGTTAAGACTCATCAATAGCACAAGGGAAAAGAACCCATTTTCGATCAATCTCTTAAAAGTGAATCTGAGGTTTGTTTTAATCCAAAAGGTAATCCTAGTGAAGTGAGCACCTCTTTAGCACCACTCTCATCAAGTATGGACATGAGTTACACTTTCACTCGACAACAAAGAGAAGCCATGAATCAAACTCTTGAGGATATTTTCCAACGGCATAGGAGTACCAGAGTGTATGGTGGTTCTTCTCATGCTAGTCCACCCGGGTCACCCCCCAACAACACAAGGTATTTTGATGCTCACCAATGAGCTGAGAGACATTATAGGCAAACTCACTTAGATTCAAGGTCACAACATGAAGACTAGAACAACGAGTCTAGTGACCACCACATCAACGCAGCCAACACAATAAGGCATTCAAGACAATCTTCTCCACTTAAAGATACCTCTCGATATGCAAATATGAGATTGAAAAGCATTGAAAGGGAGAAGCAAGCCTATCTAGATGAACAAGCTGTCAAAAAGGAGAAATTTAGACAACTAGAGGAAGAGGAATGTGCATTATTGGACATAAGAAAAAGAGTCACCCAAGAAGAAGAAGATAGGCTCTATGCACAACAACTCCAAAATTGATTTAATGGGAGGGGTACCAATAGTGGGACCAACTCACCCCCATCTACCTCTTCACCAAGTCCTAGAAGAAGGTCAAGGATGCCCTTAAGGTCCCCAAGTCCTAGAGGAAGAAGGACTTCAAGATATGATCACCATAGGAGACGGTCACCTCATAGACTTTCAAAACAACCCTCCCAACGAGCACATCATGGTTCACAACATGGAGGAAGTTATGCCAACTTTGATAAAATGGATTTTATGACTATGCAACAAGAACCATCTTTTCAAGCATATGTGGAACAAAACAAGGACCAATTCCTAGAAAGTCTCATCAACAAGGGTGCTAAGGTCCCATATAATTTTGATGTCCACCAAAAGATTAAGAAACAGAATCCTTCAACCAATGAGATGATCATGCAAATGCAAAAGGATATAGAAAAGATGAGAGCTCCTAAGAGCACATTTAATTTGGACTCCATATGTCCCAACCCAATTGACAAGAGTGTGGTGTTGGTTGAGTTCCCTAAGAAAGTTGAGTTTCCAACCTATGACAAATATGATGGCATTGGTGACCCTCACAACCATGTTCGACAGTTCTACATAATGAGCTTTTCCTTTCACCATGAAGACTCTTACTTGATGAGATTATTTTCAAGGAGTCTCAAGGGTCAAGCCATGGAGTGGTTCACCAACCTTACTCCCCCAGTGAAGACATTTAAAGAACTTGTCCAAATATTTGTTCAATATTTTGCTTGCAATCTATCAAGGTCAGTCACAATGCTTGATTTGTGCAAACTCAAACAAAATCAAGGAGAACCTTTTGTCACCTTCCTGCAAAGATGGAGACGTTTGTGCTCAAAATATCCAAGGACAATTCCTGAGGAGGAAAGAATAGACATCATTGTGAGCAATTTAATACCGGAACTAAGATATGAAGTAAGGAAGATCCCATTTAATTCTTTTGACACCATGGTAGAAGTGGCATGTCGCATAGAAGATGTCCTAAAAGAACAAAGAATTTTGGCCAAATCAACTAATAAAAACAATGGCCAAAACAACAACACTAATGGTAATAAGGACAAAAAGAACCTTTATTGGAACAAGAATAAGCAAGTGGTTAATGACGGAGTTGTTGACTCATCCCAACCTAAAAATGAAGGAGTTCTTAATCTCTCTAATGCAGTCCAAGCCATGAAGCTGCAAACATCTTCGGCACAACAAGAGAATAAACCCAAGTATCAAGGGAGACCTAAAACAGAAAAGAGGCAATTTACCAAACTTGGGGACTCCTATGTAGACATTTTCAAGATATTAATTGCTCATAATTTGGCACACCCTCAAGATCCTACAAAGCACAACATACCGGATCCTAAGCCACATTGGTGGGATGAGAAGGCTTTTTGTGTCTTTCACAATGGAATTGGACATGATATAGAAAATTGTTTTAAACTTAAGCATCTTGTCCAAGATCTTATTGAAAGTGGATGATTACAAGTTGATGGTTTAACCACTAATGCAGATCACAAAGCTTTTAAAGAACCCTTGCCCAAATATGAGAAAGGAGAGAATTCTAGCAATAAGAATGGCAAGGCTGCTATTAACTACACCTACACAAATGCTGAGAATGTTATTAACATGCTCGAAGTTGCTGATGATAATGTCAACATGATGAGAGGGAAAGACCCTTATGGGTATGATGTGGGTTCAACTCCTATGCCTGATGACAGACCTTTTGTGGTCCTCTGAGGTCCTCACTCACGAAGGATGTCCCAACCCCTCAATGCAGTCACTAGGAGTCAGTCTCAAGCTCCCATTGTTATTAGAGGTCCTAGCTCTAGTAAATCTAAGCAGCTCATGTCAAAAGGTGCTCTCCCTAAATCTGCCATTGGTCCTGATTCGAACTAAAACCTTATTGATCAATTATAACGGACACCAGCACAGATCTCTATTTTTGAGCTTTTGGAATTGTCCCCTAAGCATAAGCATGTCCTTAAGGATGCTTTACAAGTAGCTAATGTCCCTAATGATATAGATGTAGATTAGTTCCAGAATATGGTCAATCACTTAGCTAGCCCTCACTACCTTACATTCTCAGAAGAAGATGACAAGTCAATAAGCCACCCACATAATTTGGCCCTTCATATAGAGGTTATGATCCACAGGACCCGTGTGAGGCGTGTGTTGATAGATGGGGGTGTTGGGCTTACTATCTATTCTTTAAGCTTATTGAAGGCCTTGGGTTATTCAGAAGAAGTCATTGACACAAGGAAGAAGATAACTATCAAGGCTTATGATGAAGCACAACGTAGTTCTAAAGGATTGGTTGTTCTTCCTATCCGAATTGGTACTGTAGAGAAAGATATTTTGTTTCAGATTGTTGATGTCGGTCCTTTGGCTTACAATCTTTTGTTGGGTAGACCTTGGATACATGAGATGCAAGCAGTCCCATCTACTTATCATCAATGTGTGAAGTTCCCTTACAATGGAGTAGAAGTTTGCATACCCGGGGATAGCACATTGTCAGTCAACACAATTTCAGTAGGGTCTCACATTCCTTTGAATAGGGAGGCTGACACTTTTGATACTACATTTGAACAATGCAAAGACAAATTCAAAGCCATGGATCTTGGCATGGGGGATTACAAAATTGATTCATTCACAAAATTGTCAATTTCCCCTAGGTCTTATGGCAAACCTTCTCAAGAAATGAAGCCCTCATCTTCAGCCATGACATTGTTCAATAAGTTTGTAGAATCCTCAGTTTTGATTCAAGAGGAAAAAGAAGAGGTTGCCGTTAGGGACTGGATTTACCGAGAAGAGAAATACCTACATAATGAGAATTTTGCACCTTCCCCTAGAGCTTATGGGAGAGGGTATACATTGGTCAAGAATATGGGTTATCCAGGACATGGTCCCCTTAGTCATAGGTTGGATGCTAAGGTTGAACCTCTTAACCATGCCCTTTTTGGATGAAGGAATAAGTCAACAGTTGGCTTAGGTTTTGAAAATAAGAAACAAAAAAGTGTCCCTGTCTTAGCTGCGATAGACAGTAACAATGACTCAGACTACACACCTAATCTTTCTAATCAACAAGACATGTCTGATGATTGGGTGCCTTCAACAAATCTTCTTTGGGGAGATTCAAAAGATTTGACAACTGACAGTACTCCTATCCTAGCTGCAACGGATAGTGACTATATGAATGCTAGATTGACAATGGAAAGTGTTGCTATCCTAGTTGCGACAAATAGTAATAATGCTAGTGTTAGAGAAGGGGAAACTCTTCCCAATCTTGAGGCTTCTACATCACAAGGCCCAAATAATGATCCAGAAATAGACTCACATGAGTTCGAATGGGACTCACTTTCAAATGTAACAGTTGATTTGGACATGGATGTTGTCCATACTTATAGTACTCAACCTGATGTGACCAACGAGCCTAGTGTAGGACTAGAGGATTGGACTCCTCAAATTGCCTTAGTGGACGACGCTTCGTTTGGTAGGACAAATCCTGACTCGGGTATCTTAGGAGGGGACTTGATGAATCTCGATTGTATGGTCACCAGAGATAACACCTTCCACATAAACAATGTTGAACCAGTCATTGACTTACCCCTTGTTCACTATGACCTAATTGACTGGTCTCAGCGACATCAAGAGCCTAAACTCCTCACTTTTCAGAATGACTAAGAAATTGCCTGCTATCTGAATGCTCTTGAACCTGTAGTCTCTTCCACCAGTGAACCAACAACAAGTATGACAGAGCCTGATATTAAGTACCTCAGTCTAAAAATACAAGAAAAAGAAAAAAAGAAAAAAAGGTCTGATGGCGAAAACCACTTTGTGGCGGTGTCAGAACCAAAAATAGTAAAAAGAAAAGACGTATCCGAGGGTGAAAACCTCTTTGAGGCACCTAAGGATGGGGTACTTAATAACTTGCCAAGTTACTTCCAAGACAGGTCATCAGTTCTTATTGAGCCTACGCAACCAATGAATGTGAATACAGAAGAGGCTCCCCAAATAGTGCACCTAGCTCAGTCTCTATCAGCTAAAGAAAAAGAAGCATATACAAAGTTTTTGCAAAAGAAGAAAATCAACTTTGCTTGGACATATTTAGATATGCTAGGACTTGACACTAATCTTATTATGCATCATCTATCTATAGCTCCAGGAATAAAACCGGTTAAACAAAAGTTGAGGAAAATGCATCCTCACATAGCTCTCCTCATTAAGATTGAATTAGAAAAACTCCTAAGTGCAGGATTTATTAGAGCTATCAATTATGCCAAGTGGATCTCAAACATTGTTCCAGTTTCAAATCATGATGGATCCATTTGTGTATGCACAGACTTCAGAGACCTTAACAAAGCATGCCCAAAGGATGACTTTCCACTCCCTAACATTGACATGATAGTGGATATGACTGCGGGCTATGAGATATACTCTTTAATGGATGGTTTTTCCGGTTATAACCAAATAAAAATAGCTCCCAAAGATCAAGAGAAAATAGCTTTTACATGTGCATGGGGAACCTATTATTGGAACATCATGTCATTTGGCCTAAAGAATGCAGGAGCAACATACCAACGAGCTATGACCACAATTTTTCATAATATGATGCATAAGAACATGGAAGATTATGTGGATGATACCTTGGCTAAATCTAGGAAATAGGATACACACCTCGATGATTTGGAAGTAATTCTAGATCGCATGGCACAGTTTCAGCTTAGATTGAATCCAAAAAAGTGTGCATTTGGAGTTGCCTCAGGTAAACTTCTAGGATTCATAATTTCAGCAAAAGGAATAGAGGTTGATCTTGAAAAGGTCCAAGCTATATTAGATATGCCACCTCCAAGAAATATTAGTCAGATGAGAAGTCTTCAGGGATGACTCCAATCCATAAGGAGGTTTATTTCATAGCTTACAGATAGAGCACAACCATTCAATAAAACATTGCATAAGGGAGCCACATGTGCTTGGAATGAGGATTGCCAAAAGAGCCTTGATCAAATAAAATAGTACTTGGCTAATCCTCCGATTTTGATGCCGCCTATTCTTGGGAAACCATTGATTTTATACATTTCAGCAACAAAGTCTTCCTTGGGGGCATTTTTGGCTCAATTAGATGATACTGGGAAAGAAAGGGCCATTTACTACATTAGTCGTACTCTAGTATCTTATGAGATCAATTATAATAGCATTGAAAAGTCTTGTCTGGCAGTAGTGTTTGCTTCCCAAAAGTTGCAACACTATATGCTTGCTCATACTATACATTTGGTTGCAAAAATTGATCCTCTTAAGTACTTGCTTAGTAAGGCTGCCCTCATGGGTAGGCTTGCCAAGTGGATGATGGTTTTATCTGAATTTGACATAGATTACATTGAAAGAAAGGCCATAAAAGGGCAAGCTATTGCTGACCAATTAGCTGATTTCCCAGTTAAGGATAGTATGCCTATTCAGGTAGAATTCCCAGATGAACACATACTGTATATGACTACCCGCACTTGGAAGATGTTCTTTGATGGTTCCCACATGCAAAATGGATCAAGTGCTAGAGTATTATTTGTCTCTCCACATGGGTACAACATTCCAAAATCTTACAAACTTTTATTCCCATGTACAAATAATATTGTCGAATATGAAGCTTTGACCAATGGATTGAGAATGGCTATAGAATGGAACATAACAAAGTTACATGTCTTTGGGGATTCACAGTTAATTATCAACCAAGTCAATGAGGAGTATCAAACCAAGGATGATAAATTGGTACCTTACAAAAAGATGGTTGAATCATTGAGACGTTACTTTACATTTGTGACATTTCAATAGATCCCTAGGATAGAGAACAAAGTTGCAGATGCTATGGCCACATTAGCTTCACTCCTTCAGTTGGAACAACATGAATCAAGATTTGAATTCCTGGTGGAAGAGCTACACCATCCCATATTTGACTCATCTGAAAGCCATGTCATTTGTACCCTTGTCACTCATGAGTCTTCCCGTTATGGTGCTATCTATTCATATCTTCATGATGGCATCATCCCTGAAATATTCAACTGTTCTGAACGTCGAAACCTTGTCCATAATGCCTCTCGCCACACCCTTATCTCTGGTGATTTATATAGGAGGGGTTTAGATGGGACACTTCTTCGGTGCTTGGAAAAGGAGGAATCCAACCAAGCATTAGTAGACATGCACGAGGGCATTTGTGGTGGACATTCCAACGGTCTTTCCATGGCCCGAAGGTTGCTTAGGGCGGGGTATTACTAGCCCACAATGCAAACAGATGCAGTAGCTTTCTCTAAGTCTTGTGAGAAATGTCAAAAACATGGAAACCTGATTCATGCTCCGGGTAGGGAGCTAATTCCTTCTATTTCTCATTGGCCATTTCAGCGCTAGGCCTTTGACCTTGTGGGACAAATTCACCCCAATTCATCAAGTGGACATAAGTTTATCATCACAGCTACTGATTATTTCACGAAATGGGTAGAGGCAGTCCCTCTTTCTGTTGCCTCGAGCAAGACTGTTTCACCATTTATCCTGAATCATATCATTTGCCGGTTTGGAGTGCCTTCTGAGATTATTACTGATAATGGAGGTCAATTCAAGAACAAGGACCTAAAGCATTTATGCAAAAAGTTTAAAATCAAGCAACATTGGTCCTCCATCTACTTTCCACAGGGAAATGGACAGGCAGAAGCCTTTAATAAAACCATTCTTAAGATTCTTCATAGGACAGTACACAAGAATGGTAGGGATTGGCACTTGCAAATTAATCCAGCATTATGGGCCTATAGAACTAGCATTCGTACACCTATAGGAGCTACTCCTTTTGCACTTACCTATGGAATTGAAGCAGTATTACCTTTAGAAGTAGAGATCCCATCACTTAGAGTCTGACTCAAAGGATTGATAACAGATGAGGATTATCGTGCTATGAGGTTATAGGAACTAGAACTTCTAGATGAGAAGCGTAAGGCTTCCTTTGATCATATGAGAGTGTATCAGAAGCGTATGTCCAAGACATTCAACAAGAAGGTTCGCCCTAGGGAATTCCAAGTAGGTGATCTTGTTTTGCGAGAGAATCCTAAGAACCAACAGAACAGAGAACAAAATAAGAAGTTTGAACCCAATTGGCTTGGACCATACATTATTACAGCAGCTTTTGGTACAGGTGCATATTTACTGTCGAATGAAGATGGAGAACAGCTCCCTGAGCCCATCAACATTTTGCACCTAAAGAAGTTCTATCCTTGATGCCCTTTTCTATCTGGGGGCATCCTTTGTAGATACTTATTGATCTTGAAAAAATTCCAAAAAAAAATTCATATATGATGCTAAAAAAATCTTTAAAAGCATAAAAAGTACTAAAAAAATGAGCATCCTAGTGAAAACCTAGCAAAAGGCACTTTGATGTCTCACCCAAAAAATTTAAAAAAATTGAAAATATACAAAAAAAATCAAACAATGCAAAAATTCAAAAAAATAGAAAAAAGTGCCCTGGTGAAAACCTGGAAACACGCGCCTTGGTAGCAAAAATACAAAAAAATTTAAAAAAAGAGAAAAAATTGTAATAAATCCAATTGGTGAAAACCTGGAAACAGGCGCTACTTGAGGCCTTTGCACCCTTGTCTTTTAGCATGCGCTCTCGACACTGAACCTTTCTCCATCATACCGTGACCTTATTTGGCTTAGTCTGGAATTGGTCTTTATTTTTGTCTAGGGGGCATAACTGTTAGCACAGGTCCTTTAGGTGCATTTGTCTCTTGGGGCATTTCACAACAGGTGTTTTTCAGCACCACCTTAAACAGTGTTTTTCAACACTACCCTTGCGTCGAGTGTTTCTTAACACTTATCAGATGTCTTACTCTAAGTCTAGTATGATGTGATATTGCTCATTTGCAGATGCGATACTCAGAGTTTGACTCTATGACCAACACACACGCACTTAAACAATCAACTCGCTTGAGATATGTTGACTTTATTTTTCTTTGTGTGCTATCTATGAGGATTTCTTTGATGAGTGGTCTCTCCGTGAGAAGTTTTCAATGATGCATAGCTAGAAGACTAAGGGTATGAGAACATATTTTCTTTCTTTATCTACTTGTGGGTATATTTCATTGATCCTAATTATCATGAGCATTTATGCTGGTCCTACTTGACACTAGGGATTGACAAGGTATTATCCTTGACTTTTTTATGCGAGTGCATGCTTCTAGTTATCCTGACTTTCATGTGTCTTGATACAAGCATAATCTCGCCATATCAAACTTAGGTAATCTCACTGCACTAGTCATCTTGACCTACATGTCTTTGGTGCCTAGGTGGGATTCCCACACTTCATCTGATACAAATCATATTCATATACCCATAGTCATACTAGTGTGCATTGTATGATCTTACGACACTACCAATAACGCTCGATGATGATAATTAGATGTCTATAGGTGTTGTGACCTTACAAGTCAACCACTTTCATAGTAGCTTGCATTCTTAGGTTCATCATAGTTTAGTTTTTGCATCTTGCATATGGAGAGAGCTCTCCTTTTTATCATCTACAGACTAGTTGGTCAACTGTGCTCATTTTTTTATTCTTCTTGATCATATCTTTCATTTCTGGTCTTTCATATCACGTCATTTTCTATTCATTTTGGGATCGAAACCAAAATCCACGTTCACCTTGATCATCAAACTCACATTTAATTCTCTTTTGTACAGCTGACTGACCTTTTGAGGCATAATTCTTCGATCTTTGATGGAATTTCTTCCTTTCCATGTCTCTCAATTTTCTAGTCTTTCATTCACCCTACTTCTTTTCTTCTAATTCATCACTGGGGCATGTTTCATTGCCTAATGGTTATCTTGTTATCATTTATCTTCGATTATGATTTCATTTCGATTTGATCAAAATTTTATCGATTTGTTGTCTCTCCTCTACTTGATTTTGATTTTGATTCCGAGGGGGCAATATCTATGGGATTCTCATCCCTAATTCTTTGATTTTCCTGATTCAGACATCTTTTGTGAGCTTTTGCTCAAATTTGAGATTCTTATCTCTTACTTTGAATGTGATCTCGAATCGACCTCATGTTCAAAGACCTTTGTTTATGTTTTGTCCGGATGTGATCCCAAATCGATCTCACATCTGAGTTGTTTGTGATCCCAAATCGATCTCACATTGCAACTTCATTCTTTGACTACATGTGTTCCCAGATTGATCACACATTAGTCAAAGAGGGGAAAATGTATGCACCCAAAAATGGTCGCCTAGACTTTGGGCCCCATTTATTCGATTTATTTATCTCTGAATCAGTTTTATCAATAATCAATATTTCTCAATTATATCAATTTCTTTGATCAAATCCTAATTTCATCATTTTCAATTATTTTCCATGGGCTAACCACTTTATCCTAAGTATTTATTTAATTAAAAGGAATATTTCCTCCCCTTTTAATAAATAAAAATCCCTCACTTTTCTTCTTATCCTAAGTTGCACAAATAAAGCATTATTATTATTTTATAAAAAGGGAAAAAGCACCTTTTGTCTCATATGGACACAAAAGTCAACTCTTATTTTCCTATTGGAGGATATTTGTGCACATGGATTGCTCCTCTTTCAAGCTCCACCATTGATTAAGTATTTTGCCTCTTAATCTCAATGGTCCATTCCTTTTCATTTCTTATAAAAGGAGAGCTCTCTTCCTCATTTGCATATCCATCTCTTTCATGCTAATGTTATGCTGCAGGTTTTCTAGGTCATTTGGAGCTTTCTTTGAAGACATTCTACATCCAAGCTTTGAAGACTTGCTTTCATTGTTGCATTACATTCTAGTTGCATATTTCCTTTATTAGTTGCATTGTCGTGGCATATTAGCTTAGATTTCTTTTTATAGATTAGCTTCACATAGCTTAATTAGGGGAATTGTAATCCATTGCTATTTCCTTTCTTAGTTTAATTTGCATTTTCATTTCATAGACTACTTTTCATCATCATTTAGATTTGCATTGCATTGCATACCTTGATTCCATTTGGGGATATTGGCATTGTTGCCCTTGTCTTCATTGTGAATCTCTCATTGTGTGGTTGACTAGCAAGGTCACTAGTTTCATAGCTCTAGCTGAGAGCAAATCTATCAAGTTACTTGCAACTCCATGCATAAAGAGCTATGAGTCACTTTGTGAGGCCTCATTGTTGAGCAACCTTGCATGTAAAGATTCATAGAAGTGTGGTCACATTCCTACCATACACTGATTTCTGGTTCAATATATGTTTGTGTGCTCCTTTATTCTAATTTATAAGTAAGATAAGATGTGGAATGCTTGTCCTTGTTGCTTAGATAGGATGAAGTCTAGGGTGATAGACTACAATAGTATAAATCCTTTGGGAACAAAACGTTGGTGTGTATTTGTCAAATTTCTTGCTAACATTGGTTGGTTTTGTTGTCAAAACCCTAATTAGTTTCTATTGGGGTGCTACAATACAATTAAATGGTTACTAGATAAAAAAGGAATAGAAAATGAAAATAGATATCTAACTAATCAAAATTTTGTCTTATTGACATCTACCTTATGAGAGAGGGTTAGGTGCCAAGGGGATGGGAAATGGAAAGAGGTAAAAGCTCCAAAGAGACCTATGAAGGGTTGTGACCATTAGAATAACCACCGTGTGACACAATATAGGAGTAAACTAGTCTCAAATTTTAAACACCCATCGCCAAAGGTGACAAAAGTAATTCAAGAGAAATTAAGGAGTAGATTGAATCAAAGGAAATAGAAAGAATGACCAACCCTAATGGAGAATAAAGAAGATAGAGATAAAGGAAGGAAATAGAAAAGAGATATAAGAGGAGAGTGGAAGTGACCTCTAATTCAAGGTTGCAACGCACCATTCGAGGTGTTGTTGAGCACATCGAGGAGGGTGTTGTCAAGAAGAAGGGAAAAAGAAGTGTCGACTAGGAAAATAGGCATTAGTACCATACATGATCAAAGCTAACCATGAAAGCCATAAAATTGTGTAGACTATCTTAATCACACCAATAAGACAATCAAAGCAAAATGCATAAATAAAACATAAACTAAATTAAAACAAACCAAACATTTCTTTGATGAAGCCTCATCACTTTTTCTTTCTCCTCTAATATGATATGTTTCTCTAAAGGGGATAAGTCCACCAATAAGATGAAAGCAACTATGGAAAAATCAACAGAATAAGGGTGAGAATACTAGAAATCCTAGTTGCGAGAATGAGGCCAAAGAGGCCAATTTATAGATTTTGAAATCCAAATTCGATGGTCAAGATCGAGGGAAAACCAATGGTTATGATTACATAAGAGAACTCACATTTAGCAAATGATAAATTATGACAAATTAGGGAGTGGATTTGGCAAATGAAAAATTAGTGAGTGAATTTGGAAAGGAGAAATTAGTGCCTCATGAGGAAAATGGGAGAAATTAGTGGGTATGACACATCAAAAATTAGGGGAAAGTGTCATATGAGGGAAAGTGAGATTGAGAGAAAAATTAGGGGCTATCACATGAATTAGAAATGAGGTGGATATTAATAATTTAATTATTAATTCCCTCACATTTGGGAAATTAGATAATTAATTAAAATAATTTTAATTGTGGAAAAGGATCATAAGAGCCTGGGTAAATAAATAATATATTTATTTTCCAATACAAGACATGACACTTTAAGATAAAGGGACAAATAAATGGTTGTTCACCCCTGAAAGATAGATTAAAAATTTGACATACTTATTCAATTGAACAAGTGGTCAAGGGAAAATTGATAGGATATAATGCAATTATAGGATGAAAAATAGTAATTAATGACTTGGAAGAATGACACAATAGCGATGAATGATGAAGATCAAATGTGCAACATATATGACATGTAAAAAAGGGGAGCCCTAGGCATTGACCATTTTTTAGTGTCGATGGGAAGTAGAAAGAAGGACAAAATACTGAAAAAGATGATTCTATTAGTGAAAGGAACTAGGAGGCTATTAAACAACTTCGAGAAGATAATGCAAAATCATGAAACCAAGAGTTTGTTGGCAAATGGAAGTAGTAGCCATAGGCTCCTACCCTATTGGGACTTCCCACAAACCCTAGATGAAAAGATGATTTAGTTAACATAAGATTAAGCTTGATGGCAATTAAAGAGTTTGTAAACACCTAAATACAATGTTATTCTTGAGTGATGATTATCTAGAGAAAATGTTTAATAAAAGTATAAGTAAATTAAAAGAGTAAGAAAAGAAGGAGAAACAAGTTAATCTGAACTTGGGTGAAGAGACGTAATCATTAATCAAATGTCATTTAATAACAAAATAACAAAAAAAGGTTATGAAGAGTTGCAACCCCGAATAAGGACCTATCGCTTGGTAGACTTAAAAGAAGAAAATTATGTTAAAAAATGCACTAAATCAAGAACATGAGAAAGAAAATAGAGAGTGAGAAACCCCTAAGAATGAGATACTAGGAGAGAAATACTTTAACATAAAATTGGGAAGAGACAAGGGCAGAGAGATAAATCCTTGGAACAACATCAAAAGGGAGAAAAAAATAGTTAAAAAATTGATATCCTAACCTAAAACAACACATAATCCCAAAAATAATTCACAATCATGGAGATGACAATTAAAAACCCTATATTTTGGATTGACACCACTAAAGCAAGTGAACATATTTTTCTCTTGAACTATGGAAGAAATTGAGAAAATTGTAGATAAAGATAGGTTGTTGGAGGAATCATTAATTGAGAAATAGAAGATCAAATGGTTTGTATCTAGGTTAAACAAATATATAAGAGTGTGATAAAATGGTAGATGATTTAAGAAATATGTTGACCTAATCACCATGGTCTACCAGATTGAAGCCCAACCATGGAAGAAATTGAGTAGTTCAGTGTTGAAACAATAAGAGGATTTAAAATTAAAAGTACAGAGGTTGGTTGTATAACAAGTAATTTAAGCCACTAAACCTAAGCAACCAAAAAGAATATGGTGTACTTACTATAACTAGGAAGGATACATCTGGAATAAATTCCCCAAGGATAAATATAGAGAAAATCCTAGCAATAGTTAAATAAGTCCAAAAAAATTCAATATATTTTGCTCTATGTCAAGAATGGGATGTATGCCTTCTTGAGTGTTGCCCAAAGAATCAACCTCCAGTCTAGAATGGAGGAAACTAAGGGTATCAAGAAAATCAACAGTGTCATAACCACAACTATAGTATGGATGAAACAATGAATATGGATACCAAAAAGGCTAGTTATAATGTATGTGAGATTTAAAATAACCAACAATGCTATCTAGATGATAACATACAATCCAATTCTAGAGGAGGTAGAGGAAGAGGCAGGAACATCAGAAGGAGGGACAAAGCTAATTGCTTCGATTGTGGGAATATACGTCATTATGATTCAAAGCATTGGGAATAAAATAAGGATAAGTGCATATTTATGAGTAAGATGATCACCCTATGTTTATGTGTGAGGTCACGAGGAATTTCTATCAGAACTTGAATATAATCAGGCATCCGAAAGTAATGAGTTGCAAAGAGGAGTTACGGTGGCCCAGAGAATACCACAATAGGGAATAAGAAGTTTTCACAACATGGATATGTGGTCCTTAAATTCCTCTAAAGAAGATAAATATAGAGAATAATTCATTGTGTAAAAGAAGAAAAAGAGAATTGAAGGGAAGAAGAGAGCTAATGTCCTCACTAGACAAAGGCACAAATACTAGGAAAAAGTTGTAAGCATTTGTTGTAAGAAGGATTTGAGGAGCATTATAGTTTGAAAAAATAAGAAGAATAAGAATTGACACAAATTTAATCAGATAAGAAACAACATGAAAATGTAGTACTCTATGAAAAATAAATAATAATGCAACAATTACAAGATGAAGTAGGCTACTTCACACAAGAAGAGGTGAAAATACTAAAAGACTTAGCTATGGTGGCCAAGAGGAAAGATGTGGTGGTGAAATTAAAACAATGAGGTAAAACATATTGAACAAAAAGAAGCAAGTAAACCAACTGTCAAAAGATCAAA
Organism: Chamaecyparis obtusa; assembly: GCA_027943335.1. Taxonomy (NCBI): domain Eukaryota; kingdom Viridiplantae; phylum Streptophyta; class Pinopsida; order Cupressales; family Cupressaceae; genus Chamaecyparis; species Chamaecyparis obtusa. The sequence continues at coordinate 16,501 of BSBK01011506.1, read as the reverse complement.
ACTAGAAAAATGCCCCATTACTGATTAATGCTTAGTTGAATGATCATAAGGTGAAATAGGCTATGGTGGACTTTGGTGAATACCTGAATATAATTTCATCAACCACATAGGAGAAGATAAGAAGACTAGAAATCATTAAAACACTTATGAATACAAGATTAGAAGACAACTATGAAGTGGAAAATGAAGGTACTTGTAATAATGTCGAGTTCAATGTTAAAGGCATTAAACAATATGTAGATTTAGAGGTAGTAGAGATGAAGGATTCATTAAATGAATTTTAGCATCTATTTGGACTGAGATGGTTTGTGAATTCTAATATAATTATGGACTCCCAAAATGATATCATTTGCATACGAAACCAAAGTAGTATGAAGAAGTAGCACATGAACATGAAATAGGAGATGTCAAAAAGATGTATTCCACTGGGTGAGAAGAAGAAAATCTCAACAATAAAGGAGAATTAGAGATGGAAAGCAATAACTTCATAGTACAAAAAGTGATGAAGTTTTAGAAGCATAGATACAAAGAGAACTTGAATAACATGATTTTAGAGATCATTCTCGATACATACTAAACCTAAAGCTATATGCAAAAGAACCCAAAAATTCACACTATTCAAACTACAAAAGAAAACTACATGCACATTAACAAAATAACAATACATTGAACCCTGGTGACTCCAGCTAAGATATAAAACTTATATTAAAGCATGCATAGCAAGACAAGGGCATATGATGAAGCTAATGCTAAACATAACAAACCCTGGATAGAAAATAGTAAGCTAGACATAAAATCCCTAACACCAAAATAAAACCTTAGGCACAGATGATACAACATTGAAAAATCTATATTACATATTAATTGACATAAATTATACCCCACTTATTCCATAGTATAATATAATACAACATGGTGTATCATAAATGCATAAGATGAGATGATAAAAAATAGCCACAAAAGGCTAGTCATAGAAAATAATGGGTAGCACATGGCGGGAAATGACTAGCAAAGGTCATAGTAATAAATGCAATTGATAGGAGGTAATCTATAAAAGACCCTTGGTCTCATCCATTCACTAGTCTCTCTTTTGTCTCATTATTCCATAAAATAAAATCACACTCCTACTAACACAACTCAAATATTATTTTGTTTACTCCCGTTATGATCCCTGTCACGGACAAGACACATTGTGGCAACACCTTGAGTACAAGAAATTTCCATACAAATACATGATAACAAACTTGGAGGGAGAATTTTCTTGAGTGCTAGCTGAAGTAATCTATAGAGAGGACATCTAAAAATTTATTCACTTTCCCTTGAAAGAAATAAATCACATTGCTTCCAAGGAGCTAAGGTAATCATTGTTGCGGAAGGGCACCACCCAATATGATTCAAATTACGCTTGTATAAGAGATAATAAAATATATATCTAGAAGGAATTTTTGGATTTCACTCAAGGGAGTGGGTCTTATTACTACTAATTAGGTTTCATAATGAGTACTTGTACCTCAACAAATGCTATTAGATCACCAAGAAAGATATCTAGACTATTTTTAGATTGCTAGTAGAAGGAGACCTCCCATCAAAGAAGGGGACCAAGAACACAAAGATAGAGAAGTTGATCAACACTACCTTTGATTATTGGAGTCTCAATATTAGTACCATAACTGATAAAGAGGTTCTATATGCACCAAAGATCATCACATTTAAAATTAATTTTACAAGTCGGGAAGGCTTGGCCATAGTCGTAACCATTTAAACATCCTATCATATGGTGAAATGCGGGAATAATTTCAATCCATGTAAATTCCTAAGAATTGGGCTTCTCGATAATATATTCTTAATTGGTTATGAATTCTAGTATGGGACCCTACTAATGTATCTAGTTTTTTATTTCATGAGAGAATCACCGCACTATGTTGAACATACAAGGGATATAAATAGACTACTAGCAACTCAAATAGTAGGATATGTTGGATATTTCCAATTTCCTATGCATATGGAGGATTTTTAAAGGTTTTCAAAAGAAGATGCAAGATTAATATTGAGTCTCCAACTACATTGTGCATAAGTATATTGATACCATTTTATTTTGAGTACACAAGAGCTTTACCATAATGGATTCCATAGAGCCCCAAACTTCATGGATACATCCATTTCTATTTGAATTTTTATATGTGGAATTTGAGCCCTATACATAAGGGCTTCTATAGCTACCAAAAGATCTAGAGGCACAAAGAACCAAATTTCAAATGAGTTCTTTGACTCACTTGAAAAGGAGATAGAAACAAAAAAATTGAGAAGAATAAGGCCAAGAAAATGAACCATACAGACAAGCCTTCCAATGAGATAAAAGGTGAGCCAATACAAACCAAATCCACACCTAAAAGAAGATAAAGCCACCTGCAAACTCAAACACCACTTATATCACCTGCTAAAGTTGGAGGAAGCTGACAAGTAAAAAAACTACACGTTACACTAGATACAACCAAGCCATAAAAAAAAGGAATCTTTAGAAGATCTTATCTAGATGAGCAAAAAAAAGAGGGTAAGAAAGAAACAACAAGCATATAAACCAATGGAGCCAAAGATATAAAATGAAGAGGAGGAAATTAGAGTCAAATAAGGAGAACATCTTGGATTAGAAAAATAAATAAAACACGCTCCCCTTCTGGACGAGGATCAGTTGTATCAAATTATCTTCACACCTCATGTCTTTGAAAAGACGTTAAATACATATAAGGCCACGCCACTCACAAACAATCACACTACATAAAGGGTGTTAATCCAATATATGGTGGCACAAAAATATACTCTAAAATATTTCCTCTGGAGAATTTATCAAGCCCCATAGCAGCCACCCTAACAGAACAGAGAGAAATACAATAGGAAGTGGAGAATCTAAAGGACATAGTGATTCATACCATAACACTAGATATGACCCCTTGACAACTGACCAAATTTAAGATGAAGTAGAATATAAAACTCTAAATGAAATAAAGGATTGATAATATTATGCTAGACAAGCCTAAGATCATTAAAAGGAATAGATGGAGATCATAGAAGCCATTATCAAAATCTAAATCAATTGTGTGAAGAAGAGAAAAAGGAGAAAATGGAGGCATTTGTAACTCCCTATACTAGTATTGGATCCTGAGCCTCCATAAAATAATCATTAGGGACCTCCACCACATAACATATCCATAAATTTGTGGCACAACAACAAGAAGAAGAAGAAGAATAAAAAGTGTCTACCAACTACCACAAATTCTAGTGGCCAATAACCAAGTAGACACCAATAACCTATCTCTTTTACATATGTTTCAATTGGGAAACATTCTATATAAATCAATCTGGGAGGATGTTCTAAAGGGGCATGTGCATTCAATGGAGAAGATAGAGTAAGTGATTAAAGACTTTTAGGAGAAATTTTTGTATATGTCGAGTATCTATCAGGATTACAAAAGATCCACTACAAAGCAGTTTATGGACTGAACCATTCTATAAACATTACATCACAAAATCCCTTCTAAAGGATATGCACTATTAACAAAATAGGGTTAATCAAACTTGGACATATCAGTCCCATCCTTTCTCCTACTAGCACTCCTCACTATTCCTTGGGTTGTACTCATTGGATCTCCATTGCTCTTCACTATTTTCAATGTTTCTATCATTTGTATTGCTATCCAGCTCATTCCTCCTATCTCTGTCATTAAGGTCTTGTAGCTACAGAGTTCCTTGGTTGCTGGGGTTGGAGGGATCACTACTAATGTGTTATTCAGCTCTTTGAATCTCTTTGTTTTTTAGTTCAGGGACAGTTACAATTTGAATGTCTTTTACAAATAGAATTGTAGCCCCTTCCTTTACCAGACTTTGGAATCTTTCTCTTGGGATTTGGATGGTAGTAGTAACCTGAGACAAGATATTGAAATATGTGAGTTTAGAATTAAACTCAGTAAGGTCCCTCCTCTTTTCTTGGAAGATGTCTTCATTTCTCTGTTTCAAAATAAGCCATAGAACTTCAGTAGTAAAGGTAAGCCAAAAGTCATTAAGCTTGTTGTCAAAAGTCTCCACATAACCAGCCAAAATTTCATGCCAAGACAGACTCAAAGAAAATTTTCCCAAGACATTACTATCGAAAAAAAAAAGACCAAATCTTGACAGCCCACTGACATTCAAAGAATAGATGCTCATACGACTCAACACAATTACATACAGAACAAAAAATGGTGTTTTTTGAACCTTGAGACACAAAAGAACCAATAGCATGTTTTTTCAATAGAAAAATCCACTTAAAACAAACTTTTTTGGGCTCAACATGAGAATGCCATAACAAATCAAAGACTAGATTCCACTTATTGCACGACCAGTTCAAGCCCCAGGCTTGGTTGATTTCATTGAAGATATTTTCTTTGTTATTAAGCATTTTATAAATTTTCTTTCAAGAAAAATTACCAAGAAGATTACCATCTCTCCATTTAATGTATGAAGGGTTTTGAATAGAATCAATGCACAATCTAGGAAACCAATTACCCATTGCCTTTGTAATGAGGGTATAAGTTTTTTTCTGAGAGGGAGGACTATCAAATCTACTGCTTAATTCTGCCCAAGAGGAGATTCTGTTATCAACCAGTATATCACTGATGAGGGAGATACCTTTGTTATTCCATCTCTTAGCTGAACAACATTGAGTAAGGGAAAGGGGTTTATCATTAAGGTATATACCCCACCAGATTGATCTGTATAGCACTAAAAAGTAAGGATTTCTCCCTATAGCACTTCTGGAACATAAGAGTGGTTTAACATGTCTCCATGCCTTCCACAGAGCAGTGAATACTTTACATCCAAAGATTCTCACATCAAAGTCACCTAGGAGGATGTCAAGAAAGGACACATTGTTCCAAGATTTTCCTTTTTTAATAGTGGATTTGGAAATATTATTTCTAATCAGAACTTTCCATGGCTCATTACTTGAAATTGCCTTGATAATCCATTCGGAAGCTAGTGTCATACCTTTTTTTTTAAGGTCTTTAATTCCCATACCTCCTTGAATTATTGGGGTACAACACCACTCCCACTTAACATTATGCCTTTTCCTATTACCAATACCATCTGACCACAAAACATCTTTAAGAGTCTTTTCAAGCTTATTTTTTTGGTGATTGGTAAACAACCAAGTTGAAGCATAATAAATGGCATGAGATGATAATACCTTTTGAACTACCTGTAATCTTCCTGCTAGAGATAACATATGATTTTTCCATTTTATGTGCTTTTTTTCAATTTTCTTAAAAATCCAATTCCACATTTCATTAAGTGAAGGATCAAGGGCAAAAGCTATACCCAGGTATCTGACAATGAAGTTAGGCCCAGACCATTGCCACCCTTTGTCACCAAGCCAAGAGGGAGGGGTTTTTTCCCAACCAAGAATAACATATTTATGTGGGGCTATCTTAGCACTAGATACTTCACAAAATAGCTGAATTATACAAACAACTCTATAAAAATTTTGTTCAGAGAGTTCAACAAAAAGAGTTGTGTCATCTGCAAATTTCTCAATGAGTAGTTCTTCTCTATTAGGAAGGGAGATACCTTTGATAGGGGGACCAAATTCAGTAGCTTTAAGAATGTATGTCATAGCATCAGCAACAATCACATAAAGGGCAGGAGCTAGAGGGCAGCCCTGCCTGATGGATCTACCCAAGGGGATAGGGTCAGAAAGTTCTCCATTAATCTCAATAATTGTATTAAAATCTTTAAACAAAATCTTTACGCAATTACAAAAATATTATGGGAAGCCAAACTATTTAGCATAGCAAGCACAAAGTGCCACTCAATTCTGTCATATGCCTTTTCAAAATCTAGAAGAATCATAGCCACATTTTGGTTATCTACCTTTGCCCAATGCATTGCTTCCCAACTGGTAATTAGATTCTCTAAGATAAATCTACCTTTGATAAAGCTAGTCTGAGTTTCTAATATAATGACATTTAAAACCTCATCAATCCTTTTAGCCAATAACTTAACTATCACTTTATAAGAGATATTTAGGAGAGTGATTGGTCTCCAATTTTTTACTTGGGTTTTGTCTCCTTCCTTAGGGAGAAGCTTGATTAGCCCTTTGTTGACGTTTTCTCCCAAGGTCCCATTATCAAAAGCAAATCTATATAGTTCAAAAAGTTTGGTAGAGATCCGATCCTTATTGATTTTATAGAACTTAGTCAGCAGGCCATCAATGCCCAGGGATTTCCCATTAGCAATTGATCCTATGGCATCTTCTACCTCTTGAATGGAAATTTCTTTACCCAACATATCTCCTTGTTTCTTGTTGACCTTATTGGGAATGATACTAATGCATTGTTTCATACATAACTAATTGCCTTCATTATGTTTAGATGTGAAATCTTTTTAATATATTTCCACAAAAGTTGTCATGATCTCCTGATTATTGGTGTTGAACCCCTCCTCAGTTTGAATACCACTGATTTCCTCTTTGCACTATTTATCTCTAATGATGTTGAAGAAGTACTTAGATCCCCTGTCACCTTCTTTGATCCAATTGGCCTTAGCTCTAACTTTCTGACCTTGAATTTAATATTGCTGAACAGTTCTAAGTTTCCCTTTTGTATCAATCAACTCTCTTTCTAGAGCCACATCACTCCCCTTGTTTTGGAGCTCTATCTCATTTTTCAAGAGATTGGAATTGAGGGATCTTTCTTCAAAATTCATGTCTTTTGATTCTTTGGTTCCTATAGTTTGATACAATTTCTTCCAAGAATCTATTAACTGATTCCACTTATTAATAGCTAAGGAGTCTGCAGACCGAAACTTGGAAATGATAGTAGTAATCCTGAGGGCATCCAGATTATCTTCATTGTTAAGAAGGGAGATATTCAATTTAAATAAATGTCTCTTAGAGTTTCTATTGGATTGATTTTCTTGCCCTTTGAAGCAAATACAAAAACTGATGGAAGAATGATCAGACATGCTTGTAGGAACGACACTAATGGGGTAGTGCTCTATGTTGTGGACTAAATCAAATTCAAGTTTGTTAATGTACACTCTGTCAAGTCTACAATAAATTCTAGACTTATTAGCCTGCTTATTACACCAAGTGAACCACATTCCTTCATGGTTGCCTTTGAGTCCCTCTAGTGGATCATAGATAGAAAAGTGTCTCTTGAACCTAGTCTAGAAGAAGTATTCATTTCCTTTCCATTCAAATCTCCCTCCTCCTGATTTATCCTTAGTACATTCAATCACGTTAAAATCACCAACAAAAGTCAATGATGCATTGGGAAGATTGAATGATAGCCACTCCCACAAATTGGCTCTTTCCCTATAATAATTTGTGGCATAGATTTTACAAACCCCTATAATTTTATCTTTATACTTGAGAGTAATCCATAATGCCTTGTTGCAAGGTGACAGCCCATTAGCAATGTTTTTTCCACTCCATGTGGAGTTGATAATGGTTGCTATACCCCCCTTGCCTCTATCATGGTTAGAGTAGAAGCATTTGGAATTGCCCCATATGAATTTCAGCACATTGAAAGCCTAATATCCAGTAGTTTTAATAGCTTGCAAACAAATAATGTCTTTTCCTTTAAGGTTATTACACCATCTTCTAACAATATACTTTCTATCTGTAATTTCCAATCCTCTAACATTCCAGCTATGAATTTGTACTTTCATTATTGACAATTAGAGGGTGTAGTGATCTTGCATAGCCTAGAAAAATAATTCAGGATCTCATTCCCTTTAGTCTTATTAACTCTATCCTTATTCTTCAGGATATTACTTCTATCATATGTCTTCCTTTTCTTTCTCTTAGATAGGACTTCAGTGAATCCCTCGTTGGTAAGTATTGTATCAACATTGGTTTCAACCTCTGCTTGTCTCTCACTACTCTATGGTAAAGGTGTGACCAATGTGGATTCATTCCTATGTTCTAGAGGGGATATGGGGATTGAAGCAGAATTAGCTTCCTTAGCAGCAGTTTTTATTTTTTCCAATGCAATATGTTGGGCATTTTTCTTATTGTTGTTAACATCAATATATTTTTCCCTAGGAACCGAGATATACTGAGGAGTAGAACTCTTATCTCTGGGTTCAGGATTAGCAGTAGGTCTAACCTCATAGTCCCCTTCAAACAGAGGAATATTTAGAGTAACAAAACCATCGACCTAGGTATCAACAATATTATTAATATGTATAGGGCTTTGAAGGCTACCCTCAAGATTAGTAGCTTGAAAGTCTTTACAGATGTTCTTAAGCAATGGGCATTCTTTTTTATTATGTCCATTTAACTTGCAGTGGAAACATGCTCCAATGTCACAAAGTCTAACTAACTTCCATATGAAAAATTCATCTTCAAACTTTAATGAAATATTGTCTGGAAAAGAGACCCCCGGGGTTGGTGCTAAAAGAACATGGGCATTAAGATGGGGAAGGGTAATCTTGATTTCTTCAATTTGCAAAATAGATCCAAGGGGTTTAAGCATGTACGGCAAGAAGGGCTAGAAATCAGGTTGAACTCCTAATATTTCCATCCAAAATGAGGAGGCCTGTGAAACAACATCATCAAGATTCCCTTTTGGGGACCAAGGTAGGGCTCTGAACATTATTTTTCCAACATTCTAAAAACTTTTACTCATAACTTTTTCTTTCATTGCATGATTTTTGAAAAACACCACAAAAAATCCTTTTTGAATCATCCTATTGAAACAAACAACAATGCCAAGTTTTTTACCCCAAACATTGTTTATCCAGTCATCAAGAAACTTACGTGCTAGGAGAAATTTAACATCCATGCACACAAAGAAGATGACAACATTCTTAAGTCTAGACTGTTCATCTTTGATAGCATTCACCATGTCAATATTAGGAGATAGAGAAAGAGTGCTACCAACAAGATTCAGAGCCTTACCTTTTCCTCCAAGGGTATCACTAGGGCTACCTAAGACATTGTTGACTCCTCGTCGATCTCCATAGG
>BSBK01011506.1:0-2500 GCA_027943335.1 Chamaecyparis obtusa | reverse complement strand
ACACCTCCCTCTACACAACTGGTTGTGACTGGACCTCCACCCTAGATGTAGATGGTACTGACACTGGCAATGACTCCTCATCATCTGTATCCTCCAGCTCCTCACTCTCACTGCTCTCATGATCATCCTCCTGAATGTCATCCAATCCTGCTATGAATCCATCCTCCTCCATAGCCTGCCTCTCCAAATCATAGATGTCATCCTCTGTGAACAATGGAGGCTGCTCCTGTGATGTCCAATCACAGTACGGATCTATGTCATCCAAATCAAGTGGCCCTGCTTCTGGTAACTCTACTTGTCTTATGCACAACTTAAGGTCATATTGCACATAAACAAGGTCATTAAGGTGTTTCTGTGCTAACTTGTTCCTCTTCTTTGTGTGAATGGCCTCAAATAAACTCCAATTATGCTCACAACTAGATGAGCTACATGGCTGACATAAGATACGCAAGGCAAGATTTTGCAGATTTGGGACATTCCCACACCAATTTCACCACCAAGCATCTGCAAGATAAATATTAAAGAGTTAGAAAGAAAGGTGAAAACATATTTTAGTAACTTAGTTTTTATCTACTTATCATGCATGTGAAAGACAACAAAAATCCAAATATTGTTCCTGGGGTTTGAGTCTTTCTTCCTCTTCTTGCACAGTCTGAGGAGAATAGCTTGCCTATTGCATTCTGATACACTTCCATCTTGGCCACAATGAGGTCTCTCACCTCAACCTCAGGTACCATCCTCTACATGCAATCAATGAAGCCCTCCATGACCTCTCCATTGGGATCCCCATAGGATGGAGAGAAGCGAAAAGAAGGGTTGAGGAAGTACCCCCGCTGCATGAATGGGTTGGTGGAGCTGATTGTTCCACCTCCTATCAATAATTTCCCATATGGGGTCAAATTTTAGGTTGTTCCCCTTGTACATATTTTTTTACAGCCTCTTTGGCCCTATCCATGGCCTCATAAAGATACCCCATTGGGGTTTGATCCCCATCTACCAAGCGGAGAACTCTAACCAAGGGCTCTGTCATCTACAATTGAAAAGTAGAAAAATATTATCATTAATTATAGACTAGAGTTCCAAATTAATAATGAAAGACTTGATTCTTGAATACAAAAAAACTAAATATTCAACTTTTGAAGTTTCAAAGATACCTTCACAATTTCTGTAGCATCTTCAAAAAAGTGGTTGTCAAAGACAATGTATGCAACACTTTGACCATTAGCCTTCTTTGAATAATTTGAGTCTAACCATGGTGGACTCACAAACAATTGCTTCAAAGCATTTAAAGAATCAAGAACACTTTGCAACGTTAAGAAAATCATTGCAAACCTTGTAGCTGCAGGTCTAACCAACTCCTTCCCATGGGTGAATTTTTCTCATCAAAGCGAGAACCCAAGGGTGATTGTAGATATATTTTGTTATCTTTCTTGCATCTTCTACAACCGATTTCACCCAATCCAATTTTCCTATGTCCTCCAAAAGAAGGTCAAGGATGTGCGCTACACAAGGAGACCAAAAAAGTGTGCTATACTTATCTTGGAGGATCCTGCCCACTGCCACATATGTCGTTGCATTGTCGGTTATTATTTGCACCACATTAGCAACCCCCACCTCCATCACAACTTGCTCTAACATTAGAGCCAAAGTTTCAGCTGTCTTTATTTTGTCTGAGGCATCCAAGGATTTCAGAAAGACCACTTGATCCTTGCAAGAAACTAAAAAATTGATGATGGTATAATTTCTTTCATCCGTCCATCCATCTGAAAGTATAGAGCAGCCAAATTGTTTCCATTGCAATTTTTGGTCTTCTACCACTTCATTGGCCCTAGTAACAGCATCTTTGAGCAATCTACAAGAACAAAATAAAAATAACATTTAATTACACAACTTTGTTTAAAAAAATTACATTCAACAAAAATAAGTAAATTGTAAAACCGTAAAAGTGAACTAACCTCCCACTCAAGTCTGCAGGAGTAGGTGCCTTGTAGCCCTTTCCCGCTATAGTGACTCCTATCACAAAATTCAGCCAATAGGGACTTGCTGCAACATTGAAGGGGATATTGTTAAAAAACCAAAAATCAGCACATTGAATGTCAACTTGCCGATGCACATCGTTGTTCCACCTAGTAGCCTCTAGTGATGGTTGTGCTCCAGGTGTGTTTCTGGGCACAAAAAAATTGTCTATAGGAGATGAGCATGGTGCTGGTCTACTAGAACCAGCGGAAGTGGAAGGCGAGGACAAGGTAGATTTGCGGATCTGTGGGCCACGATGAGAGCCCACTATACCCTCAAGTGCTGCTTCATCTTCTTCAAGGGTGGATGGGATACCTGGTCACAAATCACAACCCACATTATTTCATTATGATTATAAAATAATAAAATTATAAATGATTCTTAAAAATGAGACAGTGTGAGATACCTTGCAAATCAGAAATGGCTGCCCTCATGGCCAATTTTGCCCTTTCCCTTTGCAACTTTTTCTCTTCTTAGGCAGCAA
>BSBK01011505.1:0-391927 GCA_027943335.1 Chamaecyparis obtusa | reverse complement strand
CATATTCATTTGCATGTTTATATACATATGCACATTCTTTTTATTTTTATTAATTTAAGGTTTGTTGTTGGCTTTTTATTTTTTGGAGTGAGTCTTTATTTTTCTTCTAGTGTTGAGGTGTAGGTCAAACCTTTATTAATTTATTTTTCATCCCTATGTACCTCTCCTCTCTCTCTCCTTTTCCCTTCTCCCTTCTCCCCCTTTTATTTCCCTCTAGATCTGCTTTCTACCATTTCAAGTCCTCTTGCTCTTGCTGTTTGACATCCTGATGATGGATCATGTAGTATGATTCGAAGCATTGATGGGGAAAAATTCTACACAATCGAATCCAGAAACTAATATATTCATACATATGGATTGTGGAAACTTAATAGATTTGAATTTAGTTAGTGTTTTGAAGACCTATTTTCGAGCTTGGTCAGCAAGAACCTCATTGTTTGAAAGACTAACAACTATACAACACCTAAGGATAGATATTCCACAGATAGTTTTTCAAGGAAAGGAACAGATAAGGAGCTCTTGCCTCCATACAGAAAGGGTAATTTTACCCCTAGACAGTTCAAAGTTTCCAACTTGACAATTAAAAAGCATGCATTGAACAAAGTAAATGAGTGGTTAGGCCACTTTAAAATGAATGTTGTGTTCTTTAGATGTGTAGATACAGAATATTTGCTCTTGCCTCCACACAAAAAGGGTAATTTTACCCCTGGACAGTTCAATGTTTCCAACTTGACAATTGAAAAGCATGCATTGAACAAACTAAATGAGTGGTTAGGCCACTTTAAAATGAATGTTGCATTCTCTAGATATGTAGATACAAAATATTTTATTGTATATGCAAGGATATTTTATACTCCCACCTTTATGTTGGTTGGTTTTGAAGTTTTAGAAGTTGTCCTTAAAAAATTTGATTTTGAAGATTATCTTAGAGTTTTCATGATTTGACCTCCAACATTTTTTAGTTCCAGAGCTCTACATTTGTTTACAATCTACAAGTCCTGGGTGTTAAGGCTAATTATCTTTGAAAATCCAAAAAACCCTAAAATTTTCTCAACCAGGTATATTCGACAGTTACTTTTTCAAATCACTTAATGGCCTTTTGCAGCATGTGTGCTTTATATTTCCCCGACTAATCGCTTAGTCTCAAATCCATTTAGCATATTCCTTTTTAAGTAGCAATAACCTGAAACCCCTTATCGTGCATTCTCCTTAGCTTAGATGAATTTTATTTATCTTCTAATGATTCAGCGGTTTCCTTCAGTTGTAGAGTCTCTGGACGATTATTATGAGTTCTGGCGACTGCTACAATAAATATTTGCAAAACAACTATGGTCTCTTTATCTCTCAATCAAAATACCTTTAGCCGGCTGATATCTGAAAGAAATAAAGAATTGATATAGTATTCAACGATTATAAGGTTCTCAGTTGATCGTTGACTCTCCAAATGCAACTTGCCGGTCTAATTTGTGGGTCGTTAGATCTCCAAGTTATTCAACGGTTAATTCTTTTACCCAGCGACCTGGCGATTTCAATGCTAGCGTTGTTCTCATGATTCTGGTGGTTATGTTTCAAGCGGTCAGTGATTCAACGACACTGTTATCTCTAAATCTCCCAATGTAGCAGTTAAGTTATGAAAAGTATGGCAACTTAGCGAGTAACATTGGATGAAGATTTGATCGATGGTTGATCTTTAATCTCATTACTTCACTGAGGTTAAGAAAAGCTTATGGTGACTTGGAGAATCAAGGTCTTCACGTAGTCTCCAGTCTTAATCATAGTTAGAGGAAATATCTAACGATATGGAGATGACTTTAGTCGCGTGGTCGCCAAACGAGGGTGAGTTAAAAAAAGCTTTTCAGTGAGTTCATTTTAAACCATTGATTTAATTTTGATCGTGTGGTGATTGCCTAGTCTCAGAACTAAACCATGGGTTAGCAAATGTTCCAGCAAACCTTAACATTTGCCTTGTCACTCAATCTCTCGCTCAAAGTCAAGTTTAAGTAAGTCGCTCAGCGATTGGGAGATTGTCTTCACTTGGGTAATTGCCAAATGATCCAGAGTTAGGTGTTGACCGAAATCAAAAAGATGAAAAACTATGAGTAGTTGTTTGCCAGAATTTGTGTCATGTCTTTTCCTGATTGGTTGACAAAATAAAAAAATTATAAACAAATAAGTAGAATTGACAATAGTCGTTGAATCTCAAGAAAAATTAAGTCAAAGTTTTCTTATCTTCAGTCACTGAATCTCCGAATAGGTGATTCGGGAGGTCTTAAGAAAATGTTTGAAAAGTCAACAGGCTTCAGCAAATCGAAGATTCATTCCAGTCGCTAAACCTCTTCATGGCCTTTAGTCACCAAGTGTCGAGACAAGAATAAAAGGAAAATATTTTGCAGCGACTAAAAGATTGACTATAGTCACCAAGTCTAAGAATGGAAAAATTTAAGTGACATAAGGCACCAAATCTTTTAGCGATTACGAGAATGTGTTGTACTCGTTAGGTCGCTTGAAGTTAATATTTGATTACCTGTCATTTTCTTGGCTTACAGCTAGTGAATTGAGTTATGATCATGCCAAGTAATAGCGAAAGTGACATGATTTTTAGCTTTTAAATCTCTAACGGGTTACTGCATTCAATTGTACAAAATAAATATAGTTGTTCATCACTTATTTTGAAATACGAAGCATTCAGAGGAGCCAAAGTGATAGAATTTCCTAAGATTTTCAGAGCAATTTCAAAATTTAGTACGTCCACAATTTGCAGAGGAATTCAAATTCTCAGAAAATATGAGCCAATTATCAGTTAGTGGAGCCTGTACTAGCAAAAGTGCTAAGGAAAAAGTTAAGGAAAGCTATTTGAATGAATTCCTCATCTTACTGCCAGGGTCATCACAGAATAAAAAGGTTAGTGATGATTGTTTTTTTGATGAGCTTGCATACTGTAGAGATGCTAGAACACTAGATGTCACTGGAATGTGTTTATTCAAGTACTTTTATAAGAATTTTGATAGTCTTATCCCTGTCTTGAACCCTTGGACGTCAGGGTTAGCAAAATTAATAGTTCCAGAGGTTTTCCTAGATGATGATGCCTTAATTTTATTGTCTCATAGCTATGATCCCCTATCGAGAGCAATTAGGAAGGGTGATGGTTCTCCTCTGGTCATCCTTGACCGAAATACATTCATGAGAGCTTTTGGTATCCAGGTCCCAATGGCTATGGAGATTAATCTGTAGGCCCTAGCCAATACATATATTAGGGAGGCTGATGTGGTGAAAACACAAATTCAAAACCATGTTCCGCAGGAGAATAGGAATTACATTGCACCAATGGCCGAGACAACCCCATTTTTCTACAAAGATCTCTGATTCTATATAAAGTATATTGCATATGGATTATGCAAAGTTCAAGGGATTAATGGTGGCAAGATGATCACCTTAGATCTCTTGATGATGGTTTTGGACTCCCAGAGTCTTCATGTAATGAGAGGATATGATTACATAGGATATGTAATAGAACAAATGCATGAGGGTTTACTGGCGTTGAAAAACCACACGTTTGGTTCTACACCTAGGTTTATGCACTATTCTTTATTGATGCATCTCATTCTATATTTTAATTATGATATCATGAACATGGAAGGGCTTGAGCCACAAATGATGTATAAGGGACAACTAAATCCAGTATAGTTTTGGATAAGGGCTTGGAGTCCTTCTTCCTCAAGAAGTGATTTCTGTGTATTTGAAAGTTGGATAGTTCAGCCTATCCTTCTTAGTTTGGGATTGAATCTTTCAAGATTGCCCACTAAGGTTCTGCAACTGATTAGGCCCCAGCAATTTGTTGATAAGTGGACCAAGGGTCATAATTGGGGATATATTTACTATGAAAAAGGTTATACTATGATTAGAGTATATGGATGCCCTCAGCCCCCCCCACATACTACCATTCTTTGTTCCTCCTAGGGTGGTATTTTTAGAGTTCATCTGGCAGCTTATGCTGACCGATAAGGAGCACCTAGCTCCACATAGAAAAGGAACTTTTACTCCAAGGCACTTTAGAGTGCATAATCTCACAATAGGCAAGAATGCCTTCAGTAAGGTGAATGATTGGTTAGGACAGTTCAGAATGCATGTTGCTTCCTATAGATATGTTGATATAGAGGGATTTATGGTTGCTACTAGAAAATATTATATCCCTATCATGCCTTTCAACAAGAGACATGAGGAATATCCTAAGGAGGATGTTTTAAGAAATATAATAGAAGAAGAAGAAGTGGTAAGAAGATCTGACCAGATATATGAGTTATATGCTATGGAAAAGTAATTGAAACAAAAGGGATTGGCGTTCAGTGGTTACTTTCCCACATTGCCTTATCTCCAAAGGCTAGAGAAAATGATGGTCTAATTCAATACCCTAATGAGAACATTTGAGGATCAAATTGATGAGAAAGAAGGAAGGAAGGATGTCCACTCGGAGTCTGAATGTGATGAGAATAGTGATGGTGGCTTCTCGGTGCACAATATCCCTGCTTTACAACATATAATATATGAGAAACATGAAACTAGTGAGAATGTATTTGTTGACATAGCTGACCTACATAGCTCATAGGACACTAGTGAATCTCCTACAAAAAATTAAAAATTGCTAATTGGAGAATCTTCTCAAGTAAGAAAAAGGGATAGAGTGGGAATCCTCTTCACTAGAAAAGGTGTTCATGACCACCGATTGAGGAAGAAGATAAGAGAGGAGAAAAGAAAACAAAAACTTGAAACATAAGATGTTGAGTTGCCCTTGGCCCTATGCCAAGATGAAAGAATGTTAGAACAAGATGCATTCTTGAAGGATGACAATTTTATTCAGTTAGATGAATTCAAGAACCTCTTAATATGGCATAAGAAACAACAAGTTGCATCTAGTGTTCAGATCACTGAACAAGATCAAGTGCCTGATGAAGTAATACAAACACTAAGGGAGTATGACCCTGAGAAAGAGAGAATCAACCCAGAGGAAGCCAGACAATTGGTCAGAGATAGCAATATGCTATTGGTACCTGGATGGAACTTATATTCAAATTTTATTATTGATTAGATCAAGAGACAGGAGGATATAACATTATCGTCAGAGACCAAAGTAGGAGAGATTATCAAAGGTTTTGGGTATAGCCTAAGGAATCAAGCATTGGCTCTATGGAGCCTATATCCTAAAGATAAGAAGCCTCGCATTTTGAATGTCAAAGAGGAAATGGACAGTGACAAAATTGTATGGTCAATCCATAATATAGGAGACCTTGAGATATCTCAAGTGTTAACTCATTTTTTTAGGCTTAATGAAGACAAGACAAAGAAATTATTTGAGAGGTATGCTTCCTTGTTAGATGACTATAGTGCACTTTTAAAAGATAGAGATATCTGAATAATGAAAGCAAAGGCATTGGAGAAATCTTTAGAAGATTTACAACAACAGATAATAACTACTCTTGTACCTACCCCTACACCACCTAAACAACCTGAACTATTTGAAAATAAAGGTGTAAGTGAAGGAGTTCCTGTAGATATAGAAAAGATCAAATTAGACAAGAATGAGACTATCCTACAAGCCTTAGTAAAGATCTTGCAACACAGGATTGATGTATTAAAAGATAAATCTGATTTGGTTTTCAATGCTTATAATAAATTAACTGAACTACAGGTGGAAGTGAATAGTTATGTTTCAATTTTAAATGGTTATTATGCAACTTGGTCAGTGGGAGCAACACTTTTTGAAAGATTGGCAGTAGTTCAATCTTTAAGAAATGATATACCGAAGATTGTTCTGCAAGTAGGTGAAGAAATAAATAGAATTAAGGAAATATTGCCAGTTTTTAAAGGCAAGGGAAATTAGTTTGAGGCTAAGATATCCATTCTTGGCTCATATTTTAATAGGTTCATTCCTTCCATTAAAGATGCAGATGGTGCAATGAGGAGCCTCGACCAGTGGAGATTAGATTTTGATCCTTTATTGCCTAGAAAAGAGCCATTTCTTGATGACAACAGTGAAATAGATATGCAGAGGTTTAATAACACTCTGGATGAAGCCATCAAGGTAGAAATGGAGCTCAAAAAATTTGTGACAGATGTGAAGATGATAACAGACACCAGATGGGAGAGACAAAAAGCACAACTACAATATGTCCAAAGTTATAAATGGTCGACACAGGAAGAAGTAACTACGTGGGATGAGCTTACAAAGCCCAAGAACATCAAATCTACTACAGTTGACTTCGATATTTTGGATGATGAATAAAGAAGACACCTGGAGTACATGACACTTGACCTTAGACCACAGGGATGATAAGCCATCGATAAGAATGGTGAAAATTAGCTGGAGTGGTAGTCACCATATCTCACAACAACTCAAGAAGCTTTCATGAATATCTATAGACAAAGGTGTCAGTGATCAACGAGATAGAAAGTAGAGCACTCCAAAAAAAATTTGTCTTTCCACCACCTGAGGACTTATTGTACTTTATTTTATATGTTTTTTTAGGTTTAGGGCTCCAACCATCCATAGCTTATTGCATTCTCATTGATAAAATAATTCCAAGATGGTTGAACTATGTATAGGTTGTAGCCTCATTTTGTAAAGAGTTAGAAAAAGATAATAGAAAAACTGAGTATAATTGCTATAAAGAAGACTTCTAAATTTTGTATCTGACCTTATGAACATGAGTCTTTCTATGTAACTTTCATGTTCATTTTAATACAAATACACTGCAATTTCTGTCTCCTACTATTGTTCTCTCTTTACTTGTATGTTTACACTTGTATGTTTTATTTGTAAGGCATTTAAAATATACTAATTGTCTCACTGATTTTTGCAATTCATACAAACATGATCTATCTAGTTAAGTTTTGTATTTAGTTGATTATGGTAATCTGTAGAGTATTTCATAAGTTGATTCAATAAAAGGCCAATAGCAAATCAGTGTACACTTTCAAATATACTATGTAATTAGTAATTATTCAAAGGTAAAACCTGCCTCAGCATGTGGAGCTCAAAAATGAAGGAGGATCTTATCCAATCCTCAATAGTTAGGCATTTATTTTGTCTGAATCAGTATTAGTAGACATAGAGTTCAAGTAGTTTTTTCAAGAACTATGATTCATACAAGAAAAATCCCTAAAATATTTCAATTAGTAATGGACATGAGCAATGTCCTGAAGACAATATCATTATGAATATCCTCAATGAAAATGACATACAAAGAAGAAAACAACAATTACATGAATTGTTGTCCTTATAAAATGAAAGATTGTTTCATCAAGAAGCTTTCTTAAAAGATGATGAATTTAGAAAAATTAATGAATTAGAAAACTTCTTGTTATGCAATAAACAACAATAGATTGCTTCTACTATGCAGATAACAAAGGAAGGCCAAGTACAACAAGAAGCCATTCAAGATTTCAAATATTATGATCCTGAATAAGAAACAGTCACTCTTGAAGAACCGAGGAGGTTGGTAAAGACAAGCAAAATGGTACTTGTACCTAGTTGGGATCTTTCTTCTATATTTATAATAGACCAAATAAGAAGGCAACCACAAATTAATTTATGTTCAAAAACTCATTTTGCAAGATTAAATGTAGACAAATCAAACAGGTCTCAAATAGATATGAGAAACTTTTTAAAGATTATAGTATAATAATTAGAGATAGAGAGCTGCACATCATGAAAGAAAGTGCATTAGAGAAAACAATAGAGGAAAACAAGTTTTGAAGGAAAAACCAGATATTGTTTACACTTCCTATAATAAATTACATGTATTACAAGTAGAGGTTAACAATTTACTTGGTGTTTTCAAGACCTATTTTAGAACTTGGTCAGCAAGGATCTCATTGTTTGAAAGACTAACAAATGTACAACACCTAAGGATAGATATTCCACAAATAGTTTTTCAAGTAAAGGAACAGATTGATCACATAGAAATAACATAATCCTTTTTTAAGGGTAAAGCAAGTCAAATTCAGGTGACAACAATAATGTTTGGACCTAATTCAAATAGCTTTATCCAAGAAATCAAGAAAATGGAGCAGCAAAGGATTTAAATACATGCATATCAGAATTTGATTCATTACTACCTAAAAAAGAGATGTTTATTAATGGTATCAATGAATTATATATGAATTGCTTCAATTCAACTCTTCATGAAATTATTAAGACTTAAATGAACTTCATTAAGTTCATTTCAGATATGAAACAAATTTCAGATGCAAGATGGTAGAGACAAAACACATAACTGCAGAGCATTCAAGAATTTCACTGGCCCACATAGGAGCAAATAGATGAATGGGATTCCCTTACAAAGCCTACGAAGAAAAGACCTCTAGCAGTTGACCTCGACATTCTTGATGAAGAATGAACAACTTACCTGGGAATCTGACACCTAATCTATGAGTACATGGTTGGTAACTATTTATGAAGAATGGTCTAGGTTCACCTGAAATGGTGGTCACCATATCTTGTAATAACTCAATCAAGTTATCAAAAAAATCTCCAGGAAAAGATGTCAATTATCAATTAACTAAAATCAAATGAGTCCACAAGATTTTTGTCTTTCCATCTCTGCCTAACAATCTAAACTTACAGTTTTGTATGTATAGAAACAGGCTTATTTCACCTTAAAGCATCAATTGTTTTTATTTTTTTCTTGTTTTTAGATTGAAAATTAAAATTATTCGAACCTTTTTGCATTCTTATTCTACACCTGATCTATGAGTACATGGTTGGTAACTATTTATGAAGAATGGTCTAGGTTTGCCTAAAATGGTGGTCACCATATCTCGTAATAACTCAATCAAGTTATCAAAAAAACTCTAGGCAAAGGTTTCAGTTATCAAGTAACTAAAATCAAATGAGCCGACAAGATTTTTGTCTTTCCACCTTTGCCTAACAATCTGAACATACAGTTTGTATAGTTGAATGTTGAGTATAAACACTCTTAATTTGAACAAAATACATTTTAGTTTTTGTCTTATTCTGTTATTTTCTCTTTACTTTTATATTATACTCTTCTATGGTTTTATGTTATACTCTTGTATGCTTCTATTCAAACACCAAATAATATACAACACATTTAATTTGTTAACTATACCTGAAGTAACAGTAATAATTTACTAACCATTTTGGCCCATCGTAATTCCAGGTGAAGGATTTTGAATATAAAATTCGATATGTTTTCTTTAACTATGATAATTAATTAATGGTTGATTTTTGTTATACGAGAATAATTTTTTTGTAATATTTATAGAATTACGACTAAATTTAGTCTTTGATTAGCTTAAGTGGTCTCATTTGTTAAAATTTAATTTTGCAGAGGCGTTTGAGCAGTATGTTCTGACTTTGTTTGACAAGAACTTTTAATAATTTTGAAAACTTATAATTAAGTTGATAAATATTTTAGTGTATGATATGTCACATAAATTAACAGTGTCACATTTCAGAATAGATGACATCGATATTATACATAAAAGTAATTGATAGTAGTGAGAATAATTAAAGCACATCCGTCACAAATCTAAGAAAGACTTCTTTAATAAATACTCTATCCGAGTGATGATAGCTTAGTCAAATATTATCTTTGAATTCAATGTTTTCGAGAATTGGATATATATGTTGGTCACTACTATATCTGACATTGACAAGTTATAAAAAATAATAAAAGGTAGCCCTATTGTTATAATAACAACAAAACTACAACATAAAATCAACATGTTTTTGTATGCTTGCAAGGAATCTTCATAGGATATATATGTCGATCACTACTATATCCGACATTGACAAGTTATAACAAAATAATAAAAGGTAACCCTATTGTTATCATAAAAAGTACAACAACAAATCAAACACCATACACATTCCTTTTCAATTTTTTTGGCATTTAATATCTATCAACAATCACAAATAAAATATTACAATTAATATAATATTATAATTAAAAAAATATACATTTGGATTGATCTGAAGACATGTTCCACTTTAAAGAATTTGCAGATGTACTCTCTCATAATGGTTTACACTGCACAAAATTGAAACAATACCTTTTATTTCTGTCAATGATTACTTTTTCCAAAATGTATCAAGATATTTGTTATGTTTAAATATATAAGACTTTTGGATATCGACATAAATAGTTGTTTGATGATTCAGAATGAATATTTATTGCTACTCGATTACTGCTCATCCTCGCTGTATTTGAAGTTTTACCTTCTATAGCTGAAAGTTGTTGAAAACGCATTAAATTGCCTTTAATGTTAAATGGTTTGGTTGGTAACAGTTTTTCCTTTTCCTTTTCAATATGACTGCCTTAATTCACCATCATCATAGCCTATATAACAACTGTTCTACTAATAATTTTTTGAACCACCAAAATATTTTACAGAAGCGTTTATACAGATATCAAATATATACATTTTCCTGAGCATTGAGACATTTTGAGTTGATCATTATGGAGGCATTGTTAACACAAGTTCTTTTAAGTTATATTTTTAGAGTTGTACATTTTCTTGAATTCTTACAATCTATCTATTTACATTTTTAAAGTTTGTATATATTTCACTCAAACTTTCACATTTTGTTATAGTTTAGATTTTATTTTACAAAATTACAAATTTAAAATTTAACACAAAATAAGTAATTTATATCATTTGAACATTGAACAATTTTTTTGGGTCAGAAAATGATGTGTACATTTTTTTAAAAGATTATATCAGTGAGAAATATAGTGTATATATTAATGATATAGTTTAGATTACTAATATCAGACTACTGTTAGAATAACTGAGAGGGGGGGTGAATCAGTTATCCAGTGTCCCAAAACAAAATGTATAATCCAAAACAAATTATCTCAAATTCTTGATATTCGGTAACTTGAAATATTAAACTGTTTGTGCTTTTACCGATTACCAGTCTAAAACATATAATGATTATCGATCAAATCAAATATGCAACATGTAAATATGACATCAAACAAATATCACAATCAACACATAACACAAGAGATTTAACGTAGAAACCCTGTGAAGGGAAAAACCACCTGGGACTGGCAACCCAAAAATTGTTCACTCTTCTAAAGTGAGCTTGGTGAAGACCCAACCCTGTTAAAGGTTAAAAACACACTGTTAGGTGTGACCTTGTTAGAGGATTTTAGACTAACCGTTATCATCCAACCAGCATTCACTATGGGGTTGATAGGATAACAATGTTCATTCTATGAATGATACATAAAAGACTTTCCTAGTCCACTCGGTTAAGAGATTTGACAGTGTACAATGGTTAAAATGTAATAGTAGGTGATATGCCTTAATACAACTTCAATTGAAGATGTACATATCAATGTTAGGCTCATTCAAATCCTTTGATCAATATATCTATTCTGTTTCAAAAAATTTTAGTGACTTACTGTCGCTTGGTAATAGCTTCCTGACGCTCTGTATACTCTGCAGTTAGCTTCTCCTTAACCAATTTGATCAAGTATGCATGAAAACTTGTTCACATGATAATTCTGTAGTATCCTTCTCTTGGAATTAGTTTCAATGTGAAACTCTTGTCTCTTATATAGAAATGTAAATCATTTTCTTCTCCTCCATCAGATTTTGCCACTTAATCATCATTGTTGATTTTGTTGCTTTAACCTTCTTCGGCTGATGTGTCAATAGCACATTTCAATTCAATCCATCAGATCTTCCTCAAATCATGCTAGTCATCGATCTTCATAACAAACTTTATCTGTTACCTCAAAATCATACACTTTCCAACTCATCAATCCTTATCAGCTAAACTAATCATTTAGTTCCTTTTTCCTTGCTCGGTTAACAAAGAAATGTGTCGGTGAACACAAGCTTGGTTTACACTGTGCTTGTTATACACTATGCTCCGTCGGTGTATACTATAATGCTTCATCAACTAACAACACTAGTATGTGTCTTTCAGCTCTATTCTTCATCATAGATGAATGCAACATAATCAAGTCAATATCATAAGGTCATAGATTCATTAATAAGTTACCCAATGTATTCCTTATCCTCATCTATCATTTAAATCTTGCTCATGTAGATATTTCTATTCTTCATCTCTTTCACTCCTTTTCTACAGATGTTTTGGTATAATAACTTACAAGATAAGTGTTGTCAAACTAGTTGACATCAATGACAACATAATATTGATTTAATCATCTTACGTATCTAATTAGCAACTCCTCAATGATCTTTAATCGTAGATTCTTCAATCAAGTTCTAAATCAGTTGTAGTTCATCAATCTCACCCTTTGGCATTGATGGCAACTCAAGTAATATGAAATATACCATACACATACCAAACATGTATTCTACAACTCTATGAACAAATGTTGTACAAGCTCTCCCTTAGCTTAATAGATTTAATATGTTTAATCACTACATTACTCAATAGCATTACCATACTTTTGTTCTCATTAACTGATCTTTAGTATTTTGTTCTTGTCAGATTGTCTCTCCCTTAGATAGATATCTCAGTGTTCTCATCACTGCATATGTTTCATATGATTCATATTTTTTTATCTCTCCCTTTGACAACAATCCCAAAGAAACAAATAAAAAAACAACTCTGTGTTAGCCATATAACTCTCTGTTGTCAGGTGCATTCTCTATATCTTTGTATACTGATATGCCAATCTGTTCCAGTTCTCCAAACTTTTCACAGCCTTAGACATGATCCAAAGTGTGAACTATGATGCATCAACATGAATGATCTTCTGATAAGAGTAGGCTGATGCAACATCCAAATCACATTAGTGACTGGTAGACAGGGGACAGACCCCTAGTCTTGTCCTCAAATATTCAAATGTGTCCTTCGGTAGAGGCTTTGTAAATATGTTTGCAAGTTGTTCTTTAGATGTGACAAATTCTAACTTTACTTGCTTCTCCTATACTTGTTCTCTTAAGTAGTGATACTTAATAGATATGTGCTTTGTCTTAGAGTGCATCACTGGATTCTTTGAAATATTAATGGCACTTGTATTATCACAGTATATAATCACCGGCTCAGTGATTACCTCATTCATTCCTTCCAATACTTGCTTAATATATGCAATGTTTGAACAATTTGTAGCAGTAGAAACATACTCTGCTTCAGTTGTAAACTAAGAAATGCAAGCTTGTTTCTTACTTGTCCAAGTAACAAGTCTTTCACCAAAGGAAAATGCTCCTTCGGTGGTTCTTTTTCTGTCATCCACATTTCCAGCCTAACCAACATCGATATAAACTTTTAGTTCAAATTTGCCTTCCTTAGGATACCATAATCCATAGTCTTCAGTCTTTTTTAGGTATCTTAAGATTCTCTTAGTAGCAACCATGTGTGATTCTCTAGGGTTTGCAAAAAATCTAGCAACAATTCCCACAGCATGTGCTATGTCTGGTCTACTATGAACTACATACATTAGCTTACCAATCATAGATCGGTATAGTGTTTGGTTTACCTCTGTAGTTTCATCTTCCTTAGTTAGTTTACATCTAGTAGCCATTGGTGTTCCCACAGGTTTAGCATCTTCCATGCCAAATGTCTTCAAGACTTCCTTTATATATTTAGATTGTTTGATGAATATCCCATCACTCTGTTGAATCACTTGTAGTCCTAGAAAGAACTTAATCTCTCCGAACATAGACATTTCAAACTCTTTCCTCATCTCATCAGCAAAGGATTTACATGTGTGATCTTGACCTCCAAAAATAATATCATCCACAAATATTTTAGGATTAAGAATAGTATCACCAGTGTCTCCTTTCATATACAAATTGATGTTCTCACTAGTTCTAACAAATCCAATACTTAACAAGTATGCAACCTTTCATACCAGGTTATCGGTGCTTGCTTCAAACCATATAAATCTTTATGTAGTTTACATACCATGTCTTTATTGTTTGGATCAACAAACCCTTTTGGTTGTTCTATGTAGACCTCTTCTTCAAGTATACCATTAAAAAATGTTGACTTTACATCCATTTGATAAACCTTGAACTTCATGTGTGCAGTGTATGCAAGTAACATTCAAATTCCTTCTAATCTAGCAACTGGTGCAAATGTTTCACCATAATCAATTCCTTCTTCCTATGCATATCCCTTGCATACCAATCTAGCTTTGTTTCTTGTCACCTCTCATTCAATTTTTTCTTGAATATCCATTTAGTACCGATAACATTCTTGTCTTTGGGTTGAGGTAGTAAACTCCAGGTTTTGTTCTTCTCTATTTTCTCTATTTCTTCTTTCATTGCATTAACCCGTTCATCATTCTCTAATGCAACTTTCACATTTTTTGGTTCATATTCACAAACTAGACATGTACCTTGTCTTTCTTTACTCCTTGTCATCATGCCAGCTTGTCTGTCTCCAATAATCTATGTCTCAGGATGATGTCTTCTGAAAAATCTTGCCAGTACACAATCTCTACTTTCTTGTTCATCCTGGGTAGGTTCATTTTCTTGCTCGGTAGGTCCATCCTGCTCATCAGTTTCTCTTTCCTATTCCTCGGTAGGGTTTGCCTGTTGATCGGTTATCATTGTCTATTACGTCGGTAGGTACTCAAGTTGTTCAATGTAAGTGAATCTACTATTTTCTTCCAGTTCCTTTCTGCTTTCTTTTGCATTTTTTTCATCAAACTCATCTACCCGAACATTAGTACTCTCAATTATTTTATTTGTAACTTTATTCAAACACTTATATGCTTTGATTTTAGTGGAATATCCCTTCATCACCTTTTGAGTCAAATTTTCCATTTCTTTCATCTTTCAGAATAAAACATTTGCTTCCAAAAATTTTGAAATAACTTACTATCAGTTTGTGTCCAAACCATAACTCATAGGGTGTCTTGTTGGTGTCTTTCTTTAGTTGAACTCGGTTAAGAACATAAATAGTTATACAGACAGCTTCCCTCCAGTATGTCTGAGCAACATTCTTTTGCAACATCAGTGTTCTAGCACAGACAACTATTGACCTATTCCTTCTTTTAGCAATGCCATTCTGCTGAGGTGTCCTTAGTGCTGAGACCTGTCTTTTAATACCATGCTCATTACAGAAATTAGTAAATTCATTAGAGATAAATTCACCTCCTCTATCAGATCTTAAGCATTTCAATTCTTTACCAGTCTCTTTTTCTACTTTTTCCTTATACCATTTGAACATTTTGAATGCCTCGGATTTTTCTTTTAAGAACATGACAGTCATCAATCTAGTATAGTCATGAACAAAAAGAATAAAGTATCTATCACCATAATAACTCTGACTTCTCATAGGATCACATAGGTTGGTATGAACCAACTCAAGTATCTTTTTTGTTGAGTAGTCTTTGCTTTTGAAACTAGACTTAGTCATCTTACCTTTCTAACATTCATGGCACATAACATGATCAGGCTTTGACAAGTTAGGGAGACCTCTAACTCTTTTCCTTTTACTGATTTTAATCATGTTATCAAAATTCACATGGCATAACCTTTTGTGCCACAACCATGCATCTTCATCTTTCATTATCAAACAAGAAGATTAATCAATATCAATATAAAATAGATTACCTCTGGATTGTGTACTAGTTCTGACAAGTCTTCCTCCATCATCATATATCTTTACCTTTTTTCTCTCAAAAGCAAGTTGATGGCTTGAATTGTTCAGCTATGCCACACTTAGCAGATTATAGTTTAGTCCTTTTACCCAATAAGCATTCTCACATTTGATTCTATCATTAATCATCAGTGAACCTTTACCTTTTACCATACAAGGTGCATCATTATCCATTCTCATAGATCCTCCATTGTATTCTTCAAGTTGATCAAATTTCTCCTCATCACCAGTCATGTGATGTGTACAGCCACTGTCTATGATCCATGTATAATTTTTGTTCACTTTAGAGATCAGTGTTGTTTCTACATGTTTTTCTTCTTCCTCTGAGTCATCTTTCATAGCAACAAATACAACTTCTACATCATCATCAGAATCAGATTTAGATTCATTTTCTTTAGCTATATAACATACCTTTTTGCCTTTTTCATTACTATCTCGGTTGTCTTTGTTGTTGTGTCAATAGCTCCTGTTGCTTCTTCTCCCATAGCTTCCTTCAGATCGGTCTTTTTTCTTTCATCATCTTTCTTATGTGGACATCTAGCAGCAATGTGGCCAACTTCTTTACAATTAAAGCATGCTAAAGGTAACTTGCCTCTATACCTTCCTTTACCTTTAGGTAACCTTCTGGCCATAAGAGCTTCAAGTTCATCAAGCTCATCATCAGTACTGCTATCACTATTATTCTGGCTACTAGACTTACCAATCTTCAGAGAAGTCATAAAATCATATTCAACAGACGGTACAACACTATTATCAAATTTATTCAATTCAAAGGTTGTAAGTTTACCAATCAGATTGTCAAGTGTAAGGGCGTTACCCGATGCAGACCTTGTTTCATGAATTGCAGAAATTCTGATTGCATAAACTGGCAATAAGGTTCTGAGGACTTTGCTTACTACTGTCTCTTAACTAATAACACCATCAGATGCTTTAATAGCATGTACTACCTCTTTCAGTCTATTTTTGTACTGCACAATATTCTCACCTTCCTTCATCTTCATATCATTGAATCTACCCCTTAGGATTTCATCTCTAGATCTTTTAACATTCACATCACCACTGTAAACTTGAGCAAGTTTATCCCACATACCTTTGGTAGTTGTGTAGCTTTTAATATCTTCAAATTTTGCAATAGTATAGGCAGCAACAATCTCCATCATAGCAACATTGTGTTCATGCCTGTCTCTCAGTTGATCAAGTGTCAAGGGACCAATGGGTGGTGTAAGGTATCCATTCTCCATTAGATCTAGTGCTGAATTCCCAATTCCAGATATGTGAAGCTTCATTCTACTTTGCCATACTGCGAAGTTATCTTTACTCAGCTTTGGCACTTCCCTCTTATACATTTTGAGATCTTTGTACTGAAGTCCTTAAAACTCTGTTCCAAGAAACCAATGCTCTAATACCAATTGTTAGAATAACTGAGAGGGGGGTGAATCAGTTATCCAATGTCCCAAAACAAAATGTATAATCTAAAATAAATTATCTCAAACTCCTGATACTCGGTAACTTGAAATATTAAACTGTCTGTTCTTTTACCAATTACTAGTCTAAAACATATAATGATTACCGATCAAATCAAATATGCAACATGTAAATATGACATCAAACAAATATCACAATCAACACAGAACACAAGAGATTTAACGTGGAAACCCTGTGAAGGGAAAACCACCTGGGACCGGCAACCCAAAAATTGTTCACTCTTCTGAAGTGAGGTCGGTGAAGACCCAACCCTGTTAAAGGTTACAAACACACTGTTAGGTATGACCTTGTTAGAGGATTTTAGACCAACCATTATTGTCCAACCATCACTCACTATGGGGTTGACAAGATAACAATGTTCATTCTATGAATGATACATAAAAGACTTTCCTAGTCCACTCGGTTAAGAGATTTGAATGTGTACAATGGTTAAAATGTAACACTAGGTGATCTTCCTTAATACAACTTCAATTGCAGATGTACAGATCAATGTTAGGGTCATTCAAATCCTCTGATCAATGTATCTATTCTATTTCAAACAATTGCAGTGACTTACTGTTGCTCGATAATAGCTTCCTAATGCTCAGTATACTCTACAGTTAGGTTCTCCTTAACCAGTTTGATCAGGTATGCATGAAAACTTGTTCACGTGATAATTCTATAGTATCCTTCTCTTGGCATTAGTTTCAATGTGAAACTCTTGTCTCTTATATAGACATGTAAATCATTTTCTTCTCCTCCATCAAATTTTGCCGCTTAATCATCATCGTTGATTTTGCCACTTTAACCTTCTTCGACTGATGTGTTAATAGCATGTTTCAATTCAATCCATCAAATCTTCCTCGAATTATGCTAGACGTCGATCTTCATAACAAACTTTATCTGTTACCTCGAAATCATACACTTTTTAGCTCATCAATCCTTATCAGCTAAACTAATCATTTAGTTCCTTTTTCCCTACTCGGTTAACAAAGAAATGCGTCAGTGAACACAAGCTTGGTTTACACTGTGCTCGGTATACACTATGCTCTGTCGATGTATATTGTAATGCTTCATCAACCAACAACACTACTTTGTGTCTTTCAGCTCTATTCTTCATCATAGATGAATGCAACATAATCAAGTCAATATCATAAGGTCATAGACTCATCAATAAGTTACCCAATGTATTCCTTATCCTCTTCTGTCATATACATCTTTCTCATGTAGATATTTATGTTCTTCATCTCTTTCACTCCTTTTCTACAGATGTTTCGGTATAATAACTTACAAGATAAGTGGTGTCAAACTAGTTGACATCAATGACAACATAATACTAATTTAATCATCTTACATATCTAATCAGCAACTCCTCGGTGATCTTTAATCATAGATTCTTCAATCAGGTTCTAAATCAGTTGTAGTTCATCAACTGTCTGCCATTAAATAGGTAACAAAAATGGCCTTATTAACAAAAGGAGCAATTAATCAAATAATGAATGGTATTTGCATCAAGGAACCATGTTTTCAAATTGTATCATTACATTCTATTGAACAACAGCACAGTACAAGTACAAAATATCATCTAGAACTTTCTAATGGTTTGCATACACACTTTGCCCTTTTGCCAGAACAATTTAACACACTTGTAGTGGAGGAGGCTTTAGTTAAAGGTTCCATATTTTGCATCAAAGAATACTCTTGTAGGAAACTCCACAATTACATGTATGCCAAGTATTTTACTATATTTTATTGTACTTATGAAAATTCCATTATAAAACTTTATTAAATATCAATTTTCTTTCTACTTGCAAAGCTATCCTAATTGAAAATTTGCATATAATGTCAAATAATGGAGACATTATTGGATCTCCAGTACCTACAATACAAGGTACTAAAAAAATAGCATCATCTAGCAGTCATGGAGTTTTAGATGGTTCTTCATGTAACATAATTCCCATAAAACTCCTGACCTTATACCACAAGTTATGGACTATTGAGGGTCGTGCTTTACAAAAATCACCTATCCATTGTTTCAAAAAAGGCTCTAAAGAGGGTAAAGTATTCAGATTTGACTTTATAGACAAACACGGAACTGGTATACATATAACTTGTTTCAATAAATTGGTTGATAATTTCTATGAAATTATTAAATCAAATAATCTTTATTTGATTTCTAACGGTTCTGTAAAAGTTGCAAATACAAAATTCAATAGATCAACCAATCCATATGAAATAGTTCTTCAAGGTTCTTCAACAATCATAGCTTCCACATGTGTTCAATTTGCAATTCCTGAACATGATTACCATATAAAAACCATTGAATCTCTTGAAACTTTTCCTGTTAATTCACTAGTAGATGTTATTGGAATTGTTGTTTCTATCAATACATCAAGTACCATTAGAAAAAAAAATGGTACAGAAATAAAAAAATGCAATACACGTATCAAAGATATCTCTGGCTACTCTATTGAAGTGACTCTATGGGGACATCATTGTGAGAATGAAGGACAAGAAATTCTGAATTTGTTCAGGGAAAGTAAAATAATTGTTCTTTTAATAAAATCTGCTCGTTTTCTTTCATGGTCTGGTAAGTCATTGGATACTATTTTTTCAACCAATGTTCTTATCAATCCAAATTTGATAAAACTAATGCTTTGTTGACATGGTGTACAGGAATAGGAGAAGATCAATCTTCTATTTCTTTGACTAAACAACCAACAATGCTTGCTAGATTTACAAATCGACAGACAATGTCTACCATTTGTAGAAAGGACTTCCATTCCATGATTCATGTTTGCGTAACAACACAAATTAGTAGACTTGATCTAGATAAATTTTATTATCTCTCATGTCCATGAATTGTGGATGGAAAAAAATGTAAAAAAAAAGTTATTTAGAATCATACTGGGACATATGAATGTCCTAAATGTTATCTTCATATTCCAATATGTGATTTCACCTACATGCTTAATATGGATTTACAAAATCCATTAGGCGAACGTCACAATGTTACTACATTTGAAGGCCTTGCAAATGATTTAATGAGTGTGGATGCAGAAGATTTTTAGCTACTGCTTGCTGAACTTGGGGCAGATAAACAACTTTTGGATAAACTGTATGATTCTGAGTTTGTATTTGATCTAACTATCAAGACATCTTCTTTTTTTGGGCAAGAAACTCAAAGCATAATTGTTCTGGCTTTGAATCTTGCTTAAGACAATAGTTTACTTGTAATATTGAACATATCTAATAATATGTTTGTGAATATATGTTAATTCAACAATAAATTATCTCATCTTAATGTTATGTTGTTTCAGATTTTGGAAAATATATAAATGTTTTTAGATCTTTTAAAACTATGTTGTACTGATATACTGAATTTCTTTAAATCTTTATATAATTTACTTTAATATTAGTATATGTTTACATTTTACATTATTATTCTATTTTGTCTAATAAATTTCCATATACTTTATGTGAATACAATATGCATAGATCTTATAAACAATCAATATTTCTAAATTTATCATGTTTGTTTATAGATTACATTTCTGTATGTCAGTATTGTTTTCAAATTTACAATTTTGAATTATTACAAATATAAATGACAATTATATAAGAACTACATAGAACTTATAAACAACCAGTATTTGCAAATTTACCATTATTATTTTTTGATTACATTTCCATATCTCATTATTGTTTTAAATTTTATGATTTTCAATTATTACATATATAAGAGATAATTATATATGTAGTCATGGATAATGCAAATAATGAAAGAGAAGCTAAGCGGAATCATAGAAATCAGATGGAGAGAGCTAGATATGATGCCAAAAAAATTGTTATTAACAAAAGAGGACGAGAAATCTTTCAAAATATTGAACTTGCAATTTCTACTTCAAATATACATTGTTCAAACACCTCACCACATTTAGAACCGCTTGAATTTCCAAATTCATATCCACTACCAAATTCTATTATTCAAAATCCTTCCTTGCCAAAAGTTCAAATACCTGATTGTATTGAGGATCATATATCTTCCATGAATACAACTAACCATATTATTAGTTCACCTTTCTCTAAAAATTATTACAATGTCATAAAAGAATTTTGTAGAAAGATAGATGGTATTTCAATCTATACAAAGTGTTCTATTTGTATGGAAAGATATCCTGGAATTAAATTATGCATGTCAGAAAAAATGTTAATATGCTACAGATGCAATTCAGAAAAAGATGGCCATCACTTCTCTAAGTGGAACAATATGGATCCAGGTGAACAACCATTGTGTTTGAAAATCTTAACACAAATTGAACAAATGTTGATAGCAAAAATCAGTCCTATTTTGCAAGTTACATATGCAAAAGGTGGCCAACACAAATATAGTGGTCATACTATTTGTTTTCCTCCAAACATTTCCAGTATCACAACATTGTTACCAATACGAATAGATGCATTGGATATAATCATTATTAACAAAGGGAGCATAGGAAATAAAAAATATAGTTTTTATGTTAGCAAATCCCATGTTTATGAAGCATTGACATATAAAAGATTGAA
Organism: Chamaecyparis obtusa; assembly: GCA_027943335.1. Lineage (NCBI taxonomy): Eukaryota > Viridiplantae > Streptophyta > Pinopsida > Cupressales > Cupressaceae > Chamaecyparis > Chamaecyparis obtusa. The sequence continues at coordinate 370,281 of BSBK01011505.1, read as the reverse complement.
TGACTCATACTATAGAGATGTACAATTAGATGAGAATGCATTAACATCATTACCTATACAATCTACTGATATTTGAGACCTAATTTTTAATGTAGTGGAAAAGAGTCATCCTATTGAAGATAACTCATCCATGTTAGATGAGATAGAAGAAAATGAGTTTGATGACAGTCTAGAATTTAACAGCTCATTTGTTTGTAATCTACTTGCTCCACGTAGAGAAACAAAAGAAATACACTCTTTGTTGCATTTAGGTGAAGGTCGAATAACAGAATCTATTGCATGGCCTCCTATCATGCCTTTTCCTATAAATGAATACACAACAGAAGGTTTATTTGTTATGGAATTTCCAACTTTGTTTCCCAATGGAATGGCTGCATTCAAACAACCATGTATCAAAGAAGTCAAACTCCATGAATATGCTCTACACCTTCTACGATACTATGATAACAGATTTGGACAGCATTCAAGATTCTAGTACTTTATATTGAATATTATCATGCATCATCAAAGCCAGGCCACAACATCTGTATTTGTTCACAAACAATTGGATGGATCTTTACTTATAACAATTGCAGATCTTCGTCAAAAGATATGGGATGTACCTGATGATAAATTGGCAGATCAACTGATGAGATTTGGCTCTTCTGTACGTGGCACTAGATCTTTTTGGAATCAATGAAGAGCAGAACTGATAGACATGGTTATTCAGATTGGTTGTCCTATAGTTTTCTTTACCCTAAGTGCTGCAGATACCAAATGGCTCGATTTACACAATATCATGCCATCGACCACAACAACAAATCCATCTATGGCTACAAGATGGTGAATACAAAATATTATTAAAAATCCTCATTTGACAACTCTATATATGCATCATAGATTCACTGCATTTCGCGAGGAAGTCTTGGAGAAACTACTTGGCGCAACTAACTATTGGTATAGGTAAACAAACTATTTAAAATGTTATTAATTCCTATGCAATTACATGTTTATTTATTGACTTAAATTTATATCAGATCTGAATGGAAAAATATATGTTCTCCACATATTCATGGGTTTATCTGGTTGCCAAATGCACCAGATATTTAAAAATTAGAATGGAATAAAAATCTATCAGTGCAGAGAGCTTTAGATTACATAGACCAGTATATATCTGCATGGAATCCACAAAGCATACAGCAAAGAAATCAAGGGATCTTTTCCAAATCTCTTCATGATCCTTGTCTAATGAGTACACAGATGATATATGCAGTAGATGTAGCTTCTGATTACAGTGATTTGGTTAATCGTATTCAACATCACACAAAATGTTCTCTGCATACATGTTTAAGAAAACAAGGTGATGCTATTTCATGTCGTTATAAAGCTCCATGAAAAATCTGAATTAACACTTACAGATAAAGCTGAACCTAAACATACAGCAGCACGCAATGATGATCAACTAAACTTGCATAACATACAAATGCTATCCATTTGGAGAGGTAATATAGATTGTCAACATGTTCTTTCAATTAATGCAGTTATCAAGTACATAGCAAAATATGCAGCTAAAGCAGAACAAAAATTAGAAACATATCGTGCAATGTTAAGTAGAATATCATCAACTTTGAATGGTACAATGCCTACACCAGCTGCACTAAAGAGAATGCTTCTTGAAAATCTTGTTGATTGTGATATAGGTGCCCAAGAAACCTACCATCTTCTACAAAAGCTTCCCTTGTCCTTGTGTAGTAGACAATTTGTATCTTTGAATGTGAACCAAAAAAATCTTCAACGTCTACCTATATTAGACATGCCAACAAGCTTATGCCAAAACCAAATTGATAATTATATGGCACACCCACCAAGTTTAGAATTGTATTCTCTTATTGACATAACCCAAAGAAGGACATTTAGAGCTACACGAATGTAAGATAAATGGAAAGAAAGAAGATCACCTTGTATAGTTAGAGTCTCCCCTAGATTTATTAATATTCCTTCCAAAGAGGACATTTCTTATCCAAATTTTTGCTGGAGTGAACTGTTATTATACAAACCATTCCACAATATTGAAATAGAATTTGCAAGATCAGATGAAGGAATAATAGAACAATGGGAATCTTTTCCAAGATCATATGAAACATGGCATGTACGTAGAACACAATCAGATGCAGAAGAAGCAAATGATCCTACAAGCCCTACAACAGATCTAGATGCAATGCAAGATATTATACCAGATGAATGGCAAGTTTTATCTCGATTACATCTAGGCATGCCTATGCATTTAAATGATTTAGATATGCTTGGATATCAAGATTTTGATTCAGGAAATAATTGGTTGCAAAATAATATTACTCATTTACAAATAGCTATAGCTACAAATTTCATTCAATCAAATCAAGATATCTTTCAATAGAATCCAATTATGCATCAGCAAACTTATTATAAATTGTATGTCCAACAAAAAAAAGCATATGATATGATTATATCACATAGCCAAAGAAGTAGCGTACAACAATCACTACAGCTAATTGTACAAGGCACTGCTGGCACTGGAAAATCTCATCTGATTGCTCAGATCAAAGCTAGTCTCACTCAATCAGCACCCAATGGACAGTCGCCTGTTCTACTTCTTACACCAATAGGAGTATTAGCATTTAACATCAAGGCATCTACAATTCATTTAGCTCTACGCATTCCTATCAAAGAGATGGTACAATTACAAGGTCAACAACTGGCAAAGTTACAAGAAAATCTATATTATGTTCAGTACATTATTATAGATGAAATGAGTTCTATTGGTCCTAAATTATTTGAAAGAATTGATATGAGATTAAGAGAAGCATTTCTAAATAGAAATCATATTCCTTTTGGAGGTCATTCAATGATTCTCTTTGGTGATTTGGGTCAGCTTCCTCCAGTTAAAGATATTCCAATGTATGCTTCAAATTCATATGGTGGACAATTATAGCAATCATTCAAAAAAGTAATCACTTTAGAGGCTAACTTTCACCAAATTGGTAACACAAATGTTTAGGTATAATTCTGTTCTCTTCTTAAAAATGTAAGAAATGCATAACCAACAATTGAAGATTGGACTCTACTCATGTCACAGACAAGTACTGCTCTAAGTACAAAGAAACAAGAGGATTTTCATTCTAAAATACACCTTTTTGCAACTAATGAAATGGTAGGTCTTCATAATAAGTGTATGCTATTATCTCTACATCAACCTGTGGCACTTTCAATAGCAGAACAACAAAAAGATTTTGAGAGCTCAAATGTAGATGAAGAACAACTTCAATCTCACATTCTTTTATGTATAGGACAACAAGTTATGCTATGTAAAAATTTATGTGTTCAAATAGGACTAGTTAATGGTGCCATAGGACAAATCAAATCTATTGTATATAACAATGGTGAAAAGCCTCCTCAACTGCCATTGATAGTTGTGGTTCAATTTTTTAACTACATTGGTCCAACTTGGGATGATGCTAATCCAAAGAATATTCCTATCATAGCAATTAAAAGGGGTTACCACTGTCAAATACCTCTGCGAATGTCATGGGATTTAACAATACACAAATCATAGGATTTGTCTCTTGTAAAAGCGACAATTGACATTGGAACACAGAACAATAAGGATTAACCTTTATAGCTCTTTCAAGAATTCATGAACTTTTAGGACTTCGTATTCATCCAGCTTTCAGTTTTGAAAGCTATGCATGCATGCAACAAAATGCAAATGTTACAAGGTGAAAAAAAGAAGAAAGATGCTTAAACGTGCTAACAAAATATTAACACATTTGTGTATCCTTATTGTATATACTTGAATGAAATCAAAATTATGTATACATGATTCTTTGATTTTCAACTCTAAAGTTGCAGAACATACAAATATTTCTGTTATCAAAATTGTAATAATTATGTTTAGTCTCTGAAATAGTTATACTATACTTTATTGACATGTCAAACAGTTATGTTTATCTTGTTAATACACTCAAATGAAGTCTGTCTGATGAAGACATATGTAGGTACAAGGCGTCGTGAACTTGATTAGCCTAACATGTATTGCATATACTAAAGTCTAATTTCATTTTCTCAAACAAATTGTATTAAATTTTTAATTCAATTTATGCTTATCAAGGCAAGTCAATCTCATATTATACATCTCTAAAAAGAGAACAGATTGTTTTATATATAAGGAAACAATTTTTTCTATTAACAAATTTATGAGTCCACACATGAGTAATGAAATATGCAATACCAGTAATATAACAGACCAAAGTTTCAACAAACATACATCAACTCAAACAAATCAACTTATTTAACCAAATATAACATATTATCAAAATATAGTACCCAAATTTACAAGCTCAGTTAAACAAATAGAAAGCCCTACAATAGTAAAAAAAAATAAAAATTATAGAAACTTTAAAATTTACATCGTCATAAATATTACATAAACAACCAAGTTTCGAACATCATCTTCAATCAAATTATATGATAACTATTTACACAAACCCAATGCTCTAAATCAAAAAAAAATCCAACCAAAACCAATTTTCATATAATTGCATCAATCATAGACATAGTAACAAGTTCACCAAATAAATCTCGCAGAGAAACAGATCTAAAATACTACATTTTGGCTTCATGAATCATGAACAATTCATCAAAATTAATATTTTGTAAAGCAATAGAGGAGTCATTTAATGAAATCACTTCTTTGATCTCATCATTTATAATATTTATAAGATCTTTCAATATATATCATTGACACCTCTTCATACACTATTATAATTGTTATCCACTTCTAAAATGATATAATCATACATAAAGACACCTACTCACTAACCATGACCTAAACAATGGAATACATACTAAATATACAGTCTACAATTTGTTTAGCACACAAAAAATATCACTGTCCAACCACTAACAACACAGAAAATAAACTGGAATTTGGGTATGGTTGAAAAAAACTTGTCATTTTTTATGGCTTTCAGTTTTCTCAATTTGTTATAATCTCAAATCTAAAATCACTGCAAGATGACAATATAATCATACTTAAAAACACCTGATTATTAACCATGACCTAAAGAACAGTACAAAAAATTAGTCATAACAATTCATAAATCAAGTATTCAAAAAAATTATTCTAAAAAACCCTTGTAGCCATGATTCAAATTAAAAGCAAAACTACACTTAGTTAAGCAATACCTCCTTCAGGTTTAGGCTTTGTTATTTTTATCATTGAAATTTGTTAATTTAAAGCTTATTTGATTTTTCTCTATTAGAAGTTTCTATTCAACATATTACAAATATATATTTAGTCTATGGTATAAAACCAACATAACCAGAAAAAAATTATTGCAAATGTACAAGTTCTTAAAAACAAAAGATTTTAATTTATAGCATGAAAAGTAAATAAGGTTCAAATACTAGAAATACAGCCTTGCATTTGTTGAACACAAGTAAATTATCACTGTCCAACCAGTCACAACAAAGATAAACAACTACAATTTGAACATGGTTGAAATTTTTTATCCAATTTTTATGGCTTGCAGATCAATCAATTTGTTCTGATCATCTACATAACTAAATCTTATTTCAGCATTTCCATTTTTGAAAAAATTTCTGCCTGAAAAATACCAGTACAAAACACAAACATTGATCAAATCAAATACACCTTTGTACCAAAATGTGCAGTTTGAATCAACCAATAAGCAATAACTTCATAACTGGATAATAAAACCTCATTTCTTTGATAAACAGAGCATTTGTCCAACAAAATAGACTATATTTGATTTGACACTTACACAGATTCAAAATATTACTCATTGCTTGATACAAACTGCACATTTTTGTACAAGAATGTCTCTCATTTAACCAAACTTAGTTTCCTGCCCTGATATCTTTCATATAACAAATTTTTCTAATAAATGAACCTCGAAATAAAACTTATCTATGTATTTAATCATCACAAAATCACATACTTGGAAGCCATACAAATTAATACATATTACTCAACCATGCCCAAATTCCAATTTTTTATCAACACCCAATAATTTCACTTCCCATTGTTGCCCATTTCGACCTTCTCACACCATATGTTCACATTGCTCTATTATAAACAGTCAAACAAATGAGATATGCCCTTCATTCATGGTTGTCCCAAGATCCTAATGAATACATGTTTTCTTTGCAAATTAACAACAATCGTCCAATAAAAAGCAAAATGTTAGCCTTTTTCCAGAAGATTAATTGATAGCAGTTAGCACAATGAAAGTAAATCCATGACAAATCTAAAACATATTTTGTTATTTAATACTCTTCCAAATTGTATACAAAATAAAATATTTGTATTCAATATAAGCCCTGATCAAATAACCCGGCATGAAAAAACCCTAAGTGCCTTTCCTTTTCAAAGAAAACCCTAGGTCGCTCTTTTAAAATCTATTTGAATGTTACTTTTACATAATCACTTAACTCCCTAAAAAGACACATGTTTTAATTAATCATCGACCAGATTCATATAACTAATATTTCTTTACCTAGGTCTGGCCTCTTTTTTTATTCCTAACTCTAAAAGCCCCACAAATTTTATTATTTTCTAAGATTATCATTGAGTTATGAATCTAACAGCAGATCCAACGGTTGTCCCAATACTGCAACGCATCTTTAACTCCTTTACGATCATGCCAGTGTCGTTGATTTTTTTCAACCATAAATATCATATTAATAAATGATCATTACTATAGTTTAAATAATCTATTAATATATGATTATTTAAATTAAATATAAAATAACTATATTTAAAAATATTTATATTAAATAATAACATCATAATATCATATTACATCATTATTATTATTATTATTATTATTATTATTAGTATCTTATTTTCTGGAAAAAATCCATATAAAAATTTAAAATAAAGAACTACAAATATATTATCCGAGTGCCATTTAATGTTCACTTAGAAGTAATATTTCTAAGTGAATGTCTTCAACAAATAATAATTAATTATCTAAGAGCTTATCCTCCTACAAATAATAATATTTTATTTCTTGTATATAAATCTATATGTACATAATTTAGATATGTATATTATATATTATTAGAAATATGTATAATCTTATATTATCTTTATATTTTTTTATCTTATACATAAAATAATAGATTTTATATATTTTATCATATTGTATTATACAATATATAAATAATATTTTAGCTAATAATTATCTATAATGTTTACTATATTTATAATAACAATAATATAAAACTAAACAATAATTTAACATTTTAATAATAATTCAGTAAAATACATTATATTCTTGAAGTCAAATACAGGGACAAATTAAACAACCTTTACATATCAAATAAATTCTTACAACTTCTACATATTAAGTTACGATCATAATTACAAAAAAAATTATATTAGGATCTTATTTAATTAATAATAAATAAATATATATCACCTTTAATATTAATGAAAATATATTTCATAATTTAATATAATAATCATCACTATATATACTAATATTTTTCAAATTATATTAAATATTTATTTGATATATAATGTAAAATATTGTTATTAATTTTCATATATCATATATCATTATATAAATATTAGATTAATTTAAAAAAAAAATTTAAAAATTAAAATTATATAATAAATTTACCAACTATTTAATATTATTTACTATTTTATACTTGGTGAAGGTTTTGCAAATGAGTATGCAAGCAGAGTGGGATTAACCATGGAGGAAACTTTGTAGTTAAGCGCGCTCGACCTGGACTAGTACTGGGATGGGTGACCTCCCAGGAAGTCTTGGTGCTTCACCTTTGTGAACATCACCTAGATCCAATGAGTGCTAAGTGTTCAATTTATTCTCATGAGAGATGGGTTCATGTGAATCACTACTCATGAATCATGAGTCAATGAGTTTGACTCAAAAAACTACACAGTTGAATCTTGATAGCAATATCACAATTTAACTAGCTGTGGAAAATATCTCAGGTACTTATCACTATCACTAACACTAAATTTTAAAAAAAAATTATTATTAATTATCAATTAATGTTTAATAATAAAAATTAAATAAAATCTTAATTTGACAATTATATATTCTAAGTATTAAGTAATGGTGACACCTACAAATTAATATCATTATTACTATCACAATTATAAATTTAAATAATAATTAGGTTAACTAATAACAATTTTTCTTGCAAAAGGTGATGACTGCAAACGCAAACCAACTGACAGAACACAAGAAATGAGTACAGTATGTATCACTTTTCTGAAAACCCGACAATGATATTTTCAAAATTAGTAGTTCCTGGCATATAAATCCGATGCACGAAAACCTTGTATTGAATACCAATATTTCAGTTTGTATAGGATTTCAAATTCTATTGATTAAGAAAATCTTTCTTAGATTTTTCACGCAACTGCATTCAATGTTTTTATTGTTGTAAGCTAATTTTATATATAATATCGATGTCGTCTGATACGACATCTATCATTCTTAATTTATGTGCTATATCTTAATATTTCCCAAGTTAGTTATATGGAACATCAAAATATTTTAAAAAGTGTCTTTTCGGTTTCGAACATGTCATCGGTGATATGCTTGATGTATAAGATAAATTTATTACAAATTCATCTTAGCATTAAAGGCTTCATCAAGAGTAACATTCAACCTATCGTTACATATCATTTATTTAACCCATTAATGATTTATTTAAACTCGTCTTACTATATACATAATTATTGTAAACCTGCCTCTGCAGAACTACATCACATCACTTTAATGACATTCCTCAAAATATCATCTACTGCAATTAATGTTATGAGTGTCAAACACTCTACAGCACCGCCTTGTTCTTTTATAAAATGTCAAATAATTCTAAGATTTCAAATACTTGTACAGAAACAATTGATAAAACATCAAAACAACATACAATAATAGGAAACTTGAAGAGGAGCCAAGAATAGAAGAGAAGACGAAGGCAAGCCACAGCAATATCGGGTATTTAAACTGAGGTATGCTATTTATCATTCTTAATCTCCTTCATTTTTGGCACATTTTTGTTATTTCAATACCTAAAACTATCTAACAAAGTTCATTTAGAAAACAAAATTGAATAATATAGATAAGTACCAATATGTACAAAACAATAATCTGAAGAAAATGTCTTGCAACCTAAATAAGTATTTTGATTTGATAAATATTTGAATCTTACAATCGAGTTAATTGACTTAATAGTAAAGTATTGGATAAATTGTCTTCAAAATTCTCAAAATGGCAAAACTAGGGTTCTAAATCCAATGCTCTACCTTTACCTTGATACTCTTACTTGTTTTAGGATATATAGAATAAACAAGACTTTCTCTAAAACACAAGTAGAAAAATTACTTTTTTTTCATTATAAATTAGTGACTACTTATACAAAATTTGTTTCTTTGTAAGGCATGACAAAATGACCAAGAATCAAATGGTTTTCATCTCCTTATTAATAATTTATGAACTACATTTTAGAAATGTTGCGACAAAGAACAGTTGTCAGTCATGACTTTTTTCAACACATGGACATTCACAGAATACATGAAGAAGATAGAATTTTAGGTTTGCTAGCGCAAAGGTTTCTACAACAAAAATGACTAATAACATCTTGTCCAGTATTGCAAAGAAATTTTGGCCACTTTTACAGAGATCCATATATTCCAGAATTGGAATCTTGTGACACATGCAATCTAGCACAAGTTCATCATGTCCCAAGCGAAACATGGTTTCAACGAGCATCAATAGCATCTGAGACTGAATACTCTACCTTAATAAATGGAACAGGTCAATCATGGATAGAGAAACTGCTTCAAACTCCTCAAATCAATACAACTTCTTTACATAATCTTTTCTATCATGGTCAAATGTATCGCTTGCATTTTGCATCAAGGTCGGACACATTGTGGAACAAACAGGTCATACAAAGATGGGGACCTCAAGGCTGTTACTTATCTATACCTATACGTGAACGTATAAAAAAGATTGTAAGGGAACAAATACCTACATGGATCCAAACCACTTATAAACTCTACCCAAGTATTAATGTTCATACACAGAACTGGGGTATGCTACGTCAAACATCCGAACATCTTTACTGGTTTGATGATTTGAATCCCATGAACGGTCAACCCATGGGTTATGATGATATAATTTAAGACTATAAGTTTTGTCAGTTTGTAAAATAGTATATCTCTACTACTTATGTATAAGGAGATGGAAGTCTACATCCAAGAACAAATCCACCATATTAGAATAAAATCACAATGGTTACGATTTCAATTTTCTATACGAAATCAATAACTTTTTACAAATAGATAATCTTTATATCTTTCAATAATTAGTTATATAGATATGTATGCCATCATTTGTTATGCTTAAATATAAATGATAGATTTTCTATTTTTTATACAGGTAAGGCTTGTAATTTAATTCTTATTCTGAATATATATTATGGGATCATAATGTTGTATACATAATTTCATACTCATTTTGTAGCCTATTTTATAGTAATTTAAATCTTATTTTAGTTTTCTTTTTTACAATTCAATATTTCATGTTTGATGTTTCATACTTGAAGTTTTAACTTAACTTTTCTTCAAGAAACTTAGTGACTACAATGACTCTCTTAATCACCAAAACAAATTTGATTTCTCTTAGTTTAAAGAAAAATGTACTTTTTGTTGAAAGTTACCCACAATAACCTATATCATTGTCTCTGATATATTTATCATTTACTAAATTCATTCTGAGTCTCTCAACTAACATTACATCCTAATGTATCTATTTTTACCATCGTTACATAAGTTTGTCTTTTATAGCTTTGTCAAGCATCAACAATGGCTGTCCTAAATGTGCCACACTACAACTGTAATGAAGGAGCTTGCATTTTGAAAATGTCAAACACTAAGAAAAACCCTCAAAGAAAATTTTGGACCTGTCCACTTAACAAGAAGGTTAGTGCTGGACATGAAGTCTATCTTTAAAAAAAATGAACAGACTATACATAATAGTATGTACTAATGTAAAGTTGATATTACAGGGCAACAATGGCTGCGGTTACTTTAGGTGGGCAGATGATGCCTGAAATGCATATGTCACACCATTGGCACCAATTGTCAATGAAACTCATCAGTGTAGCTTGCACTCTCAAAAGGCAGCTATGACAGAAATTGTGTCAATGGCAAACGCTGAAATCAATTATTTACGAACATTGCACACTGTATTAATTACATTTATTTGTATTTTATTTATGTTTGTTTGCTGGAACCATATAAAAATATAAACTTTCAATGTATCACAATTTATTTGAAATAAAATGTGGACATGTAACAGGTTTTAAATAGAGTAAAATTTAACTGCTAACTTGTTCAAACATTTGTCATGTCAATATTTATATATGTGAAACTTCTTTCTACAATTGTTATGCAAAATATTAAGTTTCTACTTGAATTTACCTATCAATACAAAACATACTTTTATTTCAAAGATAAAAGCCTTTTCACATGCATAACCAATGTTACTTTAACAAGAACATTAGATTAAAATAATTTTTGTTTCACTGCATATGTACAAACATGTTATGGCCTTCATAATACTCTTTTCAACTAGACTTTAACTTCTTATATTTTTTGGATGTTTTTTAATGACAATAAAGTTCACAAACACCAAAGATCATCCACAACTATTTAAACCTTTCTAATAAATTCAGTGACAAATTTTATTGCACCTATATATCTAATAATTTTAAAATTTTTTTAAAAAGTATATGAAATGTAAACATATTAAAAGAACAATTTAAAATGCTCCACTTAAATAGTCATAATGATCAAAACTTTAGTTGAAGATAATTGACATATTATAAAGGAAAGATAATTAGGTCAATGCAAACTATATGTATGTTGTCATTCATAAATCATGTAATAAAGATTACATTTATTCTCTCTGATTATCCCAATTTTGTCCCTCTAAAAATAAACACAACACACCTGACAATCATAACTTACTTGCCATTACTGACAATCATAACAAACCTGCCATTACTTTAGTCCAAAGACAACTCTGTAATTCATAATTGGACTGATACAGCTTCACTATTTTTCTCTCAGATTATGTCCATTAAGTCACTAAAAACTTTCAAACCATTTTACAACAACATGTCCATTAACATTGAACAACAACCAAATAGTTTATCTAGCTTCATATTATATAATCATATCAGACCCTGCAATATCAAATCCACAATATAACAAACAAACTACATATTCATTCAAAGATGATGATATAAAACACCTGCCATTACTTTAGTCCAAAGACAACTCTATAATTCATAATTGGACTGATACAACTTCACTAGTTTTCTCTCACATTATTTCCATTAAGTCACTAAAAACTTTCAAACCATTTTACAACAACATATCCATTAACATTGAACAACAACCAAATATTTTATCTAACTTTATATTCTATATTCATATCAGACCTTGCAATATCAAAGCCACAATATAAAAAACAAACTACAAATTCATTCAAAGATGACGATATAAAATAAACAAGTTTTTATCATCATATTCAGCCAAATTATATGATAACAATTTACACAAACCAGAATCCTTAAATTTCAAAAAAATCCAATTAAAGCCACTTTACATATTATTCCATCAATACTATACTGAGTACCAAGATTACTAAATAAATTTCACAAAAAAAAACCCCTCAAATACTATGTTTCAGCTTCATAAATTATCAAGAACTCATCAAACACAAAATTTTGCAAACCAATAGAGAAATCATTTACATGAATATACAAGTTTCTAACATCATCATGACCCAAACTATATGATAACAATTTACAAAAACCAGATGTTCTAAATCTACAAAATATTAAATGAAAACCAGTTTTTGTATAATTCCATCAATACTAAACAGAGTACCAAGTTTACCAAACAAATCTCACAGAAAAGAAGACCTAAAATATTGTATTTTAGCTTCATAAATTATCAAATATTCATTTAAATAAAAAATTTGCAAACCAAAATAGAAATCATTTACATGAATAGACACGTTATATGCATAAATAAGTATGTAAAGAGGTTTTATCTAAGACATTACAATTCAAAAATATATACTTAAAACAATTTGGAAACCTTTGTAGAATAATAATGTAAGAAGTGTCAAATATGTTTTGCGGTAAACCTAAGAACAACAAAAAGTAAAAAACAATTAAGGCTCTTGGGTAATGCAAAGACCAAAAACCTTTGCACTCATCTAATCTTCTTTAATAGATAATTGACACCTTTGTCTTCAAATTTTCTTGATAACTTGATTGAGTTATTACAAGATATGGTGATTGCCATTTCAGGCTAACCTACACCATTCTTCATAAATAGTTACCACCCCTGTGCTCATGATTCAGGTGTAAGATTTCTAGCTCACATCATCATTATTCATCAACAATGTTCGGGTCATCTGCTAGTGGCATTTTCTTCTTGAACTTTTTTTACTGTTATATTGATCCATTGCTCTGATTACATCAAGAATTTCTTGTACCTGTGGTATGATAACATTTTCACTTCTTACAATCGAGTATTCATAATTCCTTTTAATTATTTTTATTTGTTCAGAAATGCTTCGTGTGTCCTCATTTACACTTGTTAATAAATCTCCAATTGCACTCAATTTGTATATATCTCCTACCTCATAAGATTCTTTCCTGATAATACTTTGAAGATATAATTCATAATTTTTTTTCATCATTTCTATATCTAGAGTATCTTCAACATTGACTACATCAAAATTGCAACTCATATCAGTAAACATCATTTCCATATGTGTAATGTATGTCTTGACTGTCTCAATTAGATTTTGTACTTCTTCAATAACATCTATGCACATCATTGTTTTGAATTTGATTGAAAAAATCTACTTTTGTAGAGGTGTGTTAGTGGATTTGATAATTTTTACATTCAGAGCTTCTTCACTATCCATATCTTTTACAGATTGCAATACCTTTTCATGTCTACTATATATTGTTTTCTGTTGGTCAAGCATCTGCAATTCTATAAACAAAATACCTTTTAGATCAACATATATTTTGTAATACCTACCTACATAGTCAATGAGATGCACACCTCTTGAATTAAGATATTCTACCCATTCTCATGAAAGTTGTGCCATTTGTCTGTCTTCATGCATCTGCTTGATAATTTGTTCACTTGAATGAAGTGATGGATCAAAAATATCTTCTCTCTGACTTGCTCTTTGAGAACACATAGGACCTAACATTTTCTGGATATAATCAGATAAATGTTTGATAGTGGATTTCAAAATGTTCTTTTCATCTTTTAATTTCTCCAGTCTCTCTCTTACCTCATGATATGTGAACTCCCACATATCAACTGTACGATCATGGAATGCGGGTCCTATGTCAATTTCATTTACATCATAATCTGTTGCATTAAGATCAGAAAAATTACTGCCTTCTTTTGGTTCTACAACTTGTATTATTACATGTCATGTTTCTTGATGTTTTTGAAGAACAGCTAGTTTGCCTCTTTCCTTTTTTTTCCTTGAACCAGAAGTTTCATTTATCATTTTAGAAACAAAAAATTCACTAAGAATTCTATCTTCTTTTCTTCTTTTTTTCTTTGCACTGTTTCTTCTATCCATGAAGCAATGCCTAGAATTTTTGAGGCAGAAGCTAAACTTTCATTATCAAACAATTTCCTAACTATTGTAGGGCTTTGTATTTGATGAGCTGAACTTTTAAACTTGGGTACTATATTCTGAATACATGTTACACTACCTTCAATAGAATCTCTTTTAGGATTTAGTGGTTCTTCTTCAAAATATTGAATTGTTGCATTCTATTCTGATTCATCTATTTTATCTTCTTCTTCTATTTTTTCTGCTTCCTTTGAAGTGTATATGTTAATCAATGCAACTGAACCACTGCCACAAGTCTTGCTTATAGCTATGTCTTTATCCAGTGGTTGATCATCCCCTCCTATCATTTGTTGAATGGACTGAAATGTTGTTGGCATTGTTGGAAAAACTACTGGAACTGAAGCTATTATTTGAGCTTCTCTTGTTGATTGTCCTTGTGTGTTTGATGTGTCCTTGGTAGTTTGCTTGTACAAAACCCATTTCTTTGTTCTTTTCATTATATGTTCCATTCTCTTATCAAAATTGTCTAATTCAAGTTCTTCAAATTTTACAGGTTGCAAAGGTGTCCCTTTTATTTTGGCCAAATAACGATTGGAAAATAATTTAGATTGATCATCATATAACCCTTTCACATCTATATGAATATTATAAAGTTTAATCTGTTCAATTGTTAGTCGGGACCATGATCTTTCTCTCATTTCAAAGTCATCTTTACAATTAGCCCATAAATCTTCTAATGAAGGAACGTGATTAAAACTAGGCCCTGGTTGCAGGTTTTGTTTTACATAATTTGCAGGGTCAAAATGATGCATAATAACATTATATTCATCAAATTTATATCTTTTTCCAGATGATTTGACAACATTCATTGCAGAAGAACTAGAAAAGCATGTATAAGCACCTATCAATATTGGAAAATGAATACCTGCTTTATGCCGTTCGCTACATCTGTTGTTGACCTCCGTAATTTGTCTACACAACTCTATCAAAGCCATTTTGTCATCCAGATATTTAGGCAATTTGTATGTAAACCCATCGAAACCTCCAATCCTAATATAATTAAATGTACGATATTGATTATAATAGCTACCAAATTGCATTATTGTTTGAGCAGCTGCATCTGATAATCTACGTTCTGGACAACCCTGAATTTCATGGCATAACTTCATTGAAAAAAAATCATTAACCCTTCTGAAATTTCCATAGTTGTTTTCGAGTTGTATCCATGGATAGAAATCATAAACCTGAATATTTGCATCATATTCAAAAACACTAGGAAAGTCGTTCCCTATATGTTCACATGCTAGGGCATATATAAGGAAAGATGACATTGCAAATTTGTATGAATCCTTTGCTAACACAAGCATTTCAGTAAGTCTATCACTTATGAGTTGTGCCCAATCAATATAAATATTATTTGTAGCTATAGATTGCACAAGGAAAAACCACCATTCTTCAAAATTTAGGGCTTGTTCACTCCCTCTGATTCTATGCAGAAGTACTAGAATATCAACGATCTCTTTTTTTAAATATGTTCCATATAGGGTTTTCGGTAACTTTGAACTGGCTGTTGTAATGGTTTCAAACCATCTATTTGAAATTACACGTCGCCATCGTGACCTTTTTAAGCTAAAATTTGATGCTGACAGAGAGAAATTCCATTCTGAGTATTATTCTCTTGAAGGTAAAACAAAGTACTTCTGAATTGATTATCTGTTCAAACAAATTACTACTTCATTGTTTTCTTTCTTAATTTCTCTACTGTGTGGATCAAATCTTTGAATGCATTCCATAATTATTTCTAGTACCTGTATAGCAATTGGAAATCCTGTAGCTTCTATTAATCCACTATCAATGAGCCTTTCTGTAATGGGATGAATTGATTTTGATTTAATCCTTTTGTGCAGATCATTTAAATTGTAAAAATAAAGGTTTGTATCTATGATTTCTTTCCATGCATTTTCAATTCCATCAAGATGATCATAACTATTTATTTTGCTAGCCATTCTGTACAGGGCTATACATTGGTATCCATTTGCTCTTAAAGATATACACAATTCAAAGAATCAAATGATAGATACTGCATGTTTATTAATTTTATAACATAATTTAATAGACATAAAACACATTAAAAGGTACAAGAAATTAATGTTCTTGTTGTTTTCAACAATTTTTCTTTTCACTTGCAATTATCATCAATATATCTATTCAAAATAGGAAATATTAATAAAGATGATGCATAGAACGACGTATGGCTTTAATTTCTTTTATATCAATTACTGTGTTTTTCCAACTACTGTCAGAGCAATATTATTTTTGAGAATTGTTAATCGATTATGATGTCATGCCCATTAAATATTCACGGACAGACAAATAACTTTAAAGCAAAATTCGCATTTAGAAGTCCCTAACAACCAAAACCGACAACGTTCTGTATGTTTAGAAAATTGAGTCATGTAAAATAGTTAACGGATTTTGTTGTTCCTAACTTCTAAAATTAATTTTTCTACTACCTAAAACCTTGCCCAACAAATAAATTAAAAAAATCTCAAACATCTCCACAATGAGTGCTTTTCGCACATTCTCCGAAATTTTAGCCAGTTACAAGGTTCATTCAGAGATAATGAGAAAAGAATACAGTCCCCCATTAAATGTTTCTTTTCACATATCGAAATAAGTTGTTCATGCCTACTAAATACGAAATTAATTATTTTGAGTTCTCGATAGGGTTACTATAAACATTAATGTGTTAACTACACTGGATAAACATGTATGAAATCGACCGACTTTAATGATATATTCCCTAAATAAAACTATAGTCAGTTGATCTCTTCACCCATTATAAACACACTTAAGTATGGATATATAACAAAACATTTAGCGACTATGATATAACTATTGTCGTTAGGTCTCCAAAACTAAGAAAACAACTTTATTTTCCAATACTCGCAAAATCTCTCAAAAATATCAAAATCAAGATTTAATTTGGAGATTAAGAGATTACACATAAACCATCACCTCAAAATTATAGTCGATGAATACTTTAAAAAAGACATAACAAGCTATCAAATTTAGCGACTATCTTTTCTTCCAATAATCAATAAGTCAGCAAATTAATTTTTACTAAAAAATTTATCACTGGTTATAAAACACTTTCTTTGCTCACCAAATCGGAATAAAAAATTAAAATATGCAACCTCTTTTACATACTACTACAATCTATATATTCACTTCGCATAATGTATATAAATGTAACCAAAAAAAATATCGATGACATTTTATATATATAACACAGAGAATAAAACCAAGTTAACAAATTTTTCTAAATAAAAATTAATGAAAACATATTTTAGAAATTCAAAAAAAACATATACGCAATTAAATTACCTATATTTCAATGGAAACACTAAAAACCATTTCCATATTTCCAAATAAATTCGGAATCTGTATAAAAAAATCATATCCTGAAATGTAATTTCTTTTACAATATCATTTATGCAAAACTAAATGTAAACTAGATAATTTAACAAGAACATACTTTACTGCAAATATGAACAACCTGCCATATAAAATTAATATTATTTTCTCCCGCTTATCATACTTTACAAAAGTATAAGCTTTAGTCTACCTGAAATAACACATACAAGCAAATGATAAAAATGATGAAAATTAATGTTATGATTTATTAAGTTTAATAATAAATAAATATTATAGTAATTACCTTAGTTTTCAATCAGCTTGCAAAATTTTCAACTATCCTTCGTCTTAATTGACAAAAACTGCGATGATGTTTCAGATAGATGATAGGCATCTTCAATGCAACTTGATTTGCTGTCAAACCTTGATTATTCCAATTTTTGCTTTCTATTTGTACACACACAGAACGTTCATAGTGTGGAAAGACAACTGGAAATATTGATGTGGCTTCAAATTGTTTATATTGCCTGATTTCTTTACATAGATTTACCCACTCAATTTTTATATCTTTTTTGTAAATCTCTCTGTCAATTGACATTGACCATCACAGAAATGGTAAAATACCTATCTTTTCAACGTCTTCTTTGTTTACAAAATACTTGCTATACTCAAAACCTTCACCTAGTTGTGCATATTCTAGCAAAAAGTTAAGTCCGTCAATCAATTTTTTAGGAAAAAGAGAAATCATAACAAAACGAACAGTCTAAACATTTTCATCTATTTCTAAACCCCAAGCCATTAACATAATGGCAATATCAGCATTAAATTTCCATCAATGAGTAGCATTATGAAATTCTTCACCTAATGTCCGTTGAACAGCTTGCACAACAGAGTTAGTCTTGCAGAGTAATAATTTTTTTAAATATGTATGTTCTACTCTCCCAAAGAAAGCTATTTTCTATGTACTTGTTTGAAAAGTAAATGTAGCTTCCATTGCTAATAGTTGATTTATAGTAAACTATATTATCTGCTCTAATGATCTTTACAAGGAATTGATTTTCTTCTTCATCCTTTTATACTAACGTAGGATTTTACACATATATGCCTATCTATAAGTTTTACAAAATGATTCAATAACAAAATCTTTAGTAGATTTTGTACGGAATTGCTTTAATTGTTAAAGACTATTGTAACTTAATTTCATGACTTATATCGAAATCATTTTAAGTGAAATCTGACACACTTAAGTTATGTTATATGCAAAACACTTTAGATTTAATAACATGTGACATCTTGTAAAATTCCAAAAAAAATTTATTATTATATAATAACAAAATCTTTATAAGATTTCTTATGGATGTACTTTAAATCTTGTCACTGTTTTAGATCAGAATTTTCTTTAACATGCTTTTAGATGCCATATTGGAATTCAATGTTCGTCACAACTTAATCTAGAATTAATAGTTACTACCATATAAATCCAATTATCAAATACCGTACATTGAATAAAAATATTTTACTTTCTATACCATTTAAAAGAGTATTAGTTAACAAAAACATTCATAGATTTGTCACAAATGACCATTAAATGTTCTGACACTCCACAGCTGATATTATCTATAATATTGATGTTGTCTAATACTAAACCTGCCACTGTTAATTTCTATAATATATGATACACTTATTAAATTGGTAACTTACCTTCAAAAGTCGCTTTCACCCATGATACACTACAATGTCAGAAAGAGTTGTTCTATGAAGAACCTTCTGCAACAATATAATGCGAACGCATGAAATAATAAAATATAGAGCAATAGCAGAACTCAGAGTGAATCTATTGATCACAAGCCACTTCGAGGGGGCAACCTCCTTTGAGCAAGCTCAATATAATAAATTTAACCCTCCCTCATAGGCTTCAACACACACTTTTAAACTAACTAGAAACTAGACAACTATTACTTCCTATGCATGTGGGATAATAAAATATACTAAGGGATGACTTACAAAGCATATGCGTCCAACAACACTACACTAACAAAATAAATAGAAGGAACATGCAGGTTCCTAAAATCCCCTCCCTCTTAAAAAGAAAGCTTTGTCCTCAAAGCTTAAGGTGTGGAAATTGTTGTTGAATATGAAGAAGTGGTTCCCATGTAGCATCCTCTGGCTGCATTCTGTGCCATTGAATCAAAACCTTAGAGATGGAGTGAGAGTGAAGCTGACGAGTGCGCTGATCAAGGATGGCCTCAGGCTCCAAGACAATAGATCCTTCCTTATCCATTTTAGGGAGAGCAGTTTGTGCTCTGACATTGCTGCCAAGAACAGGCTTGAGGCACAAAACGTGAAATACTGGATGAATGCGGGAAGAAGGAGGAAGTTCTAGTTTATAAGCAACTGAACCAATCTTTTGAAGGACCTTATATGGCCCATAAAATTTTGGGGCCAGCTTATGACGCACTTTAAGTTTCAGGGAGGATTGCTTGTATGGCTGGAGACAAGGAAAAACCATATCCCCAACTTGAAAAGAGCGCTCAGAATGGTGTTGATCTGCCTGTTGTTTCATTCGATTCCGGGCCATGTGAAGATTATCATGTAAGGTGTGAAGAATCTAATCTTGGTTGCGGAGAATTGTGTCAACTGCTTGAACTGGTGAGCTACTGGGGGTGTAGGGAAGGAGCACTGGAGGTACCTGACCATAGACTGCTTCATATGGAGTCATCTTAGATATAGTGTGGTAAGAGGTATTGTACCACCATTCTACAAGAGGAAGCCACTTGGCCCACTGATGTTTTTGTTTAGAAGTGAAGCAACAAATGTAATTTTTTAGGCATTTATTGATAATTTCAGTCTGACCATTCATTTGTGGGTGATACCCCGAACTCATCTTCAGTTTTGTGCCAGTTTGCTGAAACAATGATGTCCAAAAATGACTAGTAAAAGTGGCATCACAATCTGAGACAATGGAAGAAGGGAGGCCATGAAGATGAAAGATCTCATCCATGAAGATTTGTGCAACTGAGGTGGTAGTATATGGGTGGCTGAGGGCACAAAAATGACTGTATTTGGAGAGACAATCAACTACCACCAAGATCATTGTCTTTCCACTTGATTTAGGAAGCCATTCAATGAAATCCATAGAAATATTAGTCCAAATCTATGTAGGAATGGGCAGAGGTTCCAACAAGCCGGGAAGGAGGGTCATTTCACCCTTTTGGCATTGACAGGAATGACATTCAGCCACCATCTATTGAATCATCCTTTTCAATCCTTTCCAAAAGAAGTTCCGCTTTGCCCGTTCATAAGTTTTGAGGAACCCAGAGTGCCCAGCTAAGGGGGAAGCATGGAGTTCATAAAAGACAGCCTGTTGTAGCTCTGGACTCTGAGGAAGCACTAGACGCCCCTTGTATCTGAGAGAAGCACCATCCCAAGAGTAATGCAGTATAGAAAAAGGATTATTGGCCAACTGGTGAATGATGTGAGATAAAGAAGAGTCATGGGTATAGCCCTGCTGAACAAATTCTAACCAATTGGGGATTGACATAGA
This sequence comes from Chamaecyparis obtusa, assembly GCA_027943335.1. Taxonomy (NCBI): domain Eukaryota; kingdom Viridiplantae; phylum Streptophyta; class Pinopsida; order Cupressales; family Cupressaceae; genus Chamaecyparis; species Chamaecyparis obtusa. Next base: position 348,603 of record BSBK01011505.1, on the reverse strand, counting down.
AATAGTTAAAAGGGAAGTCTGATCATCAAATGTGCGAGAAAGAGCATCTGCCACAATATTGTCCTTAACCTTCTTGTAGGTGATCTCATAATCATACCCCATGAGTTTTCTGACCCCATATTGTCCTGTTGTGCAGGGGAGGATACCCATTGTTCTAGAAAATATTTCAAACTCTGGTGATCCGTCTTGATGCAAAAATGACTCCCTAGGATATATGGTCGCCACTTCTGTATTGCATGAAAAATAGCCATCATTTCTTTTTCATATGTAGAGAGTGCAAGATTCTTACTAGAAAGGGCTTTGCTAGTGAATGCAATAGGATGGTCTTCTTGAAGGAGAACAACACCCAGTCCATTGCTGCAAGCTTCACTCTCAATAGTGAAGGGCTTGGAAAAATATGGCATAGAAAGAATAGGTGTACTACACATAGCTTGTTTCAGTTGTTCAAATGTGCACTCAGCAACAGGGTTCCAAGTAAAAGCATCCTTTTTTAGCAGAGCTATCAATGGAGCTGCAATCTTCCCGTAATCCTTAACAAACTTGTGGTAATAGCCAGTCAGCCCCAAAAAAACCTGAAGGCTCTTGAGAGTTTTAGGTTGCGGCCAATTTTGCATGGCATCTATTTTGGTAGGATCCACCCGAACCCCTTGGTGTGAAACAATATGCATGAGATACTCCACTTCCTCCTGGCCAAAGAAACATTTAGATTTTTGTGCATAGAGTTGATGATCAGAGAGAAGTCTCATGACAAGATCCAGATGATGGAGGTGCTCAGCCCAACTTTTACTATAGATGAGGATATCATCAAAGAAGACCAGAATGAATTTTCGAAGATAGGGCTGAAATATTTTATTCATCAATGCCTGAAATGTTGAAGGAGCATTAGTGAGGCCAAAGGGCATGACTAAAAATTCATAGTGACCATCATGTGTGCAGAATGTTGTTTTAGGGATATCCTCCTCATGAACCCTAATTTGATGATACCCAAAACGAAGATCCAACTTGGAGAAAAAATGAGCACCATGAAGCTCATCAAGAAGCTCATCAACAACTGGAATGGGAAACTTATACTTTATGGTGAGCTGATTAAGTGCTTGAAAGTCAATGCAGAGGTGCCAAGACCCATCTTTTTTATGGACGAGAAGAACTAGAGAAGAAAAGGAGCTAGTACTAGGATGAATAATACCTTGCTTGAGTAAGTCACAAACGAGCATCTCAATCTTAGTCTTCTAGTGAAATGGGTAGCAGTACGGCCTAATGTTCAGGGGAACGCTGCTAGGAAGGAGCTGAATATAGTGGTCCTCTGGGCGAGACAGTGGCAATCCTACAGGTTCAGCAAAGACACCTGCATACTTATCCAAAATCTATTGGAGATCTACCAGAGTACTGGAGACCGCCGATGGCTTCATCTGAATAGAATGGAGCTGAGCGATGACCCAACATGAACTCTTCTTAAGAAGATTTTCAATTTGATGTGAATTGATGATGCTCAGAGACCCTGGCTGCAACCCTTTCAAAGTGTAGTTTTTCCCAGCAGCTGAAAACTACATCCAAAGTTCAGCAAAATCCCAGAGAATAGGGTTGGAGCTAGCTTGATTTAAAGCTTCTTATGGAGAGTTTTAAAAATATTTATTTTTTATGTATATTTATATTTTTGATTTTATAAATATTAATATATAATATAAATTTTTTGACTAATAATCTCATTTCTATTAAATAAATATAAACGTTACATATTGAAAAAAAATACTGCTGCTCTGCCCGGTAAATCCATCTAGTCGGGTCAGCACCATCAAAGCGAGGAAAATCAAGCTTCGGTCCACAAGACGAGCTAGAAGAAAACCCAGGTTTAGAAGACCAGGAATGCTAAAGGCTGAGACCGATGAATTTGTCATCTAGATCTTGAAGTTTGGTCTTGAGGGAAGCAAGTTCCTCCTCCATATTTTTTTCTCCTGCACAGGTGACAACCATATAGCAGGTTTTTTTTTGTTTTTTTTTTGGGGAAAAGATAGAACAACAGAAACATAAAATTTTTCAGTAAGGTTAAGTTGGGAACTGGGCAGCACGCAGATGGCTAACGGGAGTGGGACGAGTGTTTGGGCACTAGCAAAGGGGAAGGACAAAAGAAAAAGAGGGTTTGAGGGGTGGGGAGTCAAAATGGGAGGAGCAGTCCAAGAGGGACAAATGAGCAGAATTAAGAAATGAGCCCTATGGTCGGATCTGGTGGCAATTGGGTATGAATCGAAAAAGTTAGGGCAAACCCTAAAAAAAAGAGAAATGAGGGATTTAGGGCTTCAATATGTAGAATTTGGGGGAGGATCCTCAAGGAACGGATTGTGCAGACTGCTATTGCGAGGTTCTGGGAAGCTTTGAGAGCAAATGGGCTAACTCACAGAAAAGATGACTACCAAAACAAGTACTGTAATTGCATGAAATGAGATAAATAAAGAGAAATATTGTAATCAACACAGCACTTGGACGCGAAGGCGGAGAAAAAAAATTGACAGAATTTCCACCCAATGAGCCCAAGAAAGTGCTCTGATACCAGATGTGAAGAACCTTCTGCAACAATATAATGCAAACACACGAAATAACAAAATATAGAGCAACAACAAAACTCAGAGTGAATCTATTGATCACAGGCCACTTCAAGGGGGCAACCTCCTTTGAGAAAGCTCAATATAATAAATTCAACCCTCCCTCATAGGCTTCAACACACACTTATAAACTAACTAGAAACTAGATAACTATTACTTCCTATGCATGTGAGATAATAAAATATACTAAGGGACGACCTACAAAGCATATGCGTCCAACAGCACTTCACTAACAAAATAAACAGAAGGAACACACAGGTTCCTAACATGTTCCTGGCATATAAATCTGATGCTTTCATTTTGAATCAGATTACGAAAAGTATTAATTAACTAAAACTTTCTTAGATATATCACGCATGTCCATTCAATTTTCTGACTATTCTAAACAAATTTTACATATAATATCGATATTGTCTAATGTCAAATCTACAATTCTAAATTTCTCTGTTATATGGTACACGCATGTACACCTCGTACCGGACCCACCATTTTCAAACACCTATCAATAAAGTAAAATCAAGAGTTGTCGCATGACCGCAAGGCTTTACAAAATACCTTGAGAACATGCGACATCTGTTCGATCATTTCCACAATTTTTGACTAAAACCGTTTCGGTAACTCATTTATACAACACACTTAACAAATATTTATAAACAAAAACCCAACTGACAACTGAAATTCATTAATTTTGGATTTAGTAGCTATGAACACCTAACTCCGATATACCCAAAAAAACATTTAATGGAATGTTGTACCCTACTCTCATTATCTCCAAATGAAACTACTAACCGCACAAAAATAGGGAGAATGCACGACTAAAACATTATCCCATTCTCAAAATCTTTAGGATTTGACCAATTTAACTGACCGGTTCTTAAACCAAGCTAATATCCAGTTCTGCAAATGTATTCACTAACTGCCAAATAATTTTGACAACGGCAAATAAACTCACTCTACATATCTAAAGTTTAGGGTTTATGATTTAGGGTTCTCACTTCGTCACTGACTCTCCAAATGCAAGTTGGTGACCTCTAATTTAAGCGTCCCCAGATCTCCAAGTTATTCAGCGGTTACTTATTTTATCCACCAACCTGGTGATTTCAATGCTCGCGTCTTCTCATGATTCTGGCGGTTATGTCTCAAACGAATAGTGATTCAGTGACACTGTTATCTCCAAGTCTCCCAATGTACTGGTTAAGTTATGAAAAGTATGGTGACTTAGCGAGAAACGTCCAATGAAGATTTGATCGACGGTTGATCTTTAATCTCATGACTTGACTAAGATTAGGAAAATCTTCTGGTGACTTGCAGAATTAAAGTCTTCGCGCAATCTCCACTCTTAACCATAGTTAAAGGAAATATCTAGCGATGTGGAGATGACTTAAGTCGCGTGGTCGCAAGACGAAGGTGAGTTAACAAAATATTTTCACTGACATGTTTTAAACCGAAGATTTAATTTTGATCGGGTGGTGATCGCCTAGTCTCACAATCAAAACATGGGTTACAATATGTTCCAATGACCTAAACATTCGCCTTGTCGCTCAATCTCCGAGACCAACTAAAGTTAAGTAAGTTCCTCAGCGATTGGGAGACTATCTTCAGTCGGGTAATCGCCAAATGATCCACAGGTACATGTTGACCAAATTTAAAAAGTTGAAAAAATATGACTATCTGTTTGCCGGATTTTGTGACGTGTCTCTTCCTGACTGGGTGACAAAATAAAAAGAATTTTAAAAAAAATAAGCGGACTTGACTATAGTCGCTCAATCTCCAGAAGAAGTAAATCACAATTTTCTAATCTTCAGTTGCTGAATCTACGAATACCTGAGTTGAGAGGTCTAAAGAAAATGTTAGAAAAGTCAATAGGAAAACTTTATTAATTTGTCTGCTAAGGTTAAATACAGTCATACAATCCTAAATCTATAATAAGTTTTATTAATATATATTAAGTTAAATTAATATATATTTATTTATTGTTTTATTTATATATATAATCATTATAATAAAAAAAACAAATTTGAACTTTTAAAATATTATTCACAAATACTAAATATATTCAATACATTCAATTTTTGGCTATTTTTAAAATTGGTAGAATTTTTTGATATTTAAGATTACACACACACACAGATATATATATATATATATATATATATATATATATATAGTTTAATAATTATTCATGAACAATAGTATCTATAAATAAAAAAGGATAAAACTATAAAATTAAATAACATAAGTTTATCAAAAGCTTATAATCTAAAGTTAATTAATAACTTTAATTAATATATACTAAATTTAATTAATATACTTTTCTTTAAGAATTATTTATGAACAATCGTATCTAAAAAAAATAAAGATAAATAAGGATAAAATACACTAAAACATAAAATCAGTTAAAAATGGTATTTGCTAAAAAAAAAAAAAAAAAAAAAAGTAAAAACAGATTAAACTCAAAAAATAAAGATTCGGCGTAAAAATTGCAAACTGACTTATTGGCACACTAAAAGACGACAAGCACTTGTGAAATGCTGAGATGCACGGTGGGCTATTTGCTGACATGCAGGATGAGCAATTTGTACATGTACCTGGCCCTCCTTAATGTATTTTGCTGAAAAATAGTACACGTGGCATGAGCATTCTCCATGGACAACGCCGGCTCGGTACAGTTAGAAGCAAAATAGGGTCTGTGCGCAACTTGTTTATCTAAGATTTAAAAAAGTGTGACATCTCAGCTGGTGACAGGTTCATGGCCCTGAAGCCTAAATGTTAAACATGAGTGGGACATGTCACCCTTATTTATTCACATGAGAATCACTGTCGAACCCGGGATATCGCCAGGAAAGCACTAAATTATGGAGAATTCGTCATTCCAATTCCACCTCATTAAGGGCTGACACCTGCCTGGAATCTGCCCATTTGTTACTTGGACACCTCATTTAGGCATCGACGTGTCTTTAACTAGTGATTAAACTAGTAAATCTGAACGAATCAAAATTCAGTATTTTTCAAATTATATTATATCTTAATATTTGATTAAGTAAATTACAAGATATTTAACTTTTGTAATTTGTAGTAGTATTTTTCATTCATTCTATTGGGTCAAAAAGTTTGAGCGATAAGGGCGAATTTCTCTGAAATTTTTGTTTAAGATTGCAAAGTTCAATATGAGCCATTTTTATGGTGAACATTTTCGTACTTACATGAAATAAAATCTTCAATCTCCTTAGTGTCTGAACTAGTTGCTGGAATACTCCACTGTGCTGTTGTGATCTCATCTTCAACACCTCCTTCATGATACTCTGTCAGATCTGAAATGTTAAACATTGGTGAAATATTTAGCTCAGTAGGCAATTCTACCTCATATGCGTTTCCTGAATCATGTTTCTTCAGTATCCTACATGGTCCAAACTTCTTCATTTTCAGCTTGTTATATGTACCAACTGGAAACCGCTCCTTCCGCAAATGAACCATGACTTCATCACCAACCTGAAATTCCTTATACCTCCTTTTCTCATCTGCCTTAGCCTTATACTATGCATTCATCTTGGTAATATGCTTCCTCACCTCCCCATGGATGTTCTTCAAGTGTTCTGCAAAATCTTCAGCTTCAGCACTACTTATTTCTCCTTTATCTATCTTCCTCAATTCAGATGCATTTCTTGGACTACTTCCATATACAATCTGGAATGGTGATTTACCAGTGCTCCTGTTGACAGAATTATTGTATGCAAATTCTGCCTGTGGTAAAATCAAATCCCATCCTGTTGGCTTATCTCCAACCAAACATCTCAGCAAATTTCCCAAACTCCTATTCACCACCTCTGTCTGTCCATCAGTCTGTGGATGATGTGATGAACTGAACTTCAAATCTGTCTTCATCTTCTTCCACAACGTACGTCAGAAATATCCAACAAACTTAGGGTCCCGATCTGAAACTATGGTCTTTGGCAAACCATGAAGTCTCACTACTTCTCTGAAAAACAATTCTGCTACATGAACAACATCATTAGTCTTCTTGCAGGGAATAAAATGTGCCATCTTTGAAAATCTGTCAACTACCACAAAAATTGAATCATTTCCCTGCTGAGTCCTCGGTAAACCAAGAACAAAGTCCATGCTGATATCCTCCCAAGGCTTCTCTGGTACAGGTAATGGCTGATACAACCCTGTATTCTACTTCACTCCTTTCGCCATCTAACATACTCTGCAACTCTGTACAAACTTCTTCACATCTTGCTGCAACTGCGGCCAATAATAATTCTCACTAACCAAACCAACGGTTTTATCACGACCAAAATGTCCAGCCAATCCTCCACTATGCTTCTCCTTGATGAGATTCTCCCTCATAGAACTTCGTGGAATGCACAACTGACTCCTTCTGAATAGCATATCATCCTGGATGATGAAATCCAACCATTTCGTCCTGTCTAGAGTAACAGGTTCTGTACAAGCTTTCCAAGCTTCACCAAAATCAAGATCCTCTAGATACAAATTCTTGAGTTCCTTGAACCCAACCACTTCAATCTGCATTTCTGGTAGCAATAGTTATCTTCTGCTAAGAGCATCTGCAACCCTATTAGACTTTCCACTCCTGTGTTTCAAAACAAATGTATAACTCTGCAAAAACTCAACCCATTTCAAATGCCTTTGATTCAATTTTCTTTGACTATTCAAATATTGCAAAGCTTGATGATCAGTATACAAAACAAACTCTTTAGGAAGTAGATAATGTCTCCACTTCTTTAATGCCTGAACTATAGCATAAAATTTATGATCATAAATAAAATATTTCCTCTTGGCATCATTTAACTTCTCACTGAAATAAGCAACAGGTTTACCTTCTTGGCTCATAACAGCTCCTATTGCAGTACCACTAGCATCACAATCTACTTGAAACACGTTATTAAAATCTGGAAGTGCTAAAACAGGTTGTTCTGTAACTTTTTGTTTTAATAATTGAAAACTCTTTTCTGCTCCTTTAGTCCACTTAAACTCTTTTCTATCCCCTCTCATTGTTTCAGTCAAGGGTCCACAAATACTGCTAAAATTTCGGATAAACTTTCAGTAAAAGCTAGCCAAACCATGAAAAGATCTTACCTCAGTAGCACTCTTTGGAGTAGGCCACTCAAGGATAGCCTGTACCTTCTCTGGGTCCATTTTTAGACCTTTTGCTGAAACTACAAATCCCAGATACACTAACTCTTTCTTCACAAAACTGCACTTCTTCAAATTAATCAACAATTTCTCTTCTCTCAACTTCTCAAATACCATACGAATATGCATCATATGCTCATCCAATGTCTTACTAAAGATCAAAATATCATCCAGGTAAACAATGACAAACTTACCCAAAAATTCTTTCAGAACCTCGTTCATGAGCCGCATGAAAGTGCTCGGTGCATTGGTTAGCCCAAAAGGCATGACTAACCACTCATACAGTCCTTCCTTTGTCTTGAAGGCAGTCTTCCATTCATCTCCTTCTCTGATCCGAATCTGATGATATCCACTTTTTAGATCTATCTTTGAAAAATACATAGCTCCACTCAAACAGTCCATAATATCATCCATCCGTGGCAATGGAAACCTGTAATTGATTGTGATCTTGTTTATTGCCCTAGATATCTGTACACATCCTCCATTCTCCATTCTTCTTTGGTGCTAATACCGCTGGTACAGCACAGGGACTCAGACTCTCACGGATCAATCCTTTCTGTAACAACTCATGTACTTGTCTGTTCAACTCCTCACTTTCTGCATGTGTCATTCTGTGTGTTGCCTTGTTCGGAAAACTCGCTCCTGGGATCAAGTCCATCTGATGACTAATCTTCCTGACTGGTGGTAATCCATCAGACACGTTATCGGATACAATATCCTGAAACTCATTCAACAAATCTGCAACTTCTACATGAACATCTTCTACTTCCTCTTTACCAGCTTTTGGAATTAAAGCAAAACATACATGCTCATGCCTCATACCATCTAAGAAATTTCTTCCATCAACAAATGTTATTCTTGCATTACCACATACCTTTTCTTCGGTCTCCTTCAATGGTTTTAGCTTATGTCGCACTCAATCCTTTGTCAGGGAATAGGTATTCGCACGACCATTATGTACAGCACATCTGTCAAACTGCCATGGTCTACCCAACAACATATGACATGCATCCATAGATATGATATCACATAATACCTCATCTTGGTATCCGCCAACTTTGAACTTTACTAGGCATTGTTCATTGACCATGACCTTGTGGTCATCCTGCACTGAGGCAATCCGATATGGATGTGGGTGTTTCTGTCTCTTGAGCTTCAACTTTGTCACCATCTCTTCTGACACCAAATTGTCAGTGTTTTCACTATCAATGATCACATCACAACATTTACCTTCACACTTGCACCTGGTGCGAAACAGGCTCCTCCTTTGCTCAGGTTCATTCTCACCATTCAACAGGACTCTTCTGTTAATCAACGTTTCTCCTCTTTAAGCATCTTCAGAATTTGATGATCTGCAATCTTCATCTACATGTGTAACTCTAGCCTGGCCTTCATTTCTCCTGTCTGTTCTGCCTTGGCACTGAGGACATTCAAATGCCCTATGACCTCCTTCTCCACAGTGAAAACACGTTCCATGGAAGCCACCTCTTCCAGATCCTTGTCCTCTTCCTCTTCCTCTCTGATCTCTATTATTCTGATCCTGGAAGCGATTGGAATTATTTCCTCGCTGATTCTGACTGCTACTGGCCTCATCCTTCTTTTTCGGATCTTCATTTCGGCCACCATATGACCGTCCACCAGATCGTCCACCGCGACCTGTTCCGTTTTGTCTGCTCTCAAACTTTTTGTTCAGCTTTTCCTCAACTTTTAGGGCAAACTGGTATGCCTCTTCAATATTGTTCATTCGAACCAGATTCAGCTCCTCCTGAATGCTTGGCCTTAACCCATTAAGGTATCGGGCAACTTTCTCCTTATCAGCTTCTGCATGGCCTGTTCTGATGAGAAGTCGATAGAACTCCTCTGTATACTCCTGAACAGATCTTCCTGCTTGCTTCAAACTCTGCATTTTTTTCAGTAGGTCAAACTCATAATCAACAGGAATGAACTATCGCTTCAATTTATCCACCATCCGATCCCATCTTGTGATTTTATCTTTCCCTCTTCTATTTCGCTCTAATTGAATTTCTTGCCACCAGATCTTCGCATGACCTTTCAATCTGGCTTTCGCAAATTTGACCCTATCGGGATCCTCAACATCTTCATACTCAAAATATTCTTCACATTCATTAATCCAGTCGATCAATTCCTCTGGGTTAAGATTTCCAGAAAATGTAGGAACCTCAATCTTAGGTCTTTTCCCAATCTTGGAAATCGCCCGAAAAAGTCTTTCTTCCTCCTGGTTCACAATTTTAATTTCTCCTTCTTGATATTCTTCTTCGGCTTCATCCTCGCTTTCGTCTCTGACATTAAGATTCATTCCTCTGCGAATCTCTTCTTGCAATGCTCGCACTTGTCTCTGCAGCTCTCTAACCTCAGGTGTCACAACACCAGCTCTTCCGCCACGTTCGCTTCGTGGAGGTATTTTCGTGATGCGCGCTGAAACCCTAGCCACGGTCCTGGTGCAAACTGCCTCACAGTCGGCGATCTGTTTACACACTCAAGAACTCCTGATCTGATACCACTTGATGAAAGGTGCTCCCCTTAATACCACAAACACATAACAGAAATAGAGAAACAACAACAATATGCAAGAACAGAAAATTAGCTTCTTATTATCTCCACAAATGTGGAATTACAAACTTTCAGAATTACAATATGCAAAGCCACATGGGCATTCCCTTACAATATTCCGTAGGACAAAGCCTCGAATCAATACCCAGATCTACTACCCAGAACTATTCTGAACTGCCTAAGACAATAACACAGCCTTCCTTATATAGGCAATTATCCACCGCCTGGGAAGGTTCCAGAATTTTAGCCAATAAGGCCGACCAAACTTAGAATTATTTTATTTTACATTTTATTACATCATAGTCGGCTCAAGATAACCTTTGAAACTCGAATAGAAATTTTGTAGAAAATTATTTTTCGCCATTTCAGGTGGCCCAACTTCCGAAGACCATAAGTCATCACCAGTTGACCCGATCGGCTATTATAACCTCATTTCAGAAATGCCACGAAGCGTTTTACAGGCTTGACTGGCACAAGTGCTCGTCACCCAAATTTTTGACCTCATCCGGGGCCTCTAAAGCCTTCAAAACTGAGTTCAAAGTTTCTGTACCCTGCTGCCAATACCGAAAATCTTCAATATCTTCCAATATACACTTGATCTGGCAATGAAACTTTACTGGCAGACTTATATAACCAAAATGAACCTCCAAGAAAGAAATCAGATCATTCTGAGCACATGCAAAAATTACCAAAAATAGTAACTTTCCATAAATAGCAGCTCTGCACAAAATAACCCTTATTGAATATAAAAATAGAAATATTTTTTGGGTGATGCAAGATTGCTCTTACACCTAGGATGCTCCTGCATCAGACACCCGGGGTAATTTGAGAAGTGACCCTGTCACGACTCATGTGTGTAGAGGAAAACCAAGACGGTTAACCTCCTCCTTTGTTAGCCATGATGAATCTTCAACAGGTCGTCCTTTGCACTTGACCAGATATTCTTCATATGTCCTGTTCCTTGTGCTTCTGCCAACACGACTATCCAATATATCTTCAATCTCCTTAGTGTCTGAACTAGTTGCTGGAATACTCCACTGTGTTGTTGTGATCTCATCTTCAACACCTCCTTCATGATACTCTGTCAGATCTGAAATGTTAAACATTGGTGAAATATTTAGCTCAGTAGGCAATTCTACCTCATATGCATTTCCTGAATCATGTTTCTTCAGTATCCTACATGGTCCAAACTTCTTCATTTTCAGCTTGTTATATGTACCAACTGGAAACCGCTCCTTCCGCAAATGAACCATGACTTCATCACCAACTTGAAATTCCTTATACCTCCTTTTCTCATCTGCCTTAGCCTTATACTGTGTGTTCATCTTGGTAATATGCTTCCTCACCTCCCCATGGATGTTCTTCAAGTGTTCTGCAAAATCCTCAGCCTCAGCACTACTTATTTCTCCTTTATTTATCTTCCTCAATTCAGATGCATTTCTTGGACTACTTCCATATACAATCTGGAATGGTGATTTACCAGTGCTCCTGTTGACAGAATTATTATATGCAAATTCTGCCTGTGGTAAAATCAAATCCCATCCCGTTGGCTTATCTCCAACCAAACATCTCAGCAAATTTTCCAAACTCCTATTCACTACCTCTGTCTGTCCATCAGTCTGTGGATGATGTGATGAACTGAACTTCAAATCTATCTTCAACTTCTTCCACAATGTACGCCAGAAATATCCAACAAACTTAGGGTCCCGATCTGAAACTATGGTCTTTGGCAAACCATGAAGTCTCACTACTTCTCTGAAAAATAATTCTGCTACATGAACAACATCATTAGTCTTCTTGTAGGGAATAAAATGTGCCATCTTTGAAAATCTGTCAACTACCACAAAAATTGAATCATGTCCCCGCTGAGTCCTCGGTAACCAAGAACAAAGTCCATGCTGATATCCTCCCAAGGCTTCTCTGGTACAGGTAATGGCTGATACAACCCTATATTCTTCTTCACTCCTTTCGCCATCTGACATACTCTGCAACTCTGTACAAACTTCTTCACATCTTGCTGCAACTGCGGCCAATAATAGTTCTCACTAACCAAACCAACGGTTTTATCATGACCAAAATGTCCAGCCAATCCTCCACTATGCTTCTCCTTGATGAGATTCTCCATCATAGAACTTCGTGGAATGCACAACTGACTCCCTCTGAATAGCATATCATCCTGGATGATGAAATCCAACTATTTCGTCCTGTCTAGAGTAACAGGTTCTGTACAAGCTTTCCAAGCTTCACCAAAATCAGGATCCTCTAGATACAAATTCTTGAGTTCCTTAAACCCAACCACTTCAATCTGCATTTCTGTCAGCAATAGTTGCCTTCTGCTAAGAGCATCTGCAACCCTATTAGACTTTCCACTCCTGTGTTTCAAAACAAATCTATAACTCTGCAAAAACTGAACCCAATTCAAATGCGTTTGATTCAATTTTCTTTGACTATTCAAATATTGCAAAGCTTGATGATCAGTATACAAAACAAACTCTTTAGGAAGCAGATAATGTCTCCACTTCTTTAATGCCTGAACTATAGCATAAAATTCTTGATCATAAATAGAATATTTCCTCTTGGCATCATTTAACTTCTCACTGAAATAAGCAACAGGTTTACATTCTTGGCTCATAACAGCTCCTATTGCAGTACCACTAGCATCACAATCTACTTGAAACACCTTATTAAAATCTGGAAGTGCTAAAACAGGTTGTTCTGTAACTTTTTATTTCAACAATTGAAAACTCTTTTGTGCTCATTTAGTCCACTTAAACTCTTTTCTATCCCCTCTCATTGTTTCAGTCAAGGGTCCACAAATACTGCTAAAATTTCGGATAAACTTTCTGTAAAAGCTAGCCAAACCATGAAAAGATCTTACCTCAGTAGCACTCCTTGGAGTAGGCCATTCAAGGATAGCCTGTACCTTCTCTGGGTCCATTTTTAGACATTCTGCTGAAACTACAAATCCTAAATACACTAACTCTTTCTTCACAAAACTGCACTTCTTCAAATTAATAAACAATTTCTCTTCTCTCAACTTCTCAAATACCATACGAATATGCATCATATGCTCATCCAATGTATTACTAAAGATTAAAATATCATCCAGGTAAACAATGACAAACTTACCCAAAAATTCTTTCAGAACCTCATTCATGAGCCGCATGAAAGTGCTCGGTGCATTGGTTAGCCCAAAAGGCATGACTAACCACTTATACAGTCCTTCTTTTGTCTTGAAGGCAGTCTTCTATTCATCTCCTTCTCTGATCCGAATCTGATGATATCCACTTTTTAGATCTATCTTTGAAAAATACACAGCTCCACTCAAACAGTCCATAATATCATCCATCCGTGGCAATAGAAACTTGTACTTGATTGTGATCTTGTTTATTGCCCTAGAATCTGTACACATCCTCCATTCTCCATTCTTCTTTGGTGCTAATACCGCTGGTATAGCACAGGGACTCAGACTCTCACGGATCAATCCTTTCTGTAACAACTCATGTACTTGTCTGTTCAACTCCTCACTTTCTGCAGGTGTCATTCTGTGTGCTGTCTTGTTTGGAAAACTCGCTCCTGGGATGAAGTCCATCTGATGACTGATCTTCTTGATTGGTGGTAATCCATCAGGCACGTTATCAAATACAATATCCTGAAACTCATTCAACAAATCTGCAACTTCTACAGGAACATCTTCTACTTCCTTTTTACCAGCTTTTGGAATTAAAGCAAAACATACATGCTCATGCCTCATACCATCTAGGAAATTTCTTCCATCAACAAATGTTATTCTTGCATTACCACATACCTTTTCTTCGGTCTCCTTCAATGGTTTTAGCTTATGTCGCACTCCATCCTTTGTCAGGGAATAGGTATTCGCACGACCATCATGTACAGCACATCTGTCAAACTGCCATGGTCTACCTAACAACATATGACATGCATCCATAGATATGATATCACACAATACCTCATCTTGGTATCCGCCAACCTTGAACTTTACTAGGCATTGTTCATTGACCATGACCTTGTGGTCATCCTGCACCCAGGCAATCCGATATGGATGTGGGTGTTTCTGTCTCTTGAGCTTCAACTTTGTCACCATCTCTTCTGACACCAAATTGTCAGTACTTCCACTATCAATGATCACATCACAACATTTACCTTCACACTTGCACCTGGTGCGAAACAGGCTCCTCCTTTGCTCAGGTTCATTCTCACCACTCGACAGGACTCTTCTGTTAATCAACGTTTCTCCTCTTTCAGCATCTTCAAAATTTGATGATCTGACATCTTCATCTACATGTGTAACTCTGGCCTGGCCTTCATTTCTCCTGTCTGTTCTGCCTTGGCGCTGAGGACATTCAAATACCCTATGACCTCCTTCTCCACAGTGAAAACATGTTCCATGGAAGCCACCTCTTCCAGATCCTTGTCCTCTTCCTCTTCCTCTCTGATCTCTATTATTCTGATCTTGGAAGCGATTAGAATTATTTCCTCGCTGATTCTGACTGCTACTGGCCTCATCCTTATTTTTCAGATCTTCATTTCGGCCACCATATGACCATCCACCAGATCGTCCACCGTGACCTCTTCCGTTTTGTCTGCTCTCAAACTTCTTGTTCAGCTTTTCCTCTACTTTTAGGGCAAACTGGTATGCCTCTTCAATACTGTTCATTCGAACCAGATTCAGCTCCTTCTGAATGCTTGGCCTTAACCCATTAAGGTATCAGGCAACTTTCTCCTTATCAGCTTCTGCATGGCCTGTTCTGATGAGAAGTCGATAGAACTCATCTGTATACTCCTGAACAGATCTTCCTGCTTGCTTCAAACTCTGCATTTTCTTCAGTAGGTCAAGCTCATAATCAACAGGAATGAACTGTCGCTTCAATTTATCCACCATCCGATCCCATCTTGTGATTTTATCTTTCCCTCTTCTATTTCGCTCTAATTGAATTTCTTGCCACCAGATCTTCGGATGACCTTTCAATCTGGCTTTCGCAAATTTGACCCTATCGGGATCCTCAACATCTTCATACTCAAAATATTCTTCACATTCATTGATCCAGTCGATCAATTCCTCTGGGTTAAGATTGCCATAAAATGTAGGAACCTCAATCTTAGGTCTTTTCCCAATCTTGGAAATCGCCCGAAAAAGTCTTTCTTCCTCCTGGTTCACAATTTCAATTTCTCCTTCTTGATATTCTTCTTCGGCTTCATCCTCGCTTTCATCTCTGATATTAAGATTCATTCCTCTGCGAATCTCTTCTTGCAATGCTCGCACTTGTCTCTGCAGCTCTCTAACCTCAGGTGTCACAACACTAGCTCTTCCGCCACGTTCCCTTCGTGGAGGCATTTTCGCGATGCGCGCTGAAACCCTAGCCACGGTCCTGGTGCAAACTGCCTCACAGTCGGTGATCTGTTTACACACTCAAGAACTTCTGATCTGATACCACTTGATGAAAGGTGCTCCCCTTAATACCACAAACACATAACAGAAATAGAGAAACAACAACAATATGCAAGAACAGAAAATTAGCTTCCTATTATCTCCACAAATGTGGAATTACAAACTTTCAGAATTACAATATGCAAAGCCACATGGGCATTCCCTTACAATATTCCGTAGGACAAAGCCTCGAATCAATACCCAGATCTACTACCCAGAACTATTCTTAACTGCGTAAGACAATAACACAGCCTTCCTTATATAGGCAATTATCCACCGCCTGGGAAGGTTCCAGAATTTTAGCCAATAAGGCCGACCAAACTTAGAATTATTTTATTTTACATTTTATTACATCATAGTCGGCTCAAGATAACCTTTGAAACCCGAACAGAAATTTTGAAGAAAATTATTTTTCGCCATTTCAGGTGGCCAAACTTCCGAAAACTATAAGTCATCACCAGTTGACCCGATCGGCAATTATAACCCCATTTCAGAAATGCCACGAAGCGCTCTACAGGCTTGACCCGCGCAAGCGCCTGTCAACCAAATTTTCGACCTCATCCGGGGCCTCTAAAGCGTTCAAAACTGAGTTCAAAGTTTCTGTACCCTGCTGCCAATACCGAAAATCTTCAATATCTTCCAATATACACTTGATCTGGCAATGAAACTTTACTGGCAGACTTATATAACCAAAATGAACCTCCAAAAAGGAAATCAGATCATTCTGAGCACATGCAAAAATTACCAAAAATAGTAACTTTCCATAAATAACAGCTCTGCACAAAATAACCCTTATTGAATATAAAAATAGAAATATTTTTTGGATGATGCAAGATTGCTCTTACACCCAGGATGCTCCTGCATTAGACACCCGGGGTAATTTGAGAAGTGACCATGTCACGACTCATGTGTGTAGAGGAAAACCAAGACGGTTAACCTCCTCCTTTGTTAGCCATGATGAATCTTCAACAGGTCATCCTTTCCACTTGACCAGATATTCTTCATATGTCCTGTTCCTTGTGCTTCTGCCAACATGACTATCCAATATATCTTCAATCTCCTTAGTGTCTGAACTAGTTGCTGGAATACTCCACTGTGTTGTTGTGATCTCATCTTCAACACCTCCTTCATGATACTCTGTCAGATCTGAAATGTTAAACATTGGTGAAATATTTAGCTCAGTAGGCAATTCTACCTCATATGCGTTTCCTGAATCATGTTTCTTCAGTATCCTACATGGTCCAAACTTCTTCATTTTCAGCTTGTTATATGTACCAACTAGAAACTGCTCCTTCCGCAAATGAATCATGACTTCATCACCAACCTGAAATTCCTTATACCTCCTTTTCTCATCTGCCTTAGCCTTATACTGTGCGTTCATCTTGGTAATATGCTTCCTCACCTCCCCATGGATGTTCTTCAAGTGTTCTGCAAAATCCTCAGCTTCAGCACTACTTATTTCTCATTTAATTATCTTCCTCAATTCAGATGCATTTCTTAGACTACTTGCATATACAATCTGGAATGGTGATTTACCAGTGCTCCTGTTGACAGAATTATTGTATGCAAATTCTGCCTGTGGTAAAATCAAATCCCATCCCGTTGGCTTATCTCCAACTAAACATCTTAGCAAATTTTCCAAACTCCTATTCACCACCTCTGTCTGTCTATCAGTTTGTGGATGATGTGATGAACTGAACTTCAAATCTGTCTTCAACTTCTTCCACAACGTACGCTAGAAATATCCAACAAACTTAGGGTCCCGATCTGAAACTATGGTCTTTGGCAAACCATGAAGTCTCACTACTTCTCTGAAAAACAATTCTGCTACATGAACAACATCATTAGTCTTCTTGGAGGGAATAAAATGTGCCATCTTTAAAAATCTGTCAACTACCACAAAAATTGAATCATGTCCCCGCTGAGTCCTCGGTAAACCAAGAACAAAGTCCATGCTGATATCCTCCCAAGGCTTCTCTGGTACAGGTAATGGCTGATACAACCCTGTATTCTTCTTCACTCTTTTCGCCGTCTGACATACTCTGCAACTCTGTACAAACTTTTTCACATTTTGCTGCAACTGCGGCCAATAATAATTCTCACTAACCAAACCAACGGTTTTATCACGACCAAAATGTCCAGCCAATCCTCCACTATGCTTCTCCTTGATGAGATTCTCCTTCATAGAACTTCGTGGAATTCACAACTGACTCTCTCTGAATAGCATATCATCCTGGATGATGAAATTCAACCATTTCGTCCTGTCTAGAGTAACAGGTTCTGTACAAGCTTTCCAAGCTTCACCAAAATCAGGATCATCTGGATACAAATTCTTGAGTTCCTTGAACCCAACCACTTCAATCTGCATTTCTGTCAGCAATAGTTGCCTTCTGCTAAGAGCATCTGCAACCCTATTAGACTTTCCACTCCTGTGTTTCAAAACAAATGTATAACTCTGTAAAAACTCAACCCATTTCAAATGCCTTTGATTCAATTTTCTTTGACTATTCAAATATTGCAAAGCTTGATGATCAGTATACAAAACAAACTCTTTAGGAAGTAGATAATGTCTCCACTTCTTTAATGCCTGAACTATAGCATAAAATTTCTGATCATAAACAGAATATTTCCTCTTGGCATCATTTAACTTCTCACTGAAATAAGCAACATGTTTACCTTCTTGGATCATAACAGCTCCTATTGCAGTACCACTAGAATCACAATCTACTTGAAACACCTTTTTAAAATCTGGAAGTGCTAAAACAGGTTGTTCTGTAACTTTTTGTTTCAACAATTGAAAACTCTTTTCTGCTCATTTAGTCCACTTAAACTCTTTTCTATCCCCTCTCATTATTTCAGTCAAGGGTCCACAAATACTGCTAAAATTTCGGATAAACTTTCTGTAAAAGCTAGCCAAACCATGAAAAGATCTTACCTCAGTAGCACTCCTTGGAGTAGGCCATTCAAGGATAGCCTGTACCTTCTCTGGGTCCATTTTTAGACCTTCTGCTGAAACTACAAATCCCAAATACACTAACTCTTTCTTCATAAAACTGCACTTCTTCAAATTAATCAACAATTTCTCTTCTCTCAACTTCTCAAATACCATACGAATATGCATCATATGCTCATCCAATGTCTTACTAAAGATCAAAATATCATCTAGGTAAACAATGACAAACTTACCCAAAAATTCTTTCAGAACCTCGTTCATGAGCCGCATGAAAGTGCTCGGTGCATTGGTTAGCCCAAAAGGCATGACTAACCACTCATACAGTCCTTTCTTTGTCTTGAAGGTGGTTTTCCATTCATCTCCTTCTCTGATCCAAATCTGATGATATCCACTTTTTAGATCTATCTTTGAAAAATACACAGCTCTACTCAAACAGTCCATAATATCATCCATCCGTGGCAATAGAAACCTGTACTTGATTGTGATCTTTTTTATTGCCCTAGAATCTGTACACATCCTCCATTCTCCATTCTTCTTTGGTGCTAATACCGCTGGTATAGCACAGGGACTCAGACTCTCACGGATCAATCCTTTCTGTAACAACTCATGTACTTGTCTGTTCAACTCCTCACTTTTTGTAGGTGTCATTCTGTGTGCTGCCTTGTTTGGCAAACTCGCTCCTGGGATGAAGTCCATCTGATGACTGATCTTCCTGACTGGTGGTAATCCATCAAGCACGTTATCGGATACAATATCCTGAAACTCATTCAACAAATCTGCAACTTCTACAGGAACATCTTCTACTTCCTCTTTACCAGCTTTTGGAATTAAAGCAAAACATACATGCTCATGCCTCATACCATCTAGAAAAATTCTTCTATCAACAAATTTTATTCTTGCATTACCACATACCTTTTCTTCGGTCTCCTTCAATGGTTTTAGCTTATGTCGCACTCCATCCTTTGTCAGGGAATAGGTATTCGCAAGACCATCATGTACAGCACATCTGTCAAACTGCCATGGTCTACCCAACAACATATGACATGCATCCATAGATATGATATCACACAATACCTCATCTTGGTATCCGCCAACCTTGAACTTTACTAGGCATTGTTCATTGACCATGACCTTGTGGTCATCTTGCACCCAGGCAATCCAATATGGATGTGAGTGTTTCTGTCTCTTGAGCTTCAAATTTGTCACCATCTCTTCTGACACCAAATTGTCAGTGCTTCCACTATCAGTGATCACATCACAACATTTACCTTCACACTTGCACCTGGTGCGAAACAGGCTCCTCATTTGCTCAGGTTCATTCTCACCACTCAACAGGACTCTTCTGTTAATCAACGTTTCTCCTTTTTTAGCATCTTCAAAATTTGATGATCTGGCATCTTCATCTACATGTGTAACTCTGGTCTGGCATTCATTTCTCCTGTCTGTTCTGCCTTGGCGCTGAGGACATTCAAATGTCTTATGACCTCCTTCTCCACAGTGAAAACATGTTCCATGGAAGCCACCTCTTCCAGATCCTTGTCCTCTTCCTCTTCCTCTCTGATCTCTATTATTCTGATCCTGGAAGCGATTGGAATTATTTCCTCGCTGATTCTGACTGCTACTGGCCTCATCCTTCTTTTTCGGATCTTCATTTCGGCCACCATATGACCGTCCACCAGATCGTCCACCGCGACCTCTTCCATTTTGTCTGCTCTCAAACTTCTTGTTCAGCTTTTCCTCTACTTTTAGGGCAAACTGGTATGCCTCTTTAGTACTGTTCATTCGAACCAGATTCAGCTCCTCTTAAATGCTTGGCCTTAACCCATTAAAGTATCGGGCAACTTTCTCCTTATGAGCTTCTACATGGCCTATTCTGATGAGAAGTCGATAGAACTCCTCTGTATACTCCTGAACAGATCTTCCTGCTTGCTTCAAACTCTGCATTTTCTTCAGTAGGTCAAGCTCATAATCAACAGGAATGAACTGTCGCTTCAATTTATCCACCATCCCATCCCATCTTGTGATTTTATCTTTCACTCTTCTATTTCGCTCTAATTTAATTTCTTGCCACCAGATCTTCGCATGACCTTTCAATCTGGCTTTCACAAATTTGACCCTATCGGGATCCTCAACATCTTCATACTCAAAATATTCTTCACATTCATTGATCCAGTCGATCAATTCCTCTGGGTTAAGATTTTCAGAAAATGTAGGAACCTCAATCTTAGGTCTTTTCCCAATCTTGGAAATCGCCTGAAAAAGTCTTTCTTCCTCCTGGTTCACAATTTCAATTTCTCTTTCTTGATATTATTCTTCGGCTTCATCCTCGCTTTCGTCTCTGACATTAAGATTCATTCCTCTGCGAATCTCTTCTTGCAATGCTCGCACTTGTCTCTGCAGCTCTCTAACCTCAGGTGTCACAACACCAGCTCTTCCGCCACGTTCCCTTCGTGGAGATATTTTCGTGATGCGCGCTGAAACCCTAGCCACGGTCCTGGTGCAAACTGCCTCACAGTCGGTGATCTGTTTACACACTCAAGAACTCCTGCTCTGATACCACTTGATGAAGGGTGCTCCCCTTAATACCACAAACACATAACAGAAATAGAGAAACAACAACAATATGCAAGAATAGAAAATTGGCTTCTTATTATCTCCACAAATGTGGAATTACAAACTTTCAGAATTACAATATGCAAAGCCACATGGGCATTCCCTTACAATATTCCGTAGGACAAAGCCTCGAATCAATACCCAGATCTACTACCCATAACTATTCTGAACTGCCTAATACAATAACACAGCCTTCCTTATATAGGCAATTATCCACCGCCTGGGAAGGTTCCAGAATTTTAGCCAATAAGGCCGACCAAACTTAGAATTATTTTATTTTACATTTTATTACATCATAGTCGGCTCAAGATAACCTTTGAAACCCGAACAGAAATTTTGAAGAAAATTATTTTTCGCCATTTCAGGTGGCCCAACTTCCGAAGACCATAAGTCATCACCAGTTGACCCGATCGGCTATTATAACCCCATTTCAAAAATGCCACGAAGCGCTCTACAGGCTTGACGGGCGCAAGCGCCCGTCATCCAAATTTTTGACCTCATCCGTGGCCTCTAAAGCCTTCAAAACTAAGTTCAAAGTTTCTGTACCCTGCTGCCAATACCGAAAATCTTCAATATCTTCCAATATACACTTGATCTGGCAATGAAACTTTACTGGCAGACTTATATAACCAAAATGAACCTCCAAAAAAGAAATCAGATCATTCTGAGCACATGCAAAAATTACCAAAAATAGTAACTTTTCATAAATAGCAGCTCTGCACAAAATAACCCTTATTGAATATAAAAACAGAAATATTTTTTGGGTGATGCAAGATTGCTCTTACACCCAGAATGCTCCTGCATTAGACACCCGGGGTAATTTGAGAAGTGACCCTGTCACGACTCATGTGTGTAGAGGAAAACCAAGACGGTTAACCTCCTCTTTTGTTAGCCATGATGAATCTTCAACAGGTCATCCTTTCCACTTGACCAGATATTCTTCATATGTCCTGTTCCTTGTGCTTCTGCCAACACGACTATCCAATATATCTTCAATCTCCTTAGTGTCTGAACTAGTTGCTGGAATACTCCACTGTACTGGTGTGATCTCATCTTCAACACCTCCTTCATGATACTCTGTCAGATCTGAAATGTTAAACATTGGTGAAATATTTAGCTCAGTAGGCAATTCTACCTCATATGCGTTTCCTGAATCATGTTTCTTCAGTATCCTACATGGTCCAAACTTCTTCATTTTCAGCTTGTTATATGTACCAACTGGAAACCGCTCCTTCCGCAAATGAACCATGACTTCATCACCAACCTGAAATTCCTTATACCTCCTTTTCTCATCTACCTTAGCCTTATACTGTGCGTTCATCTTGGTAATATGCTTCCTCACCTCCCCATGGATGTTCTTCAAGTGTTCTGCAAAATCTTCAGCTTCAGCACTACTTATTTCTCCTTTATCTATCTTCCTCAATTCAGATGCATTTCTTGGACTACTTGCATATACAATCTGGAATGGTGATTTACCAGTGCTCCTGTTGACAGAATTATTGTATGCAAATTCTGCCTGTGGTAAAATCAAATCCCATCCTGTTGGCTTAGCTCCAACCAAACATCTTAGCAAATTTTTCAAACTCCTATTCAGCACCTCTGTCTGTCCATCAGTCTGTGGATGATGTGATGAACTGAACTTCAAATCTATCTTCAACTTCTTCAACAACGTACGCCAGAAATATCCAACAAACTTAGGGTCCCGATCTGAAACTATGGTCTTTGGAAAACCATGAAGTCTCACTACTTCTCTGAAAAACAATTCTACTACATGAACAGCATCATTAGTCTTCTTGCAGGGAATAAAATGTGCCATCTTTGAAAATCTGTCAACTACCACAAAAATTGAATCATGTCCCCGCTGAGTCCTCGGTAAACCAAGAACAAAGTCCATGCTGATATCCTCCCAAGGCTTCTCTGGTACAGGTAATGGCTGATACAACCGTGTATTCTGCTTCACTCCTTTCACCATCTGACATACTCTGCAACTCTGTACAAACTTCTTCACATCTTGCTGCAACTGCGGCCAATAATAATTCTCACTAACCAAACCAACGGTTTTATCACGACCAAAATATCCAGCCAATCCTCCACTATGCTTCTCCTTGATGAGATTCTCCCTCATAGAACTTCGTGGAATGCACAACTGACTCCCTTTGAATAGCATATCATCCTGGATGATGAAATCCAACCATTTCATCCTTTCTAGAGTAACAGGTTCTGTACAAGCTTTCCAAGCTTCACCAAAATCAGGATCCTCTAGATACAAATTCTTGAGTTCCTTGAACCCAACCACTTCAATTTGCATTTCTGTCAGCAATAGTTGCCTTCTGCTAAGAGCATCTGCAACCCTATTAGACTTTCCACTCATGTGTTTCAAAACAAATGTATAACTCTGCAAAAACTCAACCCATTTCAAATGCATTTGATTTAATTTTTTTTTACTATTCAAATATTGCAAAGCTTGATGATCAGTATACAAAACAAACTCTTTAGGAAGCAGATAATGTCTTCACTTATTTAATGCTTGAATTATAACATAAAATTCCTGATCATAAACAGAATATTTTCTCTTGGCATCATTTAACTTCTCACTGAAATAAGCAACAGGTTTACCTTCTTGGCTCATAACAGCTCTTATTGCAGTACCACTAGCATCACAATCTACTTGAAACACCTTATTAAAATCTGGAAGTGCTAAAACAGGTTGTTCTGTAACTTTTTATTTCAACAATTGAAAACTCTTTTCTGCTCTTTTAGTCCACTTAAACTCTTTTCTATCCCCTCTCATTGTTTCAGTCAAGGGTCCACAAATACTGCTAAAATTTTGGATAAACTTTCTGTAAAAGCTAGCCAAACCATGAAAAGATCTTACCTCAGTAGCACTCCTTAGAGTAGGCCATTCAAGGATAGCCTGTACCTTCTCTGGGTCCATTTTTAGACTTTCTGCTGAAACTACAAATCCCAAATACACTAACTCTTTCTTCACAAAACTGCACTTCTTCAAATTAATCAACAATTTCTCTTCTCTCAACTTCTCAAATACCATACGAATATGCATCATATGCTCATCCAATGTCTTACTAAAGATCAAAATATCATCCAGGTAAACAATGACAAACTTACCCAAAAATTCTTTCAGAACCTCGTTCATGAGCCGCATGAAAGTGCTTGGTGCATTGGTTAGCCCAAAAGGCATGACTAACCACTCATACAGTCCTTCCTTTGTCTTGAAGGCAGTCTTCCATTCATCTCCTTCTCTGATCCGAATCTGATGATATCCATTTTTTAGATCTATCTTTGAAAAATACACAGCTCCACTCAAACAGTCCATAATATCATCCATCCGTGGCAATAGAAACTTGAATTTGATTGTGATCTTGTTTATTTCCCTAGAATCTGTACACATCCTCCATTCTCCATTCTTCTTTGGTGCTAATACCGCTGGTACAGCACAGGGACTCAGACTCTCACGGATCAATCCTTTCTGTAACAACTCATGTACTTGTCTGTTCAACTCTTCACTTTCTGCAGGTGTCATTCTGTGTGCTGTCTTGTTCGGCAAACTCACTCCTGGGATGAAGTCCATCTGATGACTGATCCTCCTGACTGGTGGTAATCCATCAGGCACGTTATCAAATACAATATCCTGAAACTCATTCAACAAATCTGCAACTTCTATAGGAACATCTTCTACTTCCTCTTTACCAGCTTTTGGAATTAAAGCAAAACATACATGCTCATGCCTCATACCATCTAGGAAATTTTTTCCATCAACAAATGTTATTTTTGCATTACCACATACTTTTTCTTCGGTCTTCTTCAATGGTTTTATCTTATGTCGCACTCCATCCTTTGTCAGGATATAGGTATTCGCACGACCATCATGTACAGCACATCTGTCAAACTGCCATGGTCTACCCAACAACATATGACATGCATCCATAGATATGATATCACACAATACCTCATCTTGGTATCCGCCAACCTTGAACTTTACTAGGCATTGTTCATTGACCATGACCTTGTGGTCATCCTGCACTGAGGCAATCCGATATGGATGTGGGTGTTTCTGTCTCTTGAGCTTCAACTTTGTCACCATCTCTTCTGACACCAAATTGTCAGTGCTTCCACTATCAATGATCACATCACAACATTTACCTTCACACTTGCACCTGGTGCGAAACAGACTCCTCCTTTGCTCAGGTTCATTCTCACCACTCAATAAGACTCTTCTGTTAATCAACGTTTCTCCTCTTTTAGCATATTCAGAATTTGATGATCTGACATCTTCATCTACATGTGTAACTCTGGCCTGGCCTTCATTTATCCTGTCTGTTTTGCCTTGGCGCTGAGGACATTCAAATGCCCTATGACCTCCTTCTCCACAGTGAAAACATGTTCCATGTAAGCCACCTCTTCCAGATCCTTGTCCTCTTCCTCTTCCTCTCTGATCTCTATTATTCTGATCCTGGAAGCGATTGGAACTATTTCCTCGTTGATTCTGAGTGCTACTGGCCTCATCCTTCTTTTTCGGATCTTCATTTCGGCCACCATATGACCGTCCACCAGATCGTCCACCGCGACCTCTTCCGTTTTGTCTGCTCTCAAACTTCTTGTTCAGCTTTTCCTCTACTTTTAGGGCAAACTGGTATGTCTCTTCAATACTGTTCATTCGAACCAGATTCAGCTCCTCCTGAATGCTTGGCCTTAACCCATTAAGGTATCGGGCAACTTTCTCCTTATCAGCTTCTGCATGGCCTGTTCTGATGAGAAGTCGATAGAACTCCTTTGTATACTCCTGAACAGATCTTCTTGCTTGCTTCAAACTCTGCATTTTCTTCAGTAGGTCAAGCTCATAATCAACAGGAATGAACTGTTGGTTCAATTTATCCACCATCCGATCCCATCTTGTGATTTTATCTTTCCCTCTTTTATTTTGCTCTAATTGAATTTCTTGCCACCAGATCTTCGCATGACCTTTCAATCTGGCTTTCGCAAATTTGACCCTATCGGGATCCTCAACATCTTCATACTCAAAATATTCTTCACATTCATTGATCTAGTCGATCAATTCCTCTGGGTTAAGATTTTCAGAAAATGTAGGAACCTCAATCTTAGGTCTTTTTCCAATCTTGAAAATCGCCCGAAAAAGTCTGTCTTCCTCCTAGTTCACAATTTTAATTTCTCCTTCTTGATATTATTCTTCGGCTTCATCCTCGCTTTCGTCTCTGACATTAAGATTCATTCCTCTGCGAATCTCTTCTTGCAATGCTCGCACTTGTCTCTGCAGCTCTCTAACCTCAGGTGTCACAACACCAGCTCTTCCGCCACGTTCCCTTCGTGGAGGCATTTTCGCGATGCGCGCTGAAACACTAGCCACGGTCCTGGTGCAAACTGCCTCACAGTCGGTGATCTGTTTACACACTCAAGAACTCCTGCTCTGATACCACTTGATGAAGGGTGCTCCCCTTAATACCACAAACACATAACAGAAATAGAGAAACAACAACAATATGCAATAATAGAAAATTGGCTTCTTATTATCTCCACAAATGTGGAATTACAAACTTTCAGAATTACAATATGCAAAGCCACATGGGCATTCCCTTACAATATTCCGTAGGACAAAGCCTCGAATCAATACCCAGATCTACTACCCAGAACTATTCTGAACTGCCTAAGACAATAACACAGCCTTCCTTATATAGGCAATTATCCACCGCCTGGGAAGGTTCCAGAATTTTAGACAATAAGGCTGACCAAATTTAGAATTATTTTATTTTACATTTTATTACATCATAGTCGGCTCAAGATAATCTTTGAAACCCGAACAGAAATTTTGAAGAAAATTATTTTTCGCCATTTCAGGTGGCCCAACTTCCGAAGACCATAAGTCATCACCAGTTGACCCGATCGGCTATTATAACCCCATTTCGGAAATGTCACGAAGCGCTCTACAGACTTGACGGGCGCAAGCGCCCGTCACCCAAATTTTTGACCTCATACGGGGCCTCTAAAGCCTTCAAAACTGAGTTCAAAGTTTCTGTACCCTGCTGCCAATACCGAAAATCTTCAATATCTTCCAATATACACTTGATCTGGCAATGAAACTTTACTGGCAGATTTATATAACCAAAATGAACCTCCAAAAAAGAAATCAGATCATTCTGAGCACATGCAAAAATTATCAAAAATAGTAACTTTCCATAAATAGCAGCTCTGCACAAAATAACCCTTATTGAATATAAAAATAGAAATATTTTTTGGGTGATGCAAGATTGCTCTTACACCCAGGATGCTCCTGCATCAGACACCCGGGGTAATTTGAGAAGTGACCCTGTCACGACTCATGTGTGTAGAGGAAAACCAAGACGGTTAACCTCCTCCTTTGTTAGCCATGATGAATCTTCAACAGGTCGTCCTTTCCACTTGACCAGATATTCTTCATATGTCCTGTTCCTCGTGCTTCTGCCAACATGACTATCCAATATATCTTCAATCTCCTTAGTGTCTGAACTAGTTGCTGGAATACTCCACTGTGTTGTTGTGATCTCATCTTCAACACCTCCATGATACTCTGTTAGATCTGAAATGTTAAACATTGGTGAAATATTTAGCTCAGTAGGCAATTCTACCTCATATGCGTTTCCTGAATCATGTTTCTTCAGTATCCTACATGATCCAAACTTCTTCATTTTCAGCTTGTTATGTGTACCAACAGGAAACCGCTCCTTCCGCAAATGAACCATGATTTCATCACCAACTTGAAATTCCTTATACCTCCTTTTCTCATCTGCCTTAGCCTTATACTGTGCGTTCATCTTGATAATATTCTTCCTCACCTCCCCATGGATGTTCTTCAAGTGTTCTGCAAAATGCTCAGCTTCAGCACTACTTATTTCTCCTTTATCTATCTTCCTCAATTCAGATGTATTTCTTGGACTATTTGCATATACAATCTGGAATGGTGATTTACCAGTGCTCCTGTTGACAGAATTATTGTATGCAAATTTTGCCTGTGGTAAAATCAAATCCCATCCCGTTGGCTTATCTCCAACCAAACATCTTAGCAAATTTCCCAAACTCCTATTCACCACCTCTGTCTGTCCATCATTCTGTCGATGATGTGATGAACTGAATTTCAAATCTTTCTTCAACTTCTTCCACAACGTACGCCAGAAATATCCAACAAACTTAGGGTCCCGATCTGAAACTATGGTCTTTGGCAAACCATGAAGTCTCACTACTTCTCTGAAAAACAATTCTGCTACATGAACAGCATCATTAGTCTTCTTGTAGGGAATAAAATATGCCATTTTTGAAAATCTGTCAACTACCACAAAAATTGAATCATGTCCCCGCTGAGTCCTCGATAAACCAAGAACAAAGTCCATGCTGATATCCTCCCAAGGCTTCTCTGGTATAGGTAATGGCTGATACAACCCTATATTCTGCTTCACTCTTTTCGCCATCTGACATACTCTGCAACTCTGTACAAATTTTTTCACATCTTGCTGCAACTGCGGCCAATAGTAATTCTCACTAACCAAACCAACGGTTTTATCACGACCAAAATGTCCAGCCAATCCTCCACTATGCTTCTCCTGGATGAGATTCTCCCTCATAGAACTTCGTGGAATGCACAACTGACTCCCTCTTAATAGCATATCATCTTGGATGATGAAATCCAACCATTTCGTCCTGTCTAGAGTAACAGGTTCTGTACAAGCTTTCCAAGCTTCACCAAAATCAGGATCCTCTGGATACAAATTCTTGAGTTCCTTGAACCCAACCACTTCAATCTGCATTTCTGTCAGCAATAGTTGCCTTCTGCTAAGAGCATCTGCAACCCTATTAGACTTTCCACTCCTGTGTTTCAAAATAAATGTATAACTTTGTAAAAACTCAACCCATTTCAAATGCCTTTGATTCAATTTTCTTTTACTATTCAAATATTGCAAAGCTTGATGATCAGTATACAAAACAAACTCTTTAGGAAGTAGATAATGTCTCCACTTCTTTAATGCCTGAACTATAGCATAAAATTCCTGATCATAAACATAATATTTCCTCTTGGCATCATTTAACTTCTCACTGAAATAAGCAACAGGTTTACCTTCTTGGATCATAACAGCTCCTCTTGCAGTACCACTAGAATCACAATCTACTTGAAACACCTTATTAAAATCTGGAAGTGCTAAAACAGGTTGTTCTGTAACTTTTTGTTTCAACAATTGAAAACTCTTTTCTGCTCCTTTAGTCCACTTAAACTCTTTTCTATCCCCTCTCATTGTTTCAGTCAAGGGTCCACAAATACTGCTAAAATTTCGGATAAACTTTCTGTAAAAGCTAGCCAAACCATTAAAAGATCTTACCTCAGTACCAATCCTTAGAGTAGGCCATTCAAGGATAGCCTGTACCTTCTCTGGGTCCATTTTTAGACCTTCTGTTGAAACTACAAATCCCAAATACATTAACTCTTTCTTCACAAAACTGCACTTCTTCAAATTAATCAACAATTTCTCTTCTCTCAACTTCTCAAATACCATACAAATATGCATCATATGCTCATCCAATGTCTTACTAAAGATCAAAGTATCATGCAGGTAAACAATGACAAACTTACCCAAATTTTTTTTCAGAACCTCGTTCATGAGCCGCATGAAAGTGCTTGGTGCATTGGTTAGCCCAAAAGGCATGACTAACCACTCATACAGTCCTTTCTTTGTCTTGAAGGCGGTCTTCCATTCATCTCCTTCTCTGATCCGAATCTGATGATATCCACTTTTTAGATCTATCTTTGAAAAATACATAGCTCTACTCAAACAGTCCATAATATCATCTATCCGTGGCAATGGAAACTTGTACTTGATTGTAATCTTGTTTATTGCCCTAGAATCTGTACAGATCCTCCATTCTCCATTCTTCTTTGGTGCTAATACCGCTGGTATAGCACAGGGACTCAGACTCTCACGGATCAATCCTTTCTGTAACAACTCATGTATTTGTCTGTTCAACTCTTCACTTTCTGCAAGTGTCATTCTGTGTGCTGCCTTGTTCGGCAAACTCGCTCCTGGGATCAAGTCCATCTGATGACTGATCTTCCTGACTGGTGGTAATCCATCAGGCATATTATCGGATACAATATCCTGAAACTCATTCAACAAATCTGCAACTTCTACAGGAACATCTTCTACTTCCTCTTTACCAGCTTTTGGAATTAAAGCAAAACATACATGCTCATGCCTCATACCATCTAGGAAATTTCTTCTATCAACAAATGTTATTCTTGCATTACCACATACCTTTTCTTCGGTCTCCTTCAATGGTTTTAGCTTATGTCGCACTCCATCCTTTGTCAGGGAATAGGTATTCGCAAGACCATCATGTACAACACATCAGTCAAACTGCCATGGTCTACCCAACAACATATGACATGCATCCATAGATATGATATCACACAATACCTCATCTTGGTATCCGCCAACCTTGAACTTTACTAGGCATTGTTCATTGACCATGACCTTGTGGTCATCCTGCACCTAGGCAATCCGATATGGATGTGGGTGTTTCTGTCTCTTGAGCTTCAACTTTGTCATCATCTTTTCTGACACCAAATTGTCAGTGCTTCCACTATCAGTGATCACATCACAACATTTACCTTCACACTTGCACCTGGTGCGAAACAGGCTCCTCCTTTGCTCAGGTTCATTCTCGCCACTCAACAGGACTCTTCTGTTAATCAACGTTTCTCCTCTTTCAGCATCTTCAGAATTTGATGATCTGGCATCTTCATCTACATGTGTAACTCTGGCCTGGCCTTGATTTCTCCTGTCTGTTCTGCCTTGGCGCTGAACACATTCAAATGCCCTATGACCTCCTTCTCCACAGTGAAAACATGTTCCATGGAAGCCACCTCTTCCAGATCCTTGTCCTCTTCCTCTTCCTCTCTGATCTCTATTATTCTGATCCTGGAAGCGATTGGAATTATTTCCTCGCTGATTCTGAGTGCTACTGGCCTCATCCTTCTTTTTCGGATCTTCATTTCGGCCACCATATGACCGTCCACCAGATCGTCCACCGCGACCTCTTCCGTTTTGTCTGCTCTCAAACTTCTTGTTCAACTTTTCCTCTACTTTTAGGGCAAACTGGTATGTCTCTTCAATACTGTTCATTCGAACCAGATTCAGCTCCTCCTGAATGCTTGGCCTTAACCCATTAAGGTATCGGGCAACTTTCTCCTTATCAGCTTCTGCATGGCCTGTTCTGATGAGAAGTCGATAGAACTCCTCTGTATACTCCTGAACAGATCTTCCTGCTTGCTTCAAACTCTGCATTTTCTTCAGTAGGTCAAGCTCATAATCAACAGGAATGAACTGTCGCTTTAATTTATCCACCATCCGATCCCATCTTGTGATTTTATCTTTCCCTCTTCTATTTCGCTCTAATTGAATTTCTTGCCACCAGATCTTCGCATGACCTTTCAATCTGGCTTTCGCAAAGTTGACCCTATCGGGATCCTCAACATCTTCATACTCAAAATATTCTTCACATTCATTGATCCAGTCGATCAATTCCTCTGGGTTAAGATTTTCAGAAAATGTAGGAACCTCAATCTTAGGTCTTTTTCCAATCTTGAAAATCGCCCGAAAAAGTCTTTCTTCCTCCTGGTTCACAATTTCAGTTTCTCCTTCTTGATATTATTCTTCGGCTTCATCCTCGCTTTCGTCTCTGACATTAAGATTCATTCCTCTGCGAATCTCTTTTTGCAATGCTCGCACTTGTCTCTGCAGCTCTCTAACCTCAGGTGTCACAACACCAGCTCTTCCGCCACGTTCCCTTCATGGAGGCATTTTTGCGATGCGCGCTGAAACCCTAACCACGATCCTGGTGCAAACTGCCTCACAGTCGGTGATCTGTTTACACACTCAAGAACTCCTGCTCTGATACCACTTGATGAAGGGTGCTCCCCTTAATACCACAAACACATAACAGAAATAGAGAAACAACAACAATATGCAAGAACAGAAAATTGGCTTCTTATTATCTCCACAAATGTGGAATTACAAACTTTCAGAATTACAATATGCAAAGCCACATGGGCATTCCCTTACAATATTCCATAGGACAAAGCCTCGAATCAATACCCAGATCTACTACCCAGAACTATTCTGAACTGCCTAAGACAATAACACAGCCTTCCTTATATAGGCAATTATCCACCGCCTGGGAAGGTTCCAAAATTTTAGCCAATAAGGCCGACCAAACTTAGAATTATTTTATTTTACATTTTATTACATCATAGTCGGCTCAAGATAACCTTTGAAACCCGAACAGAAATTTTGAAGAAAATTATTTTTCGCCATTTCAGGTGGCCCAACTTCTGAAAACCATAAGTCATCACCAGTTGACCCGATCGGCTATTATAGCCCCATTTCAGAAATGCCACGAAGCGCTCTACAGGCTTGATGGGCGCAAGTGCCCTTCACCCAAATTTTTGACCTCATCCGGGGCCTCTAAAGCCTTCAAAACTGAGTTCAAAGTTTCTGTACCCTGCTGCCAATACCGAAAATCTTCAATATCTTCCAATATACACTTGATCTGGCAATGAAACTTTACTGGCAGACTTATATAACCAAAATGAACCTCCAAAAAAGAAATCAGATCATTCTGAGCACATGCAAAAATTACCAAAAATAGTAACTTTCCATAAATAGCAGCTCTGCACAAAATAACACTTATTGAATATAAAAATAGAAATATTTTTTGGGTGATGCAAGATTGCTCTTACACCCAGGATGCTCCTGCATCAGACACCCGGGGTAATTTGAGAAGTGACCCTGTCACGACTCATGTGTGTAGAGGAAAACCAAGACGGTTAACCTCCTCCTTTGTTAGCCATGATGAATCTTCAACAGGTCATCCTTTCCACTTGACCAGATATTCTTCATATGTCATGTTCCTTGTGCTTCTGCCAACACGACTATCCAATATATCTTCAATCTCCTTAGTGTCTGAACTAGTTGCTGGAATACTCCACTGTGCTGTTGTGATCTCATCTTCAACACCTCCTTCATAATACTCTGTCAGATCTGAAATGTTAAACATTAGTGAAATATTTAGCTCAGTAGGCAATTCTACCTCATATGCGTTTCTTGAATCATGTTTCTTCAGTATCCTACATGGTCCAAACTTCTTCATTTTCAGCTTGTTATATGTACCAACTAGAAACCGCTCCTTCCGCAAATGAACCATGACTTCATCACCAACCTGAAATTCCTTATACCTCCTTTTCTCATCTGCCTGAGCCTTATACTGTGTGTTCATCTTGGTAATATGCTTCCTCACCTCCCCATAGATGTTCTTCAAGTGTTCTGCAAAATCCTCAGCTTCAGCACTACTTATTTCTCCTTTATCTATCTTCCTCAATTCAGATGCATTTCTTGGACTACTTGCACATACAATCTGGAATGGTGATTTACCAGTGCTCCTGTTGACAGAATTATTGTATGCAAATTCTGCCTGTGGTAAAATCAAATCCCATCCCGTTGGCTTAACTCCAACCAAACATCTTAGCAAATTTCTCAAACTCCTATTCACCACCTCTGTCTATCCATCAGTCTGTGGATGATGTGATGAACTGAAATTTAAATCTATCTTCAACTTCTTCCACAACGTACGCCAGAAATATCCAACAAACTTAGGGTCCTGATCTGAAACTATGGTCTTTGGCAAACCATAAAGTCTCACTACTTCTCTGAAAAACAATTCTGCTACATGAACAGCATCATTAGTCTTCTTGCAGGGAATAAAATGTGCCATCTTTGAAAATCTGTCAACTACCACAAAAATTGAATCATGTTCCCGCTGAGTCCTCGGTAAACCAAGAACAAAGTCCATGCTGATATCCTCCCAAGGCTTCTCTGGTACAGGTAATGGCTGATACAACCCTGTATTCTGCTTCACTCCTTTCGCCATCTGACATACTCTGCAAATCTGTACAAACTTTTTCACATCTTGCAGCAACTGCGGCCAATAATAATTCTCACTAACCAAACCAACAGTTTTATCACGACCAAAATGTCCAGCCAATCCTCCACTATGCTTCTCCTTGATGAGATTCTCCCTCATAGAACTTCGTCGAATGCACAACTGACTCCCTCTAAATAGCATATCATCCTGGATGATGAAATCCAACCATTTCGTCCTGTCTAGAGTAACAGGTTCTGTACAAGCTTTCCAAGCTTCACCAAAATCAGGATCCTCTGGATACAAATTCTTGAGTTCCTTGAACCCAACCACTTCAATCTGCATTTCTGTCAGCAATAGTTGCCTTCTGCTAAGAGCATCTGCAACCCTATTAGATTTTCCACTCCTGTGTTTCAAAACAAATCTATAACTCTGCAAAAACTCAACCCATGTCAAATGCCTTTGATTCAATTTTCTTTGACTATTCAAATATTGCAAAGCTTGATGATCAGTATACAAAACAAACTCTTTAGGAAGCAGATAATGTCTCCACTTCTTTAATGCCTGAACTATAGCATAAAATTCCTGATCATAAACAGAATATTTCCTCTTGGCATCATTTAACTTCTCACTGAAATAAGCAACAGGTTTACCTTCTTGGCTCATAACAGCTCCTATTGCAGTACCACTAGCATCACAATCTACTTGAAACACCTTATTAAAATCTGGAAGTGCTAAAACAAGTTGTTCTGTAACTTTTTGTTTCAACAATTGAAAACTCTTTTCTGCTCTTTTAGTCCACTTAAACTCTTTTCTATCCCCTCTCATTGTTTCAGTCAAGGGTCCACAAATACTGCTAAATTTTCGGATAAACTTTCTGTAAAAGCTAGCCAAACCTTAAAAAGATCTTACCTCAGTAGCACTCCTTGGAGTAGGCCATTCAAGGATAGCCTGTACCTTCTCTGGGTCCATTTTTAGACCTTCTGCTGAAACTACAAATTTCAAATACACTAACTCTTTCTTCACAAAACTGCACTTATTCAAATTAATCAACAATTTATTTTCTCTCAACTTCTCAAATACCATACGAATATGCATCATATGCTCATCCAATGTCTTACTAAAGATCAAAATATCATCCAGGTAAACAATGACAAACTTACCCAAAAATTCTTTCAGAACCTCGTTCATGAGCCGCATGAAAGTGCTCGGTGCATTGGTTAGCCCAAAAGGCATGACTAACCACTCATACAGTCCTTCCTTTGTCTTGAAGGCGGTCTTCCATTCATCTCCTTCTCTGATCCGAATCTGATGATATCCACTTTTTAGATCTATCTTTGAAAAATACACAGCTCCACTCAAACAGTCCATAATATCATCCATCCGTGGCAATGGAAACTTGTACTTGATTGTGATCTTGTTTATTGCCCTAGAATCTGTACACATCCTCCATTCTCCATTCTTCTTTGGTGCTAATATCGCTGGTACAGCACAGGGACTCAGACTCTCACGGATCAATCCTTTCTGTAACAACTCATGTACTTGTCTGTTCAACTCCTCACTTTCTGCAAGTGTCATTCTGTGTGCTGCCTTGTTCGGCAAACTCGCTCCTGGGATCAAGTCCATCTGATGACTGATCTTCTTGACTGGTGGTAATCCATCAGGCACGTTATCGGATACAATATCCTAAAACTCATTCAACAAATCTGCAACTTCTACAGGAACATCTTCTACTTCCTCTTTACCAGCTTTTGGAATTAAAGAAAAACATACATGCTCATGCCTCATACCATCTAGAAAATTTCTTCCATCAACAAATGTTATTCTTGCATTACCACATACCTTTTCTTCGGTCTCCTTCAATGGTTTTAGCTTATGTCGCACTCCATCCTTTGTCAAGGAATAGGTATTCGCACGACCATCATGTACAGCACATCTGTCAAACTGCCATGGTCTACCCAACAACATATGACATGCATCCATAGATATGATATCACACAATACCTCATCTTGGTATCCGCCAACCTTGAACTTTACTAGGCATTGTTCATTGACCATGACCTTGTGGTCATCCTGCACCCAGGCAATCCGATATAGATGTGGGTGTTTCTATCTCTTGAGCTTCAACTTTGTCACCATCTCTTCTGACACCGAATTGTCAGTGCTTCCACTATCAATGATCACATCACAACATTTACCTTCACACTTGCACCTGGTGTGAAACAAGCTCCTCCTTTGCTCAGGTTCATTCTCACCACTCAACAGGACTCTTCTGTTAATCAACGTTTCTCCTCTTTTAGCATCTTCAAAATTTGATGATCTGGCATCTTCATCTACATGTGTAACTCTGGCCTGGCCTTCATTTCTCTTGTCTGGTCTGCCTTGGCACTGAGGACATTCAAATGCCCTATGACCTCCTTCTCCACAGTGAAAACATGTTCCATGGAAGCCACGTCTTCCAGATCCTTGTCCTCTTCCTCTTCCTCTCTGATCTCTATTATTCTGATCTTGGAAGCGATTGGAATTATTTTCTCGCTGATTCTGACTGCTACTGGCCTCATCCTTCTTTTTCGGATCTTCATTTCGGCCACCATATGACCGTCCACCAGATCATCGACCGCGACCTCTTCCGTTTTGTCTGCTCTCAAACTTCTTGTTCAGCTTTTCTTCTACTTTTAGGGCAAACTGGTATGCCTCTTCAATACTGTTCATTCGAACCAGATTCAGCTCCTCCTGAATGCTTGGCCTTAACCCATTAAGGTATCGGGCAACTTTCTCCTTATCAGCTTCTGCATGGCCTGTTCTGATGAGAAGTCGATAGAACTCCTCTGTATACTCCTGAATAGATCTTCCTGCTTGCTTCAAACTCTGCATTTTCTTCAGTAGGTCAAGCTCATAATCAACAGGAATGAACTGTCGCTTCAATTTATCCACCATCCGATCCCATCTTGTGATTTTATCTTTCCCTCTTCTATTTCGCTCTAATTGAATTTCTTGCCACCAGATCTTCGCATGACCTTTCAATCTGGCTTTCGCAAATTTGACCCTATCGGGATCCTCAACATCTTCATACTCAAAATATTCTTCACATTCATTGATCCAGTCGATCAATTCCTCTGGGTTAAGATTTCTAGAAAATGTAGGAACCTCAATCTTAGGTCTTTTCCCAATCTTGGAAATCGCCCGAAAAAGTCTTTCTTCCTCCTGGTTCACAATTTCAATTTCTCCTTCTTGATATTCTTCTTCGGCTTCATCCTCACTTTCGTCTCTGACATTAAGATTCATTCCTCTGCGAATCTCTTCTTGCAATGCTCGCACTTGTCTCTGCAGCTCTCTAACCTCAGGTGTCACAACACCAGCTCTTCCGCCACGTTCCCTTCGTGGAGGCATTTTCGCGATGCGCGCTGAAACCCTAGCCACGGTCCTGGTGCAAACTGCCTCACAGTTGGCGATCTGTTTACACACTCAAGAACTTCTGCTCTGATACCACTTGATGAAAGGTGCTCCCCTTAATACCACAAACACATAACAGAAATAGAGAAACAACAACAATGTGCAAGAACAAAAAATTGGCTTCTTATTATCTCCACAAATGTGGAATTACAAACTTTCAGAATTACAATATGCAAAGCCACATGGGCATTCCCTTACAATATTCCGTAGGACAAAGCCTCGAATCAATACCAAGATCTACTACCCAGAACTATTCTGAACTGCCTAAGACAATAACACAGCCTTCCTTATATAGGCAATTATCCACTGCTTGGGAAGGTTCTAGAATTTTAGCCAATAAGGCCGACCAAACTTAGAATTATTTTATTTTACATTTTATTACATCATAGTCGGCTCAAGATAACCTTTGAAACATGAACAGAAATTTTGAAGAAAATTATTTTTCGCCATTTCAGGTGGCCCAACTTCCGAAGACCATAAGTCATCACCAGTTGACCCGATCAGCTATTATAACCCCATTTCGAAAATACAACAAAGCGCTCTACAGGCTTAACCGGCGCAAGCGCCCGTCACCCAAATTTTTGACCTCATCGGGGGCCTCTAAAGCCTTCAAAACTGAGTTCAAAGTTTCTGTACCCTGCTGCCAATACCGAAAATCTTCAATATCTTCCAACATACACTTGATCTGGCAATGAAATTTTACTGGCAGACTTATATAACCAAAATGAACCTCCAAGAAAGAAATCAGATCATTCTGAGCACATGCAAAAATTACCAAAAATAGTAACTTTCCATAAATAGCAGCTCTGCACAAAATAACCCTTATTGAATATAAAAACAGAAATATTTTTTGGGTGATGCAAGATTGCTCTTACACCCAGGACGCTCCTGCATCAGACACCCGGGGTAATTTGAGAAGTGACCCTATCACGACTCATGTGTGTAGAGGAAAACCAAGACGGTGAACCTCCTCCTTTGTTAGCCATGATGAATTTCAATAGGTCGTCCTTTCCACTTGACCAGATATTCTTCATATACATCCTGTTCCTTGTGCTTCTGCCAACACGACTATCTAATATATCTTCAATCTCCTTAGTGTTTGAACTAGTTGCTGGAATACTCCACTGTGCTGTTGTGATCTCATCTTCAACACCTCCTTCATGATACTCTGTCAGATCTGAAATGTTAAACATTGGTGAAATATTTAGCTCAGTAGGCAATTCTACCTCATATGCGTTTTTTGAATCATGTTTCTTCAGTATCCTACATGGTCCAAACTTCTTCATTTTCAGCTTGTTATATGTACCAACTGGAAACCGCTCCTTCCGCAAATGAACCATGACTTCATCACGAACCTAAAATTTCTTATACCTCCTTTTCTCATCTGCCTTAGCCTTATACTGTGCGTTCATCTTGGTAATATGCTTCCTCACCTCCCCATGGATGTTCTTCAAGTGTTCTGCAAAATCTTCAGCTTCAGCACTACTTATTTCTCCTTTATCTATCTTCCTCAATTCAGATACATTTCTTGGACTACTTCCATATACAATCTGGAATGGTGATTTAACAGTGCTCCTGTTGACAGAATTATTGTATGCAAATTCTGCCTGTGGTAAAATCAAATCCCATCCCGTTGGCTTATCTCACACCAAACATCTCAGCAAATTTCTCAAACTCCTATTCACCACCTCTGTCTGTCCATCAGTCTGTGGATGATGTGATGAACTGAACTTCAAATCTGTCTTCAACTTCTTCCACAACGTACGCCAGAAATATCCAACAAACTTAGGGTCCCGATCTGAAACTATGGTCTTTGGCAAACCATGAAGTCTCACTACTTCTCTGAAAAACAATTCTACTACATGAACAGCATCATTAGTCTTCTTGCAGGGAATAAAATGTGCCATCTTTGAAAATCTGTCAACTACCACAAAAATTGAATCATGTCCCCGTTGAGTCCTCGGTAAACCAAGAACAACGTCCATGCTGATATCCTCCCAAGGCTTCTCTGGTACAGGTAATGGCTGATACAACCCTGTATTCTGCGTAATTAGATTGTCATTAACTGATATTATTAGTATCCATCGAAATCTTTTAGGATGTTGAAATTTTGGAATTTTTAAATGTTCAAGTTGATGCCATATCAGAGTATTATTGTTTGTGATTCTTTTTTATATGAAGTATGTTTTTCATAAATAAAATAATTTAAGATTGTTAGTATTTTATAATATTTTTAAATTAATTTATTATTATAATAAAAATAAATGGATAAGGTAGTTTTGGGTTTTTAGGTCCTGCCATAGGTGTAGAACTTTAGGCATCGACGTGTCTTCAACTAGTGATTAAACTAGTAAATCTGAACGAATCAAAATTCAGTATTTTTCAAATTATATTATATCTTAATATTTGATTAAGTAAATTACAAGATATTTAACTTTTCTAATTTGTAGTAGTATTTTTCATTCATTCTATTGGGTCAAAAAGTTTGAGCGATAAGGGCGAATTTCTCTGAAATTTTTGTTTAAGATTGCAAAGTTCAATATGAGCCATTTTTATGGTGAACATTTCCGTACTTACATGAAATAAAATTTATAATACCTAACTTTGGTTTTATAAAGTCTTCCTTTAAATTCAAAAATCTTGTAGTCGGAATAATATTATTATTAATTCTTATGAAAATAATTAAGATATTAAAATTTATTTGTATTAAAAGTTGTTAAGATATTAAATCCTCCTATCAATTTAGGGTTAGATGAAGGCATAAAGCACTTGATATGTCGATGCAAATCCCCAGGGGCCCGCGACCTATGAAGGCATACAACACTTAATATGTCCAGAGCGAATCCAGACCTGAACCCCGATTCGACCCTTATGACGCGAATTCGGCAACTAATAATTTTATATGTAACTTGAAATTGGAAAAAGTAGTCCAAATGAAATTTTGAACTTGGCGGGAAATATCAGATATCCAAAATTTTTGGATATCCGATTAGGCTTGGTATTTTCTTGGGCATTACCAAACGTGGGTGGTCAACCCTTTAGGCATGTTTCAGGAGATAGATCTTGATACTGAGACTTCGACCATGTAGCTGACGACTATTTTTTAACCCGAAATTGATGAAACGAAAAGGGTTTCTTAAAGACATTATTAGCTTTCCATCAATATAATTGCTTTCAAATTTTGAGTTCAGTAAGTAATTATTACTTATTTTTCAATTGAGTTATCTTTAAATTTGTAACTGACATACTGATTGAAAAACAACTATAACTTTCAAACTGTTTAACCTTTTTGAAATCTGAAACATGCATCACATTCTATGCTTCGGCTACTATAAGAAAAAAAAGTTTTGAATTTTGTGAAATTTTGAATTAGTTAAGGTGGTCAGACACGAGAGTTTTTTTATTTTGAAAAATTTGTAGTAGAAAATTCATAATTAATTATTTATTTGACCAAAAATTACAAAAAATATGCGTCGCATCCGAGCACGAGTCTACTACTTATATCTAGAATTTTGGGAAAATATATCATCATTTGATTGTGATTAAGGTGGTCAGACATGTACTCTTTATCTTTTCCCTGAAATTTTCGTAGTACTGCATTGAAATCTAGAATTTTGAACAATTAGACAAAAAAAATTTCAAACAAGGGCTAGTAGTTTAAACTATATTCAATTTCCTACAGATTCTATTCTTGCAACTTTTTCACATAAGGTTCATAAGATGTTCAACCTTTTATGTCAAGTTGACTAACCTTGATTTTTTTATTTTTCATTGTCACTTAAGGCCATAGTTTGGTATACCATGATTCTGCACATACCCTAATATATTATTATTAGTACTTGCCGATAGGCTAAGCAAGTACTATTGCAACGAGTTTTGGATTTGTTGCTTTAACAAGTGATTAAAACAATTTGTATGGACCAATTACAAGTCATTACATTTATTCTTTTGTCGTATATTTTATGTTTTGTATAGTATAAATGCAATATTTTTAATTTTATAACATGTAAAAAATATTTTTTAATTATTTGATTGGCGGAATTATTTGAAGTCTTATACACGGATTTTTCGGATTGAGTTACTTCTTCCATGTTGCATTGTTATCAGACATCCGTGAGAAAGCAGAGTTAAAACCGTGTTCCCATTAAAAAAACCTTTACATAAATGATAGAAATTAAATCTCATTTATTCAAATTGAATCCACAATCATGGGGGCAATAATTCTATATCGAATGTGCAATCAATGAAGTTTTGATTGAAATCATTCATATTAAAAATATTTAAATTAAAATTTATATTATATGAGTAATTTTAGTGTATAAATAGTTTATAAATATATCTTTTTCTTTAATATTATAATTTAAATAAAAAATATTAAATATATAATTTAATATTTCTCATTTATATTTTTAAGTTTTTTTATTCTAAATTTTATTGTATGTTAATTATATATTAACAAATATCAGAATATCACACAAACTTATTTTTTTTATTGTTATTTTATTTTTTACAAAATATTATAATTTCAGTAAAAATTTATATTTTTTAGTTTTTTTATTCTAAATTTTATTGTATGTTAACTACATATTAACAAATATCAAAATATCACATAAACTTATTTTTTTATTATTGTTATTTTATTTTTTACAAAATATTATAATTTTAGCAAAAATGTATTAAATAAATATTTAATATTTTTTATAAAATTTTTAAATATAATTAAAATTAAGTAGAAATTATTTTATTAAGAATTTTAAATAAAATATTAAAGTGAAATAATTTATAGATATTTTAGATAAGTCAATATTTATAACTAAAAATATATATTATAGGTTAGAATGTCACTTATTAAAATTTAAATGTATTCCTAATCTTAAAAACACAATTCTAATCATTCCATTTTACATAATTAACCTAAACAATTCAAACTTAAAAATAACTCTTAACCATCAAAGC
This sequence comes from Chamaecyparis obtusa, assembly GCA_027943335.1. Classification (NCBI taxonomy): domain Eukaryota; kingdom Viridiplantae; phylum Streptophyta; class Pinopsida; order Cupressales; family Cupressaceae; genus Chamaecyparis; species Chamaecyparis obtusa. Next base: position 305,882 of record BSBK01011505.1, on the reverse strand, counting down.
TAATTGAAAAAAAACATAACTTTCAATTATAATTAACCTCATTAGACTATAATACATTTTGTACTATTGTAAAAAAATTACAATAAAAAATGAAATTGTAATTTGTTTCTAATTTATCTATAATAAATTAAATTAAAAATTAAAATTTTAACTAAATTTATATAAATAATTATTTCAACTAAAGTTATATAAATAATGATTTCAACTAAATTTATATAACAATTATAGGCAAGTACAAGTACTAGCCACTATGTGACAGTTGTTTATAATTGAAATATCAACACAAATATAAATATATTATAATATAATGAATATAAATATTTTTAAAATGATATACAATAAATAATAATTAACTATTAATATATTATATCTTTATTTTAACTATCCTACTTATATTCTTAAATAAAAATTTATGTCAAATTTGCAAATAGTAAATAAGTTTACAAACCAAATTTGCTTCCTTGGTTTAATTAGTATTTTCATGTTTTATAATTAATTTTAATTAAATATAATAATTTTTTATATGAAAATGTTTTTATGGGTTGGAGCTAGCTTGATTTAAAGCTTCTTATGGAGAGTTTTAAAAATATTTATTTTTTATGTATATTTATATTTTTGATTTTATAAATATTAATATATAATATAAATTTTTTGACTAATAATCTCATTTCTATTAAATAAATATAAACGTTACATATTGAAAAAAAATACTGCTGCTCTACCCGGTAAATCCATCTAGTCGGGTTAGCACCATCAAAGCGAGGAAAATCAAGCTTCGGTCCACAAGACGAGCTAGAAGAAAACCCAGGTTTAGAAGACCAGGAATGCTAAAGGCTGAGACGGATGAATTTGTCATCTAGATCTTGAAGTTTGGTCTTGAGGGAAGCAAGTTCCTCCTCCATATTTTTTTCTCCTGCACAGGTGACAACCATATAGCAGGTTTTTTTTTGTTTTGTTTTTGGGGAAAAGATAGAACAACAGAAACATAAACTTTTTCAGTAAGGTTAAGTTGGGAACTGGGCAGCACGCAGATGGGTAACGGGGGTGGGACGAGTGTTTGGGCACTAGCAAAGGGGAAGGACAAAAGAAAAAGAGGGTTTGAGGGGTGGGGAGTCAAAATGGGAGGAGCGGTCCAAGAGGGACAAATGAGCAGAATTAAGAAATGAGCCCTATGGTCGGATCTGGTGGCAATTGGGTATGAATCGAAAAAGTTAGGGAAAACCCTAAAAAAAAGAGAAATGAGGGATTTAGGGCTTCAATATGTAGAATTTGGGGGAGGATCCTCAAGGAACGGATTGTGCAGACTGCTATTGCGGGGTTCTGGGAAGCTTTGAGAACAAATGGGCTAACTCACAGAAAAGATGACTACCAAAACAAGTACTGTAATTGCATGAACTGAGATAAATAAAGAGAAATATTGTAATCAACACAGCACTTGGACGCCACGGCGGAGAAAAAAAATTGACAGAATTTCCACCCAATGAGCCCAAGAAAGTGCTCTGATACCAGATGTGAAGAACCTTCTGCAACAATATAATGCAAACACACGAAATAACAAAATATAGAGCAACAACAAAACTCAGAGTGAATCTATTGATCACAGGCCACTTCAAGGGGGCAACCTCCTTTGAGAAAGCTCAATATAATAAATTCAACCCTCCCTCATAGGCTTCAACACACACTTATAAACTAACTAGAAACTAGATAACTATTACTTCCTATGCATGTGAGATAATAAAATATACTAAGGGACGACCTACAAAGCATATGCGTCCAACAGCACTACACTAACAAAATAAACAAAAGGAACACACAGGTTCCTAACATGTTCCTGGCATATAAATCTGATGCTTTCATTTTGAATCTGATTACGAAAAGTATTAATTAACTAAAACTTTCTTAGATATATCACGCATGTCCATTCAATTTTCTGACTATTCTAAACAAATTTTACATATAATATCGATATTGTCTAATGTCAAATCTACAATTCTAAATTTCTCTGTTATATGGTACACGCATGTACACCTCATACCGGACCCACCATTTTCAAACACCTATCAATAAAGTAAAATCAAGAGTTGTCGCATGACCGCAAGGCTTTACAAAATACCTTGAGAACATGCGACATCTGTTCGATCATTTCCACAATTTTTGACTAAAACCGTTTCGGTAACTCATTTATACAACATACTTAACAAATATTTATAAACAAAAACCCACCTGACAACTGAAATTCATTAATTTTGGATTTAGTAGCTATGAACACCTAACTCTGATATACCCAAAAAAACATTTAATGGAATGTTGTGCCCTACTCTCATTATCTCCAAATGAAACTACTAACCGCACAAAAATAGGGAGAATGCACGACTAAAACATTATCCCATTCTCAAAATCTTTAGGATTTGACCAATTTAACTGACCGGTTCTTAAAACAAGCTAATATCCAGTTCTGCAAATGTATTCACTAACTGCCAAATAATTTTGACAACGGCAAATAAACACTCTACATATCTAAAGTTTAGGGTTTATGATTTAGGGTTCTCACTTCGTCGCTGACTCTCCAAATGCAAGTTGGTGACCTCTAATTTAAGCGTCCCCAGATCTCCAAGTTATTCAGCGGTTACTTATTTTATCCACCAACCTGGTGATTTCAATGCTCGCGTCTTCTCATGATTCTGGCGGTTATGTCTCAAACGAATAGTGATTCAGTGACACTGTTATCTCCAAGTCTCCCAATGTACTGGTTAAGTTATGAAAAGTATGGTGACTTAGCGAGAAACGTCCAATGAAGATTTGATCGACGGTTGATCTTTAATCTCATGACTTGACTAAGATTAGGAAAATCTTCTGGTCACTTGCAGAATTAAAGTCTTCGCGCAATCTCCACTCTTAACCATAGTTAAAGGAAATATCTAGCGATGTGGAGATGACTTAAGTCGCGTGGTCGCAAGACGAAGGTGAGTTAACAAAATATTTTCACTGACATGTTTTAAACCGAAGATTTAATTTTGATCGGGTGGTGATCGCCTAGTCTCACAATCAAAACATGGGTTACAATATGTTCCAATGACCTAAACATTCGCCTTGTCGCTCAATCTCTGAGACCAACTAAAGTTAAGTAAGTTCCTCAGTAATTGGGAGACTATCTTCAGTCGGGTAATCGCCAAATGATCCACAGGTACATGTTGACCAAATTTAAAAAGTTGAAAAAATATGACTATCTGTTTGCCGGATTCTGTGACGTGTCTCTTCCTGACTGGGTGACAAAATAAAAAGAATTTTAAAAAAAATAAGCGGACTTGACTATAGTCGCTCAATCTCCAGAAGAAGTAAATCACAATTTTCTTATCTTCAGTTGCTGAATCTACGAATACCTGAGTTGAGAGGTCTAAAGAAAATGTTAGAAAATTCAATAGGAAAACTTTATTAATTTGTCTGCTAAGGTTAAATATAGTCATACAATCCTAAATCTATAATAAGTTTTATTAATATATATTAAGTTAAATTAATATATATTTATTTATTGTTTTATTTATATATATAATCATTATAATAAAAAAAACAAATTTGAACTTTTAAAATATTATTCACAAATACTAAATATATTCAATACATTCAATTTTTGGCTATTTTTAAAATTGGTAGAATTTTTTGATATTTAAGATTACACACACACACAGATATATATATATATATATATATATATATATATATATATATATATATATATATATATATATATATATATATATATATATATATATATATATATATATATATATATATATAGTTTAATAATTATTCATGAACAATAGTATCTATAGATAAAAAAGGATAAAACTATAAAATTAAATAACATAAGTTTATCAAAAGCTTATAATCTAAATTTAATTAACCTAAATAATTCAAACTTAAAAATAACTCTTAACCATCAAAGCTAATTAAAAAAAAACATAACTTTCAATTATAATTAACCTCATTAGAAAATAATACATTTTCTACTATTGTAAAAAAATTACAATAAAAAATGAAATTGTAATTTATTTCTAATTTATCTATAATAAATTAAATTAAAAATTAAAATTTTAACTAAATTTATATAAATAATTATTTCAACTAAAGTTATATAAATAATGATTTCAACTAAATTTATATAAAAATTATAGGCAAGTACAAGTACTAGCCACTACGTGACAGTTGTTTATAATTGAAATATCAACACAAATATAAATATATTATAATATAATCAATATAAATATTTTTAAAATGATATACAATAAATAATAATTAACTATTAATATATTATATCTTTATTTTAACTATCCTACTTATATTCTTAAATAAAAATTTATGTCAAATTTGCAAATAGTAAATAAGTTTACAAACCAAATTTGCTTCCTTGGTTTAATTAGTATTTTCATGTTTTATAATTAATTTTAATTAAATATAATAATTTTTTATATGAAAATGTTTTTATGGGTTGGAGCTAGCTTGATTTAAAGCTTCTTATGGAGAGTTTTAAAAATATTTATTTTTTATGTATATTTATATTTTTGATTTTATAAATATTAATATATAATATAAATTTTTTGACTAATAATCTCATTTCTATTAAATAAATATAAACGTTACATATTGAAAAAAAATACTGCTGCTCTGCCCGGTAAATCCATCTAGTCGGGTTAGCACCATCAAAGCGAGGAAAATCAAGCTTCGGTCCACAAGACGAGCTAGAAGAAAACCCAGGTTTAGAAGACCAGGAATGCTAAAGGCTGAGACCGATGAATTTGTCATCTAGATCTTGAAGTTTAGTCTTGAGGGAAGCAAGTTCCTCCTCCATATTTTTTTCTCCTGCACAGGTGACAACCATATAGCAGGTTTTTTTTTGTTTTGTTTTTGTGGAAAAGATAGAACAACAGAAACATAAACTTTTTCAGTAAGGTTAAGTTGGGAACTGGGCAGCACGCAGATGGGTAACGGGGGTGGGACGAGTGTTTGGGCACTAGCAAAGGGGAAGGACAAAAGAAAAAGAGGGTTTGAGGGGTGGGGAGTCAAAATGGGAGGAGCAGTCCAAGAGGGACAAATGAGCAGAATTAAGAAATGAGCCCTATGGTCGGATCTGGTGGCAATTGGGTATGAATCGAAAAAGTTAGGGCAAACTCTAAAAAAAAGAGAAATGAGGGATTTAGGGCTTCAATATGTAGAATTTGGGGGAGGATCCTCAAGGAACGGATTGTGCAGACTGCTATTGCGGGGTTCTGGGAAGCTTTGAGAGCAAATGGGCTAACTCACAAAAAAGATGACTACCAAAACAAGTACTGTAATTGCATGAACTGAGATAAATAAAGAGAAATATTGTAATCAACACAGCACTTGGACGCCACGGCGGAGAAAAAAATTTGATAGAATTTCCACCCAATGAGCCCAAGAAAGTGCTCTGATACTAGATGTGAAGAACCTTCTGCAACAATATAATGCAAACACACAAAATAACAAAATATAGAGCAACAACAAAACTCAGAGTGAATCTATTGATCACAGGCCACTTCAAGGGGGCAACCTCCTTTGAGAAAGCTCAATATAATAAATTCAACCCTCCCTCATAGGCTTCAACACACACTTATAAACTAACTAGAAACTAGATAACTATTACTTCCTATGCATGTGAGATAATAAAATATACTAAGGGACGACCTACAAAGCATATGCGTCCAACAGCACTACACTAACAAAATAAACAGAAGGAACACACAGGTTCCTAACATGTTCCTGGCATATAAATCTGATGCTTTCATTTTGAATCTGATTACGAAAAGTATTAATTAACTAAAACTTTCTTAGATATATCACGCATGTCCATTCAATTTTCTGACTATTCTAAACAAATTTTACATATAATATCGATATTGTCTAATGTCAAATCTACAATTCTAAATTTCTCTGTTATATGGTACACGCATGTAAACTTCATACCGGACCCACCATTTTCAAACACCTATCAATAAAGTAAAATCAAGAGTTGTCGCATGACCGCAAGGCTTTACAAAATACCTTGAGAACATGCGACATCTGTTCGATCATTTCCACAATTTTTGACTAAAACCGTTTCGGTAACTCATTTATACAACACACTTAACAAATATTTATAAACAAAAACCCAACTGACAACTGAAATTCATTAATTTTGGATTTAGTAGCTATGAACACCTAACTCCGATATACCCAAAAAAACATTTAATGGAATGTTGTACCCTACTCTCATTATCTCCAAATGAAACTACTAACCGCACAAAAATAGGGAGAATGCACGACTAAAACATTATCCCATTCTCGAAATCTTTAGGATTTGACCAATTTAACTGACCGGTTCTTAAACCAAGCTAATATCCAGTTCTGCAAATGTATTCACTAACTGCCAAATAATTTTGACAACGGCAAATAAACTCACTCTACATATCTAAAGTTTAGGGTTTATGATTTAGGGTTCTCACTTCGTCGCTGACTCTCCAAATGCAAGTTGGTGACCTCTAATTTAAGCGTCCCCAGATCTCCAAGTTATTCAGCGGTTACTTATTTTATCCACCAACCTGGTGATTTCAATGCTCGCGTCTTCTCATGATTATGGCGGTTATGTCTCAAACGAATAGTGATTCAGTGACACTGTTATCTCCAAGTCTCCCAATGTACTGGTTAAGTTATGAAAAGTATGGTGACTTAGCGAGAAACGTCCAATGAAGATTTGATCGATGGTTGATCTTTAATCTCATGACTTGACTAAGATTAGGAAAATCTTCTGGTGACTTGCAGAATTAAAGTCTTCGCGCAATCTCCACTCTTAACCATAGTTAAAGGAAATATCTAGCGATGTGGAGATGACTTAAGTCGCGTGGTCGCAAGACGAAGGTGAGTTAACAAAATATTTTCACTGACATGTTTTAAACCGAAGATTTAATTTTGATCGGGTGGTGATCGCCTAGTCTCACAATCAAAACATGGGTTACAATATGTTCCAATGACCTAAACATTCGCCTTGTCGCTCAATCTCCGAGACCAGCTAAAGTTAAGTAAGTTCCTCAGCAATTGGGAGACTATCTTCAGTCGGGTAATCGCCAAATGATCCATAGGTACATGTTGACCAAATTTAAAAATTTGAAAAAATATGACTATCTGTTTGCCGGATTCTGTGACGTGTCTCTTCCTGACTGGGTGACAAAATAAAAAGAATTTTAAAAAAAATAAGTGGACTTGACTATAGTCGCTCAATCTCCAGAAGAAGTAAATCACAATTTTCTTATCTTCAGTTGCTGAATCTACGAATACCTGAGTTGAGAGGTCTAAAGAAAATGTTAGAAAATTCAATAGGAAAACTTTATTAATTTGTCTGCTAAGGTTAAATATAGTCATACAATCCTAAATCTATAATAAGTTTTATTAATATATATTAAGTTAAATTAATATATATTTATTTATTGTTTTATTTATATATATAATCATTATAATAAAAAAAACAAATTTGAACTTTTAAAATATTATTCACAAATACAAAATATATTCAATACATTCAATTTTTGGCTATTTTTAAAATTGGTAGAATTTTTTGATATTTAAGATTACACACACACACAGATATATATATATATATATATATATATATATAGTTTAATAATTATTCATGAACAATAGTATCTATAGATAAAAAAGGATAAAACTATAAAATTAAATAACATAAGTTTATCAAAAGCTTATAATCTAAATTTAATTAATAACTTTAATTAATATATACTAAATTTAATTAATATACTTTTCTTTAAGAATTATTTATGAACAATCGTATCTTAAAAAAATAAAGATAAATAAAGATAAAATACACTAAAACATAAAATCAATTAAAAATGGTATTTGCTATATTAAAAAAAAAAAAAAAAAAAAAAAAAAAAAAAAGAAAAAAGATTAAACTCAAAAAATAAAGATTCGGCGTAAAAATTGCAAACTGACTTATTGGCACACTAAAAGACGACAAGCACTTGTGAAATGCTGAGATGCACGGTGGGCTATTTGCTGACATGCAGGATGAGCAATTTGTACATGTACCTGGCCCTCCTTAATGTATTTTGCAAAAAAATAGTACAGGTGGCATGAGCATTCTCCATGGACAACGCCGGCTCGGTACAGTTAGAAGCAAAATAGGGTCTGTGCGCAACTTGTTTATCTAAGATTTAAAAAAGTGTGACATCTCAGCTGGTGACAGGTTCATGGCCCTGAAGCTTAAATGTTAAACATGAGTGGGACATGTCACCCTTATTTATTCACATGAGAATCACTGTCGAACCCGGGATATCGCCAGGAAAGCACTAAATTATGGAGAATTCGTCATTCCAATTCCACCTCATTAAGGGCTGACACCTGCCTGGAATCTGCCCATTTGTTACTTGGACACCTCCTTTAATTCTTTCTATTATGTTAAACGTTGGATGTTCCATAAAAGAAATACAACTTCGGCGCACAATAATTCCAATGATTTGGAACAGTCTCCTTTTATGGACGCCATGTTTTTATTGCCTGCACTGTGCCCACTAAACATTTTTTTTCTTAATCTTTCTTCTTCTTCTCCTCTTCGCGTGCCCTGTTTCTTGGAAAGCCGTTGATATTTATTAAGAAATAGTGGAATGTCATTCATGCCCACCCTACAAAGAATCTTGGCATGGTGAATTTCGTGGGTAAATGCTGTACATTGATTAATCATAGATGGTGTGCTAGGTTGGACCGGAGAAGTTGAATGATGGAATAATAAATTCATTGTGGTTAAAATCATGTGTTTGTTGTTTATTACGTGAAGGATTAGTATATATATAACATGAATAAAACAATTGTTATTAAATTTCAGATATATTTAGTATGATTTCAAGAAGTCGTGTGAAAATTTAAGGTATCTTACTTTAGTACAAATAGAGATATATTTAATATGACTAGTAACTGCAACTTGGTATACAATGTGTACGTGAAATAAATGTTAAATTGTTTTTTAAAATTTGGTATACAATGTGCACGTGGAATAAATGTTAAATTGTTTTTTTTCTTTGATTTATATGTTTTGCTAACGTATATACTCTATTATAATTTATTCCATATTATTATTGAAATTTATAATATATATAATCTTTAGTCTACATTATTAATTCAAATTAACTAATTAATCAAATATAAAATTATAGATATTTTTAATCATTTAGATTAAATTTTAATAATATATTATAATTATTTATGATTAATTATTAAATAAAAGTTAATTATATGTTGATATTAATTTAAGTTTATTTATTTAATTTAAAAGTATAAATTATTATTTATATTATAATCAATATAAATATTTATATTTATATATAAATTACTTTCATAAATTTTAAATTTAACTATAGTATATTTTCTAATAACTAATTGTTACTTAATGTTAAATTGAATTGAAAATTTACATTTAAATTTAAAATATTGATAAATTTATAACATTATAAAAATTAGAAAAAAATTGAATGTATTGAATACAATTTTTTAATTAAATAAATTTTTTATTTGATTTATAATAATTTAAGAATTTAAAGAGAAAATAATATTTAATAAATATTTATAATATTTTATTTTGTTAAATTAATTAATGAATATAAGTCAGATTTCGGAGTTTGCACCCTTTCCCTTCTCTTTCTGAAGAGAGCATCAATGTTCTTCTTTTCTCGATGAAAGTTATTTTCTTTACTAAGTCCACATTTCAAAAATCGCACCTGTTCCTTGCGAAATCCGATGAGACTCTCTGTGGGCTTATATTTCAGAAATCACATGTGTTCCCTACGAAATCCGATAAGACTCTTTGTGGCCTTAATGTCAACCTTTTTGTTGATAGAGTGCTTAGCGGGATTCACACTCCAAGACTGCAATTCCCGATTCCTGATTGGAATTCTACGGAGTCCGTTTGCCTTACATACCCCGCACTTGTCGTTATATTTATCAAAGTTTCCCTGTAATTAGATAGAAAAGATAGAAAATTCATGATGTATCTGGTGAGAGGATGAAGAGCACCACTTGCAATTCAGATTTTGGAATTCTCTTTCTCAAGCGCCTTCTCAAATTCTTCTAGCATCCTCTTCGCCGCCTCGCATAGCCGGAAAAGGATCCCGCCGGTGAGATCATGCACACTTCTACAAAGATCTTGATAGAAAATGGCCTCCAGCTCAGGTATCAAATCTGTTAGGGTTTCATAGAGGTCAAGAACCCTAAAGATCCTTTCGGGCGCTCGGCTGGTAGTGGCAAAGGCTTCTGCGAAGGCAAGAAGCCTGGTTGTGGCTTCCTTCGTCATTTCTGCAAAGCAAGCATGTCTCATATTATTCATCCCCTCAAACACATCATCGCACAGCTGCTTCTCCCTCGCAAACACAACTCGAATGCTGATTTGGGCCGCGTAAATCCATTTCTTGATCTTTTCATCAAGTAATGTCCACTTCATTTTTCGAACATCGCTCAATTTCACCTTCTCCACACCGAGATTGTACATACTTTCTTCCACCGTGGACTTTCTGTTGAGAACGAAGACTCGAATGCATTCGCTCTCATACCATTTCTTCGCCATGAGCTCTGCTATGCTTCTCAAATCTGCCATAGCGTCCAATGGCACCGTGTCAAAATAAAAAATGCTCACCGACGAGGACATTTTGAGACAAATCTAGCCACTAGAACATCATCCTGTTCTTGTTTTTCCCCAAGGCGTCTACGGACGAGATTTTTGAATAATAGCCTGTTACTTTTGACGAATTCGTCAGAGCACCTATCACTTCTGATGAATTCTTAGTCAACGCTACATAAAGTTAACTACAGAGCTAACCCCAGCTAAGCGAGAGTTAATAAATAGCTCTGTACTCGCGTTCACACTCACACAATTTAACAGATTCATATTTTTTTGAAAAGGTGCAGACAACTGTGATGATTTCAATCATCTTGCATGCATACGGCATGCAAGATGAGAGTTGATCAAGTTAACCTAGCCGGATGCATTTCCTATAAGAAACGCCTTCGGCGTGATTAGATTGTCATTAACTGATATTATTAGTATCCATCGAAATCTTTTAGGATGTTGAAATTTTGGAATTTTTAAATGTTCAAGTTGATGCCATATCAGAGTATTATTGTTTGTGATTCTTTTTTATATGAAGTATGTTTTTCATAAATAAAATAATTTAAGATTGTTAGTATTTTATAATATTTTTAAATTAATTTATTATTATAATAAAAATAAATGGATAAGGTAGTTTTGGGTTTTTAGGTCCTGCCATAGGTGTAGAACTTTAGGCATCGACGTGTCTTTAACTAGTGATTAAACTAGTAAATCTGAACGAATCAAAATTCAGTATTTTTCAAATTATATTATATCTTAATATTTGATTAAGTAAATTACAAGATATTTAACTTTTCTAATTTGTAGTAGTATTTTTCATTCATTCTATTGGGTCAAAAAGTTTGAGCGATAAGGGCGAATTTCTCTGAAATTTTTGTTTAAGATTGCAAAGTTCAATATGAGCCATTTTTATGGTGAACATTTCCGTACTTACATGAAATAAAATTTATAATACCTAACTTTGGTTTTATAAAGTCTTCCTTTAAATTCAAAAATCTTGTAGTCGGAATAATATTATTATTAATTCTTAGGAAAATAATTAAGATATTAAAATTTATTTGTATTAAAATTTGTTAAGATATTAAATCCTCCTATCAATTTAGGGTTAGATGAAGGCATAAAGCACTTGATATGTCCATGCAAATCCCCAGGGGCCTGCGACCTATGAAGGCATACAACACTTAATATGTCCAGAGCGAATCCAGACCTGAACCTCGATTCGACCCTTATGACGCGAATTCGGCAACTAATAATTTTATATGTAACTTGAAATTGGAAAAAGTAGTCCAAATGAAATTTTGAACTTGGCGGGAAATATCAGATATTTTATAATATCAGATATCCAAAATTTTTGGATATCCGATTAGGCTTGGTATTTTCTTGGGCATTACCAAACGTGGGTGGTCAACCCTTTAGGCGTGTTTCAGGAGATAGATCTTGATACTGAGACTTCGACCATGTAGCTGACGACTATTTTTTCACCCGAAATTGATGAAATGAAAAGGGTTTCTTAAAGACGTTATTAGCTTTCCATCAATATAATTGCTTTCAAATTTTGAGTTCAGTAAGTAATTATTACTTATTTTTCAATTGAGTTATCTTTAAATTCGTAACTGACATACTGATTGAAAAACAACTATAACTTTCAAACTGTTTAACCTTTTTGAAATCTGAAACATGCGTCACATTCTATGCTTCGGCTACTATAAGAAAAAAAAGTTTTGAATTTTGTAAAATTTTGAATTAGTTAAGGTGGTCAGACACGAGAGTTTTTTTATTTTGAAAAAGTTGTAGTAGAAAATTCATAATTAATTATTTATTTGACCAAAAATTACAAAAAAATATGCGTCGCATCTGAGCACGAGTCTACTACTTATATCTAGAATTTTGGGAAAATATATCATCATTTGATTGTGATTAAGGTGGTCAAACATACACGTACTCTTTATCTTTTCCCTGAAATTTTCGTAGTACTGCATTGAAATCTAGAATTTTGAACAATTAGACAAAAAAAATTTCAAACAAGGGCTAGTAGTTTAAACTATATTCAATTTCCTACAGATTCTATTCTTGCAACTTTTTCACATAAGGTTCATAAGATGTTCAACCTTTTATGTCAAGTTGACTAACCTTGATAGTTTTATTTTTCATTGTCACTTAAGGCCATAGTTTGGTATACCATGATTCTGCACATACCCTAATATATTATTATTAGTACTTGCCGATAGGCTAAGCAAGTACTATTGCAATGAGTTTTGGATTTGTTGCTTTAACAAGTGATTAAAACAATTTGTATGGACCAATTACAAGTCATTACATTTATTATTTTGTTGTATATTTTATGTTTTGTATAGTATAAATGCAATATTTTTAATTTTATAACATCTAAAAAATAATTTTTTAATTATTTGATTGGCGGAATTATTTGAAGTCTTATACACGGATTTTTCGGATTGAGTTACTTCTTCCATGTTGCATTGTTATCAGACATCCGTGAGAAAGCAGAGTTAAAACCGTGTTCCCATTAAAAAAAACTTTACATAAATGATAGAAATTAAATCTCATTTATTCAAATTGAATCCACAATCATGGGGGCAATAATTCTATATCGAATGTGCAATCAATGAAGTTTTGATTGAAATTTTTCATATTAAAAATATTTAAATTAAAATTTATATTATATGAGTAATTTTAGTGTATAAATAGTTTATAAATATATCTTTTTCTTTAATATTATAATTTAAATAAAAAATAAAAAATATATAATTTAATATTTCTCATTTATATTTTTAAGTTTTTTTATTCTAAATTTTATTGTATGTTAATTATATATTAACAAATATCAAAATATCACACAAACTTATTTTTTTTTATTGTTATTTTATTTTTTACAAAATATTATAATTTCAGTAAAAATTTATATTTTTTAGTTTTTTTATTCTAAATTTTATTGTATGTTAACTACATATTAACAAATATCAAAATATCACATAAACTTATTTTTTTATTATTGTTATTTTATTTTTTACAAAATATTATAATTTTAGCAAAAATGTATTAAATAAATATTTAATATTTTTTATAAAATTTTTAAATATAATTAAAATTAAGTAGAAATTATTTTATTAAGAATTTTAAATAAAATATTAAAGTGAAATAATTTATAGATATTTTAGATAAGTCAATATTTATAACTAAAAATATATATTATAGGTTAGAATGTCACTTATTAAAATTTAAATGTATTCCTAATCTTAAAAAAACAATTCTAATCATTCCATTTTACATAATTAACCTAAATAATTCAAACTTAAAAATAACTCTTAACCATCAAAGCTAATTAAAAAAAAACATAACTTTCAATTATAATTAACCTCATTAGACTATAATACATTTTCTACTATTGTAAAAAAATTACAATAAAAAATGAAATTGTAATTTATTTCTAATCTATCTATAATAAATTAAATAAAAAATTAAAATTTTAACTAAATTTATATAAATAATTATTTCAACTAAAGTTATATAAATAATGATTTCAACTAAATTTATATAACAATTATAGGCAAGTACAAGTACTAGCCACTACGTGACAGTTGTTTATAATTGAAATATCAACACAAATATAAATATATTATAATATAATCAATATAAATATTTTTAAAATGATATACAATAAATAATAATTAACTATTAATATATTATATCTTTATTTTAACTATCCTACTTATATTCTTAAATAAAAATTTATGTCAAATTTGCAAATAGTAAATAAGTTTACAAACCAAATTTGCTTCCTTGGTTTAATTAGTATTTTCATGTTTTATAATTAATTTTAATTAAATATAATAATTTTTTATATGAAAATGTTTTTATGGGTTGGAGCTAGCTTGATTTAAAGCTTCTTATGGAGAGTTTTAAAAATATTTAATTTTTATGTATATTTATATTTTCGATTTTATAAATATTAATATATAATATAAATTTTTTGACTAATAATCTCATTTCTATTAAATAAATATAAACGTTACATATTGAAAAAAAATACTGCTGCTCTGCCCGGCAAATCCATCTAGTCGTGTCAGCACCATCAAAGCGAGGAAAATCAAGCTTCGGTCCACAAGACGAGCTAGAAGAAAACCCAGGTTTAGAAGACCAGGAATGCTAAAGGCTGAGACCAATGAATTTTTCATCTAGATCTTGAAGTTTGGTCTTGAGGGAAGCAAGTTCCTCCTCCATATTTTTTTCTCCTGCACAGGTGACAACCATATAGCAGGTTTTGTTTTGTTTTTTTTTTGGGGAAAAGATAGAACAACAGAAACATAAACTTTTTCAGTAAGGTTAAGTTGGGAACTGGGCAGCACGCAGATGGGTAACGGGGGTGGGACGAGTGTTTGGGCACTAGCAAAGGGGAAGGACAAAAGAAAAAGAGGGTTTGAGGGGTGGGGAGTCAAAATGGGAGGAGCGGTCCAAGAGGGACAAATGAGCAGAATTAAGAAATGAGCCCTATGGTCGGATCTGGTGGCAATTGGGTATGAATCAAAAATGTTAGGGCAAACCCTAAAAAAAAGAGAAATGAGGGATTTAGAGCTTCAATATGTAGAATTTGGGGGAGGATCCTCAAGGAACGGATTGTGCAGACTGCTATTGCGGGGTTCTGGGAAGCTTTGAGAGCAAATGGGCTAACTCACAGAAAAGATGACTACCAAAACAAGTACTGTAATTGCATGAACTGAGATAAATAAAGAGAAATATTGTAATCAACACAGCACTTGGACGCCACAGCGGAGAAAAAAAATTGACAGAATTTCCACCCAATGAGCCCAAGAAAGTGCTCTGATACCAGATGTGAAGAACCTTCTGCAACAATATAATGCAAACACACGAAATAACAAAATATAGAGCAACAACAAAACTCAGAGTGAATCTATTGATCACAGGCCACTTCAAGGGGGCAACCTCCTTTGAGAAAGCTCAATATAATAAATTCAACCCTCCCTCATAGGCTTCAACACACACTTATAAACTAACTAGAAACTAGATAACTATTACTTCCTATGCATGTGAGATAATAAAATATACTAAGGGACGACCTACAAAGCATATGCGTCCAACAACACTACACTAACAAAATAAACAGAAGGAACACACAGGTTCCTAACATGTTCCTGGCATATAAATCTGATGCTTTCATTTTGAATCTGATT
Source organism: Chamaecyparis obtusa (assembly GCA_027943335.1). Lineage (NCBI taxonomy): Eukaryota > Viridiplantae > Streptophyta > Pinopsida > Cupressales > Cupressaceae > Chamaecyparis > Chamaecyparis obtusa. Next base: position 290,012 of record BSBK01011505.1, on the reverse strand, counting down.
ACGAAAAGTATTAATTAACTAAAACTTTCTTAGATATATCACGCATGTCCATTCAATTTTCTGACTATTCTAAACAAATTTTACATATAATATCGATATTGTCTAATGTCAAATCTACAATTCTAAATTTCTCTGTTATATGGTACACGCATGTAAACTTCATACCGGACCCACCATTTTCAAACACCTATCAATAAAGTAAAATCAAGAGTTGTCGCATGACCGCAAGGCTTTACAAAATACCTTGAGAACATGCGACATCTGTTCGATCATTTCCACAATTTTTGACTAAAACCGTTTCGGTAACTCATTTATACAACACACTTAACAAATATTTATAAACAAAAACCCAACTGACAACTGAAATTCATTAATTTTGGATTTAGTAGCTATGAACACCTAACTCCGATATACCCAAAAAAACATTTAATGGAATGTTGTACCCTACTCTCATTATCTCCAAATGAAACTACTAACCGCACAAAAATAGGGAGAATGCACGACTAAAACATTATCCCATTCTCGAAATCTTTAGGATTTGACCAATTTAACTGACCGGTTCTTAAACCAAGCTAATATCCAGTTCTGCAAATGTATTCACTAACTGCCAAATAATTTTGACAACGGCAAATAAACTCACTCTACATATCTAAAGTTTAGGGTTTATGATTTAGGGTTCTCACTTCGTCGCTGACTCTCCAAATGCAAGTTGGTGACCTCTAATTTAAGCGTCCCCAGATCTCCAAGTTATTCAGCGGTTACTTATTTTATCCACCAACCTGGTGATTTCAATGCTCGCGTCTTCTCATGATTATGGCGGTTATGTCTCAAACGAATAGTGATTCAGTGACACTGTTATCTCCAAGTCTCCCAATGTACTGGTTAAGTTATGAAAAGTATGGTGACTTAGCGAGAAACGTCCAATGAAGATTTGATCGATGGTTGATCTTTAATCTCATGACTTGACTAAGATTAGGAAAATCTTCTGGTGACTTGCAGAATTAAAGTCTTCGCGCAATCTCCACTCTTAACCATAGTTAAAGGAAATATCTAGCGATGTGGAGATGACTTAAGTCGCGTGGTCGCAAGACGAAGGTGAGTTAACAAAATATTTTCACTGACATGTTTTAAACCGAAGATTTAATTTTGATCGGGTGGTGATCGCCTAGTCTCACAATCAAAACATGGGTTACAATATGTTCCAATGACCTAAACATTCGCCTTGTCGCTCAATCTCCGAGACCAGCTAAAGTTAAGTAAGTTCCTCAGCAATTGGGAGACTATCTTCAGTCGGGTAATCGCCAAATGATCCATAGGTACATGTTGACCAAATTTAAAAATTTGAAAAAATATGACTATCTGTTTGCCGGATTCTGTGACGTGTCTCTTCCTGACTGGGTGACAAAATAAAAAGAATTTTAAAAAAAATAAGTGGACTTGACTATAGTCGCTCAATCTCCAGAAGAAGTAAATCACAATTTTCTTATCTTCAGTTGCTGAATCTACGAATACCTGAGTTGAGAGGTCTAAAGAAAATGTTAGAAAATTCAATAGGAAAACTTTATTAATTTGTCTGCTAAGGTTAAATATAGTCATACAATCCTAAATCTATAATAAGTTTTATTAATATATATTAAGTTAAATTAATATATATTTATTTATTGTTTTATTTATATATATAATCATTATAATAAAAAAAACAAATTTGAACTTTTAAAATATTATTCACAAATACAAAATATATTCAATACATTCAATTTTTGGCTATTTTTAAAATTGGTAGAATTTTTTGATATTTAAGATTACACACACACACAGATATATATATATATATATATATATATATATAGTTTAATAATTATTCATGAACAATAGTATCTATAGATAAAAAAGGATAAAACTATAAAATTAAATAACATAAGTTTATCAAAAGCTTATAATCTAAATTTAATTAATAACTTTAATTAATATATACTAAATTTAATTAATATACTTTTCTTTAAGAATTATTTATGAACAATCGTATCTTAAAAAAATAAAGATAAATAAAGATAAAATACACTAAAACATAAAATCAATTAAAAATGGTATTTGCTATATTAAAAAAAAAAAAAAAAAAAAAAAAAAAAAAAAGAAAAAAGATTAAACTCAAAAAATAAAGATTCGGCGTAAAAATTGCAAACTGACTTATTGGCACACTAAAAGACGACAAGCACTTGTGAAATGCTGAGATGCACGGTGGGCTATTTGCTGACATGCAGGATGAGCAATTTGTACATGTACCTGGCCCTCCTTAATGTATTTTGCAAAAAAATAGTACAGGTGGCATGAGCATTCTCCATGGACAACGCCGGCTCGGTACAGTTAGAAGCAAAATAGGGTCTGTGCGCAACTTGTTTATCTAAGATTTAAAAAAGTGTGACATCTCAGCTGGTGACAGGTTCATGGCCCTGAAGCTTAAATGTTAAACATGAGTGGGACATGTCACCCTTATTTATTCACATGAGAATCACTGTCGAACCCGGGATATCGCCAGGAAAGCACTAAATTATGGAGAATTCGTCATTCCAATTCCACCTCATTAAGGGCTGACACCTGCCTGGAATCTGCCCATTTGTTACTTGGACACCTCCTTTAATTCTTTCTATTATGTTAAACGTTGGATGTTCCATAAAAGAAATACAACTTCGGCGCACAATAATTCCAATGATTTGGAACAGTCTCCTTTTATGGACGCCATGTTTTTATTGCCTGCACTGTGCCCACTAAACATTTTTTTTCTTAATCTTTCTTCTTCTTCTCCTCTTCGCGTGCCCTGTTTCTTGGAAAGCCGTTGATATTTATTAAGAAATAGTGGAATGTCATTCATGCCCACCCTACAAAGAATCTTGGCATGGTGAATTTCGTGGGTAAATGCTGTACATTGATTAATCATAGATGGTGTGCTAGGTTGGACCGGAGAAGTTGAATGATGGAATAATAAATTCATTGTGGTTAAAATCATGTGTTTGTTGTTTATTACGTGAAGGATTAGTATATATATAACATGAATAAAACAATTGTTATTAAATTTCAGATATATTTAGTATGATTTCAAGAAGTCGTGTGAAAATTTAAGGTATCTTACTTTAGTACAAATAGAGATATATTTAATATGACTAGTAACTGCAACTTGGTATACAATGTGTACGTGAAATAAATGTTAAATTGTTTTTTAAAATTTGGTATACAATGTGCACGTGGAATAAATGTTAAATTGTTTTTTTTCTTTGATTTATATGTTTTGCTAACGTATATACTCTATTATAATTTATTCCATATTATTATTGAAATTTATAATATATATAATCTTTAGTCTACATTATTAATTCAAATTAACTAATTAATCAAATATAAAATTATAGATATTTTTAATCATTTAGATTAAATTTTAATAATATATTATAATTATTTATGATTAATTATTAAATAAAAGTTAATTATATGTTGATATTAATTTAAGTTTATTTATTTAATTTAAAAGTATAAATTATTATTTATATTATAATCAATATAAATATTTATATTTATATATAAATTACTTTCATAAATTTTAAATTTAACTATAGTATATTTTCTAATAACTAATTGTTACTTAATGTTAAATTGAATTGAAAATTTACATTTAAATTTAAAATATTGATAAATTTATAACATTATAAAAATTAGAAAAAAATTGAATGTATTGAATACAATTTTTTAATTAAATAAATTTTTTATTTGATTTATAATAATTTAAGAATTTAAAGAGAAAATAATATTTAATAAATATTTATAATATTTTATTTTGTTAAATTAATTAATGAATATAAGTCAGATTTCGGAGTTTGCACCCTTTCCCTTCTCTTTCTGAAGAGAGCATCAATGTTCTTCTTTTCTCGATGAAAGTTATTTTCTTTACTAAGTCCACATTTCAAAAATCGCACCTGTTCCTTGCGAAATCCGATGAGACTCTCTGTGGGCTTATATTTCAGAAATCACATGTGTTCCCTACGAAATCCGATAAGACTCTTTGTGGCCTTAATGTCAACCTTTTTGTTGATAGAGTGCTTAGCGGGATTCACACTCCAAGACTGCAATTCCCGATTCCTGATTGGAATTCTACGGAGTCCGTTTGCCTTACATACCCCGCACTTGTCGTTATATTTATCAAAGTTTCCCTGTAATTAGATAGAAAAGATAGAAAATTCATGATGTATCTGGTGAGAGGATGAAGAGCACCACTTGCAATTCAGATTTTGGAATTCTCTTTCTCAAGCGCCTTCTCAAATTCTTCTAGCATCCTCTTCGCCGCCTCGCATAGCCGGAAAAGGATCCCGCCGGTGAGATCATGCACACTTCTACAAAGATCTTGATAGAAAATGGCCTCCAGCTCAGGTATCAAATCTGTTAGGGTTTCATAGAGGTCAAGAACCCTAAAGATCCTTTCGGGCGCTCGGCTGGTAGTGGCAAAGGCTTCTGCGAAGGCAAGAAGCCTGGTTGTGGCTTCCTTCGTCATTTCTGCAAAGCAAGCATGTCTCATATTATTCATCCCCTCAAACACATCATCGCACAGCTGCTTCTCCCTCGCAAACACAACTCGAATGCTGATTTGGGCCGCGTAAATCCATTTCTTGATCTTTTCATCAAGTAATGTCCACTTCATTTTTCGAACATCGCTCAATTTCACCTTCTCCACACCGAGATTGTACATACTTTCTTCCACCGTGGACTTTCTGTTGAGAACGAAGACTCGAATGCATTCGCTCTCATACCATTTCTTCGCCATGAGCTCTGCTATGCTTCTCAAATCTGCCATAGCGTCCAATGGCACCGTGTCAAAATAAAAAATGCTCACCGACGAGGACATTTTGAGACAAATCTAGCCACTAGAACATCATCCTGTTCTTGTTTTTCCCCAAGGCGTCTACGGACGAGATTTTTGAATAATAGCCTGTTACTTTTGACGAATTCGTCAGAGCACCTATCACTTCTGATGAATTCTTAGTCAACGCTACATAAAGTTAACTACAGAGCTAACCCCAGCTAAGCGAGAGTTAATAAATAGCTCTGTACTCGCGTTCACACTCACACAATTTAACAGATTCATATTTTTTTGAAAAGGTGCAGACAACTGTGATGATTTCAATCATCTTGCATGCATACGGCATGCAAGATGAGAGTTGATCAAGTTAACCTAGCCGGATGCATTTCCTATAAGAAACGCCTTCGGCGTGATTAGATTGTCATTAACTGATATTATTAGTATCCATCGAAATCTTTTAGGATGTTGAAATTTTGGAATTTTTAAATGTTCAAGTTGATGCCATATCAGAGTATTATTGTTTGTGATTCTTTTTTATATGAAGTATGTTTTTCATAAATAAAATAATTTAAGATTGTTAGTATTTTATAATATTTTTAAATTAATTTATTATTATAATAAAAATAAATGGATAAGGTAGTTTTGGGTTTTTAGGTCCTGCCATAGGTGTAGAACTTTAGGCATCGACGTGTCTTTAACTAGTGATTAAACTAGTAAATCTGAACGAATCAAAATTCAGTATTTTTCAAATTATATTATATCTTAATATTTGATTAAGTAAATTACAAGATATTTAACTTTTCTAATTTGTAGTAGTATTTTTCATTCATTCTATTGGGTCAAAAAGTTTGAGCGATAAGGGCGAATTTCTCTGAAATTTTTGTTTAAGATTGCAAAGTTCAATATGAGCCATTTTTATGGTGAACATTTCCGTACTTACATGAAATAAAATTTATAATACCTAACTTTGGTTTTATAAAGTCTTCCTTTAAATTCAAAAATCTTGTAGTCGGAATAATATTATTATTAATTCTTAGGAAAATAATTAAGATATTAAAATTTATTTGTATTAAAATTTGTTAAGATATTAAATCCTCCTATCAATTTAGGGTTAGATGAAGGCATAAAGCACTTGATATGTCCATGCAAATCCCCAGGGGCCTGCGACCTATGAAGGCATACAACACTTAATATGTCCAGAGCGAATCCAGACCTGAACCTCGATTCGACCCTTATGACGCGAATTCGGCAACTAATAATTTTATATGTAACTTGAAATTGGAAAAAGTAGTCCAAATGAAATTTTGAACTTGGCGGGAAATATCAGATATTTTATAATATCAGATATCCAAAATTTTTGGATATCCGATTAGGCTTGGTATTTTCTTGGGCATTACCAAACGTGGGTGGTCAACCCTTTAGGCGTGTTTCAGGAGATAGATCTTGATACTGAGACTTCGACCATGTAGCTGACGACTATTTTTTCACCCGAAATTGATGAAATGAAAAGGGTTTCTTAAAGACGTTATTAGCTTTCCATCAATATAATTGCTTTCAAATTTTGAGTTCAGTAAGTAATTATTACTTATTTTTCAATTGAGTTATCTTTAAATTCGTAACTGACATACTGATTGAAAAACAACTATAACTTTCAAACTGTTTAACCTTTTTGAAATCTGAAACATGCGTCACATTCTATGCTTCGGCTACTATAAGAAAAAAAAGTTTTGAATTTTGTAAAATTTTGAATTAGTTAAGGTGGTCAGACACGAGAGTTTTTTTATTTTGAAAAAGTTGTAGTAGAAAATTCATAATTAATTATTTATTTGACCAAAAATTACAAAAAAATATGCGTCGCATCTGAGCACGAGTCTACTACTTATATCTAGAATTTTGGGAAAATATATCATCATTTGATTGTGATTAAGGTGGTCAAACATACACGTACTCTTTATCTTTTCCCTGAAATTTTCGTAGTACTGCATTGAAATCTAGAATTTTGAACAATTAGACAAAAAAAATTTCAAACAAGGGCTAGTAGTTTAAACTATATTCAATTTCCTACAGATTCTATTCTTGCAACTTTTTCACATAAGGTTCATAAGATGTTCAACCTTTTATGTCAAGTTGACTAACCTTGATAGTTTTATTTTTCATTGTCACTTAAGGCCATAGTTTGGTATACCATGATTCTGCACATACCCTAATATATTATTATTAGTACTTGCCGATAGGCTAAGCAAGTACTATTGCAATGAGTTTTGGATTTGTTGCTTTAACAAGTGATTAAAACAATTTGTATGGACCAATTACAAGTCATTACATTTATTATTTTGTTGTATATTTTATGTTTTGTATAGTATAAATGCAATATTTTTAATTTTATAACATCTAAAAAATAATTTTTTAATTATTTGATTGGCGGAATTATTTGAAGTCTTATACACGGATTTTTCGGATTGAGTTACTTCTTCCATGTTGCATTGTTATCAGACATCCGTGAGAAAGCAGAGTTAAAACCGTGTTCCCATTAAAAAAAACTTTACATAAATGATAGAAATTAAATCTCATTTATTCAAATTGAATCCACAATCATGGGGGCAATAATTCTATATCGAATGTGCAATCAATGAAGTTTTGATTGAAATTTTTCATATTAAAAATATTTAAATTAAAATTTATATTATATGAGTAATTTTAGTGTATAAATAGTTTATAAATATATCTTTTTCTTTAATATTATAATTTAAATAAAAAATAAAAAATATATAATTTAATATTTCTCATTTATATTTTTAAGTTTTTTTATTCTAAATTTTATTGTATGTTAATTATATATTAACAAATATCAAAATATCACACAAACTTATTTTTTTTTATTGTTATTTTATTTTTTACAAAATATTATAATTTCAGTAAAAATTTATATTTTTTAGTTTTTTTATTCTAAATTTTATTGTATGTTAACTACATATTAACAAATATCAAAATATCACATAAACTTATTTTTTTATTATTGTTATTTTATTTTTTACAAAATATTATAATTTTAGCAAAAATGTATTAAATAAATATTTAATATTTTTTATAAAATTTTTAAATATAATTAAAATTAAGTAGAAATTATTTTATTAAGAATTTTAAATAAAATATTAAAGTGAAATAATTTATAGATATTTTAGATAAGTCAATATTTATAACTAAAAATATATATTATAGGTTAGAATGTCACTTATTAAAATTTAAATGTATTCCTAATCTTAAAAAAACAATTCTAATCATTCCATTTTACATAATTAACCTAAATAATTCAAACTTAAAAATAACTCTTAACCATCAAAGCTAATTAAAAAAAAACATAACTTTCAATTATAATTAACCTCATTAGACTATAATACATTTTCTACTATTGTAAAAAAATTACAATAAAAAATGAAATTGTAATTTATTTCTAATCTATCTATAATAAATTAAATAAAAAATTAAAATTTTAACTAAATTTATATAAATAATTATTTCAACTAAAGTTATATAAATAATGATTTCAACTAAATTTATATAACAATTATAGGCAAGTACAAGTACTAGCCACTACGTGACAGTTGTTTATAATTGAAATATCAACACAAATATAAATATATTATAATATAATCAATATAAATATTTTTAAAATGATATACAATAAATAATAATTAACTATTAATATATTATATCTTTATTTTAACTATCCTACTTATATTCTTAAATAAAAATTTATGTCAAATTTGCAAATAGTAAATAAGTTTACAAACCAAATTTGCTTCCTTGGTTTAATTAGTATTTTCATGTTTTATAATTAATTTTAATTAAATATAATAATTTTTTATATGAAAATGTTTTTATGGGTTGGAGCTAGCTTGATTTAAAGCTTCTTATGGAGAGTTTTAAAAATATTTAATTTTTATGTATATTTATATTTTCGATTTTATAAATATTAATATATAATATAAATTTTTTGACTAATAATCTCATTTCTATTAAATAAATATAAACGTTACATATTGAAAAAAAATACTGCTGCTCTGCCCGGCAAATCCATCTAGTCGTGTCAGCACCATCAAAGCGAGGAAAATCAAGCTTCGGTCCACAAGACGAGCTAGAAGAAAACCCAGGTTTAGAAGACCAGGAATGCTAAAGGCTGAGACCAATGAATTTTTCATCTAGATCTTGAAGTTTGGTCTTGAGGGAAGCAAGTTCCTCCTCCATATTTTTTTCTCCTGCACAGGTGACAACCATATAGCAGGTTTTGTTTTGTTTTTTTTTTGGGGAAAAGATAGAACAACAGAAACATAAACTTTTTCAGTAAGGTTAAGTTGGGAACTGGGCAGCACGCAGATGGGTAACGGGGGTGGGACGAGTGTTTGGGCACTAGCAAAGGGGAAGGACAAAAGAAAAAGAGGGTTTGAGGGGTGGGGAGTCAAAATGGGAGGAGCGGTCCAAGAGGGACAAATGAGCAGAATTAAGAAATGAGCCCTATGGTCGGATCTGGTGGCAATTGGGTATGAATCAAAAATGTTAGGGCAAACCCTAAAAAAAAGAGAAATGAGGGATTTAGAGCTTCAATATGTAGAATTTGGGGGAGGATCCTCAAGGAACGGATTGTGCAGACTGCTATTGCGGGGTTCTGGGAAGCTTTGAGAGCAAATGGGCTAACTCACAGAAAAGATGACTACCAAAACAAGTACTGTAATTGCATGAACTGAGATAAATAAAGAGAAATATTGTAATCAACACAGCACTTGGACGCCACAGCGGAGAAAAAAAATTGACAGAATTTCCACCCAATGAGCCCAAGAAAGTGCTCTGATACCAGATGTGAAGAACCTTCTGCAACAATATAATGCAAACACACGAAATAACAAAATATAGAGCAACAACAAAACTCAGAGTGAATCTATTGATCACAGGCCACTTCAAGGGGGCAACCTCCTTTGAGAAAGCTCAATATAATAAATTCAACCCTCCCTCATAGGCTTCAACACACACTTATAAACTAACTAGAAACTAGATAACTATTACTTCCTATGCATGTGAGATAATAAAATATACTAAGGGACGACCTACAAAGCATATGCGTCCAACAACACTACACTAACAAAATAAACAGAAGGAACACACAGGTTCCTAACATGTTCCTGGCATATAAATCTGATGCTTTCATTTTGAATCTGATTACGAAAAGTATTAATTAACTAAAACTTTCTTAGATATATCACGCATGTCCATTCAATTTTCTGACTATTCTAAACAAATTTTACATATAATATCGATATTGTCTAATGTCAAATCTACAATTCTAAATTTCTCTGTTATATGGTACACGCATGTACACCTCGTACCGGACCCACCATTTTCAAACACCTATCAATAAAGTAAAATCAAGAGTTGTCGCATGACCGCAAGGCTTTACAAAATACCTTGAGAACATGCGACATCTGTTCGATCATTTCCACAATTTTTGACTAAAACCGTTTCGGTAACTCTTTATACAACAGACTTAACAAATATTTATAAACAAAAACCCAACTGACAACTGAAATTCATTAATTTTGGATTTAGTAGCTATGAACACCTAACTCCGATATACCCAAAAAAACATTTAATGGAATGTTGTACCCTACTCTCATTATCTCCAAATGAAACTACTAACCGCACAAAAATAGGGAGAATGCACGACTAAAACATTATCCCATTCTCGAAATCTTTAGGATTTGACCAATTTAACTGACCGGTTCTTAAACCAAGCTAATATCCAGTTCTGCAAATGTATTCACTAACTGCCAAATAATTTTGACAACGGCAAATAAACTCACTCTACATATCTAAAGTTTAGGGTTTATGATTTAGGGTTCTCACTTCGTCGCTGACTCTCCAAATGCAAGTTGGTGGTGGGTAAAAGTACAATAAGTTGTCACCCTTTTACAAAGGAAGAGGCTAACAAAATCAAAGTTGTTCAACTTCAATAGTATAAAAATGACATTTATGTTTGGAATTTGAAGATGACGTAAACTAATTAAATGTGATAAAATGGATGAAGTTTATTATTAATATTTTTAATAATTTTTTTGAATAAGAATTAATATGTTTTTTTAATTTTTAAAGATGATTTTTCAGTTGCTGAAAAATGCTAAAAATTGGGGGTCTAGTTCCCACCAAGAAATTATATGCAAATAAACTTTTTTTCCCCTAATTTCAAAATATGTCATAGATTACATATATAGCTAGTGAATAAAATAATAAAAATTGTTTTGTGACTTATATTTTCTCTTTTATAACAATTCAAATTCCAACTCACTGAAATCAAGAGTTTTCATCTCGCAACATATTTTTCATAACAAATCTATCCCAATTAAAAAAAGAAATATATATTCTTGAAGAGGACTCTCTCCTCTAGTGCACCATGTGTTTTTTCAATTTATTTAATATGATTTACTTTTTTTTTCTTTCTCCGAATCAACATGTCCTCGACTGTTAAAATACCTACTTGTAGTATTTTTTAATTTTAACAATCTATGTCTAATTAAAACACTATAAAATCTATATGAGGATATTCTTAACTCTGATCTCTACAAAAGGGTATTTTTTTTATTTTTTTAAAAATATCATTAAAAATATTAGTAGTTATTTAAATGCCACTTTTCTGAAATAATTTTATTTTTATGGTAATTGGACCCAAAGTGGTATAAAACATGTATTTAATAGATATTTTCAATTGGAAAAGTTAAAGAACTTATATAACTTAGCTAGAATGAATCTAACTAGACCATATGTTTGACCAAAATTAATTTTTAGTTAGAAATACTAAAATTTAGTTGTGCTGATAAGTTAGCATAAAAGGTGACACCTGATTGTGCTTTTACCCTGGTCTAATTTAAGCGTCCCCAGATCTCCAAGTTATTCAGCGGTTACTTATTTTATCCACCAACCTGGTGATTTCAATGCTCGCGTCTTCTCATGATTCTGGCGGTTATGTCTCAAATGAATAGTGATTCAGTGACACTGTTATCTCCAAGTCTCCCAATGTACTGGTTAAGTTATGAAAAGTATGGTGACTTAGCGAGAAACGTCCAATGAAGATTTGATCGACGGTTGATCTTTAATCTCATGACTTGACTAAGATTAGGAAAATCTTCTGGTGACTTGCAGAATTAAAGTCTTCCCGCAATCTCCACTCTTAACCATAGTTAAAGGAAATATCTAGCGATGTGGAGATGACTTAAGTCGCGTGGTCGCAAGACGAAGGTGAGTTAACAAAATATTTTCACTGACATGTTTTAAACCGAAGATTTAATTTTGATCGGGTGGTGATCGCCTAGTCTCACAATCAAAACATGGGTTACAATATGTTCCAATGACCTAAACATTCGCCTTGTCGCTCAATCTCCGAGACCAACTAAAGTTAAGTAAGTTCCTCAGCGATTGGGAGACTATCTTCAGTCGGGTAATCGCCAAATGATCCACAGGTACATGTTGACCAAATTTAAAAAGTTGAAAAAATATGACTATCTGTTTGCCGGATTCTGTGACGTGTCTCTTCCTGACTGGGTGACAAAATAAAAAGAATTTAAAAAAAAATAAGCGGACTTGACTATAGTCGCTCAATCTCCAGAAGAAGTAAATCACAATTTTCTTATCTTCAGTTGCTGAATCTACGAATACCTGAGTTGAGAGGTCTAAAGAAAATGTTAGAAAAGTCAATAGGAAAACTTTATTAATTTGTCTGCTAAGGTTAAATACAGTCATACAATCCTAAATCTATAATAAGTTTTATTAATATATATTAAGTTAAATTAATATATATTTATTTATTGTTTTATTTATATATATAATCATTATAATAAAAAAAACAAATTTGAACTTTTAAAATATTATTCACAAATACTAAATATATTCAATACATTCAATTTTTGGCTATTTTTAAAATTGGTAAAATTTTTTGATATTTAAGATTACACACACACACACAGATATATATATATATATATATATATATATATATATATATATATATATATATATATATATATATATATATATATATATATATATATATATATATATATATATATATATATATATATATATATATATATATATATATTGTTTAATAATTATTCATGAACAATAGTATCTATAGATAAAAAAGGATAAAACTATAAAATTAAATAACATAAGTTTATCAAAAGCTTATAATCTAAATTTAATTAATAACTTTAATTAATATATACTAAATTTAATTAATATACTTTTCTTTAAGAATTATTTATGAACAATCGTATCTAAAAAAAATAAAGATAAATAAGGATAAAATACACTAAAACATAAAATCAGTTAAAAATGGTATTTGCTTAAAAAAAAAAAGTAAAAAAAGATTAAACTCAAAAAATAAAGATTCGGCGTAAAAATTGCAAACTGACTTATTGGCACACTAAAAGACGACAAGCACTTGTGAAATGCTGAGATGCACGGTGGGCTATTTGCTGACATGCAGGATGAGCAATTTGTACATGTACCTGGCCCTCCTTAATGTATTTTGCAGAAAAATAGTACAGGTGGCATGAGCATTCTCCATGGACAACGCCGGCTCGGTACAGTTAGAAGCAAAATAGGGTCTGTGCGCAACTTGTTTATCTAAGATTTAAAAAAGTGTGACATCTCAGCTGGTGACAGGTTCATGGCCCTGAAGCTTAAATGTTAAACATGAGTGGGACATGTCACCCTTATTTATTCACATGAGAATCACTGTCGAACCCGGGATATCGCCAGGAAAGCACTAAATTATGGAGAATTCGTCATTCCAATTCCACCTCATTAAGGGCTGACACCTGCCTGGAATCTGCCCATTTGTTACTTGGACACCTCCTTTAATTCTTTCTATTATGTTAAACGTTGGATGTTCCATAAAAGAAATACAACTTCGGCGCACAATAATTCCAATGATTTGGAACAGTCTCCTTTTATGGACGCCATGTTTTTATTGCCTGCACTGTGCCCACTAAACATTTTTTTTCTTAATCTTTCTTCTTCTTCTCCTCTTCGCGTGCCCTGTTTCTTGGAAAGCCGTTGATATTTATTAAGAAATAGTGGAATGTCATTCATGCCCACCCTACAAAGAATCTTGGCATGGTGAATTTCGTGGGTAAATGCTGTACATTGATTAATCATAGATGGTGTGCTAGGTTGGACCGGAGAAGTTGAATGATGGAATAATAAATTCATTGTGGTTAAAATCATGTGTTTGTTGTTTATTACGTGAAGGATTAGTATATATATAACATGAATAAAACAATTGTTATTAAATTTCAGATATATTTAGTATGATTTCAAGAAGTCGTGTGAAAATTTAAGGTATCTTACTTTAGTACAAATAGAGATATATTTAATATGACTAGTAACTGCAACTTGGTATACAATGTGTACGTGAAATAAATGTTAAATTGTTTTTTAAAATTTGGTATACAATGTGCACGTGGAATAAATGTTAAATTGTTTTTTTTCTTTGATTTATATGTTTTGCTAACGTAGATACTCTATTATAATTTATTCCATATTATTATTGAAATTTATAATATATATAATCTTTAGTCTACATTATTAATTCAAATTAACTAATTAATCAAATATAAAATTATAGATATTTTTAATCATTTAGATTAAATTTTAATAATATATTATAATTATTTATGATTAATTATTAAATAAAAGTTAATTATATGTTGATATTAATTTAAGTTTATTTATTTAATTTAAAAGTATAAATTATTATTTATATTATAATCAATATAAATATTTATATTTATATATAAATTACTTTCATAAATTTTAAATTTAACTATAGTATATTTTCTAATAACTAATTGTTACTTAATGTTAAATTGAATTGAAAATTTACATTTAAATTTAAAATATTGATAAATTTATAACATTATAAAAATTAGAAAAAAATTGAATGTATTGAATACAATTTTTTAATTAAATAAATTTTTTATTTGATTTATAATAATTTAAGAATTTAAAGAGAAAATAATATTTAATAAATATTTATAATATTTTATTTTGTTAAATTAATTAATGAATATAAGTCAGATTTCGGAGTTTGCACCCTTTCCCTTCTCTTTCTGAAGAGAGCATCAATGTTCTTCTTTTCTCGATGAAAGTTATTTTCTTTACTAAGTCCACATTTCGAAAATCGCACCTGTTCCTTGCGAAATCCGATGAGACTCTCTGTGGGCTTATATTTCAGAAATCACATGTGTTCCCTACGAAATCCGATAAGACTCTTTGTGGCCTTAATGTCAACCTTTTTGTTGATAGAGTGCTTAGCGGGATTCACACTCCAAGAGTGCAATTCCCGATTCCTGATTGGAATTCTACGGAGTCCGTTTGCCTTACATACCCCGCACTTGTCGTTATATTTATCAAAGTTTCCCTGTAATTAGATAGAAAAGATAGAAAATTCATGATGTATCTGGTGAGAGGATGAAGAGCACCACTTGCAATTCAGATTTTGGAATTCTCTTTCTCAAGCGCCTTCTCAAATTCTTCTAGCATCCTCTTCGCCGCCTCGCATAGCCGGAAAAGGATCCCGCCGGTGAGATCATGCACACTTCTACAAAGATCTTGATAGAAAATGGCCTCCAGCTCAGGTATCAAATCTGTTAGGGTTTCATAGAGGTCAAGAACCCTAAAGATCCTTTCGGGCGCTCGGCTGGTAGTGGCAAAGGCTTCTGCGAAGGCAAGAAGCCTGGTTGTGGCTTCCTTCGTGATTTCTGCAAAGCAAGCATGTCTCATATTATTCATCCCCTCAAACACATCATCGCACAGCTGCTTCTCCCTCGCAAACACAACTCGAATGCTGATTTGGGCCGCGTAAATCCATTTCTTGATCTTTTCATCAAGTAATGTCCACTTCATTTTTCGAACATCGCTCAATTTCACCTTCTCCACACCGAGATTGTACATACTTTCTTCCACCGTGGACTTTCTGTTGAGAACGAAGACTCGAATGCATTCGCTCTCGTACCATTTCTTCGCCATGAGCTCTGCTATGCTTCTCAAATCTGCCATAGCGTCCAATGGCACCGTGTCAAAATAAAAAATGCTCGCCGACGAGGACATTTTGAGACAAATCTAGCCACTAGAACATCATCCTGTTCTTGTTTTTCCCCAAGGCGTCTACGGACGAGATTTTTGAATAATAGCCTGTTACTTTTGACGAATTCGTCAGAGCACCTATCACTTCTGATGAATTCTTAGTCAACGCTACATAAAGTTAACTACAGAGCTAACCCCAGCTAAGCGAGAGTTAATAAATAGCTCTGTACTCGCGTTCACACTCACACAATTTAACAGATTCATATTTTTTTGAAAAGGTGCAGACAACTGTGATGATTTCAATCATCTTGCATGCATACGGCATGCAAGATGAGAGTTGATCAAGTTAACCTAGCCGGATGCATTTCCTATAAGAAACGCCTTCGGCGTGATTAGATTGTCATTAACTGATATTATTAGTATCCATCGAAATCTTTTAGGATGTTGAAATTTTGGAATTTTTAAATGTTCAAGTTAATGCCATATCAGAGTATTATTGTTTGTGATTCTTTTTTATATGAAGTATGTTTTTCATAAATAAAATAATTTAAGATTGTTAGTATTTTATAATATTTTTAAATTAATTTATTATTATAATAAAAATAAATGGATAAGGTAGTTTTGGGTTTTTAGTTCCTGCCATAGGTGTAGAACTTTAGGCATCGACGTGTCTTTAACTAGTGATTAAACTAGTAAATCTGAACGAATCAAAATTCAGTATTTTTCAAATTATATTATATCTTAATATTTGATTAAGTAAATTACAAGATATTTAACTTTTCTAATTTGTAGTAGTATTTTTCATTCATTCTATTGGGTCAAAAAGTTTGAGCGATAAGGGCGAATTTCTCTGAAATTTTTGTTTAAGATTGCAAAGTTCAATATGAGCCATTTTTATGGTGAACATTTCCGTACTTACATGAAATAAAATTTATAATACCTAACTTTGGTTTTATAAAGTCTTCCTTTAAATTCAAAAATCTTGTAGTCGGAATAATATTATTATTAATTCTTAGGAAAATAATTAAGATATTAAAATTTATTTGTATTAAAAGTTGTTAAGATATTAAATCCTCATATCAATTTAGGGTTAGATGAAGGCATAAAGCACTTGATATGTCCATGCAAATCCCCAGGGGCCTGCGACCTATGAAGGCATACAACACTTAATATGTCCAGAGCGAATCCAGACCTGAACCCCGATTCGACCCTTATGACGCGAATTCGGCAACTAATAATTTTATATGTAACTTGAAATTGGAAAAAGTAGTCAAAATGAAATTTTGAACTTGGCGGGAAATATCAGATATTTTATAATATCAGATATCCAAAATTTTTGGATATCCGATTAGGCTTGGTATTCTCTTGGGCATTACCAAACGTGGGTGGTCAACCCTTTAGGCGTGTTTCAGGAGATAGATCTTGATACTGAGACTTCGACCATGTAGCTGACGACTATTTTTTCACCCGAAATTGATGAAACGAAAAGGGTTTCTTAAAGACATTATTAGCTTTCCATCAATATAATTGCTTTCAAATTTTGAGTTCAGTAAGTAATTATTACTTATTTTTCAATTGAGTTATCTTTAAATTCGTAACTGACATACTGATTGAAAAACAACTATAACTTTCAAACTGTTTAACCTTTTTGAAATCTGAAACATGCGTCACATTCTATGCTTCGGCTACTATAAGAAAAAAAAGTTTTAAATTTTGTAAAATTTTGAATTAGTTAAGGTGGTCAGACACGAGAGTTTTTTTATTTTGAAAAAGTTGTAGTAGAAAATTCATAATTAATTATTTATTTGACCAAAAATTACAAAAAAATATGCGTCGCATCCGAGCACGAGTCTACTACTTATATCTAGAATTTTGGAAAAATATATCATCATTTGATTGTGATTAAGGTGGTCAAACATACACGTACTCTTTATCTTTTCCCTGAAATTTTCGTAGTACTGCATTGAAATCTAGAATTTTGAACAATTAGACAAAAAAAATTTCAAACAAGGGCTAGTAGTTTAAACTATATTCAATTTCCTACAGATTCTATTCTTGCAACTTTTTCACATAAGGTTCATAAGATGTTCAACCTTTTATGTCAAGTTGACTAACCTTGATATTTTTATTTTTCATTGTCACTTAAGGCCATAGTTTGGTATACCATGATTCTGCACATACCCTAATATATTATTATTAGTACTTGCCGATAGGCTAAGCAAGTACTATTGCAACGAGTTTTGGATTTGTTGCTTTAACAAGTGATTAAAACAATTTGTATGGACCAATTACAAGTCATTACATTTATTATTTTGTTGTATATTTTATGTTTTGTATAGTATAAATGCAATATTTTTAATTTTATAACATGTAAAAAATATTTTTTAATTATTTGATTGGCGGAATTATTTGAAGTCTTATACACGGATTTTTCGGATTGAGTTACTTCTTCCATGTTGCATTGTTATCAGACATCCGTGAGAAAGCAGAGTTAAAACCGTGTTCCCATTGAAAAAAACTTTACATAAATGATAGAAATTAAATCTCATTTATTCAAATTGAATCCACAATCATGGGGGCAATAATTCTATATCGAATGTGCAATCAATGAAGTTTTGATTGAAATTTTTCATATTAAAAATATTTAAATTAAAATTTATATTATATGAGTAATTTTAGTGTATAAATAGTTTATAAATATATCTTTTTCTTTAATATTATAATTTAAATAAAAAATAAAAAATATATAATTTAATATTTCTCATTTATATTTTTAAGTTTTTTTATTCTAAATTTTATTGAATGTTAATTATATATTAACAAATATCAAAATATCACACAAACTTATTTTTTTTATTGTTATTTTATTTTTTACAAAATATTATAATTTCAGTAAAAATTTATATTTTTTAGTTTTTTTATTCTAAATTTTATTGTATGTTAACTACATATTAACAAATATCAAAATATCACATAAACTTATTTTTTTATTATTGTTATTTTATTTTTTACAAAATATTATAATTTTAGCAAAAATGTATTAAATAAATATTTAATATTTTTTATAAAATTTTTAAATATAATTAAAATTAAGTAGAAATTATTTTATTAAGAATTTTAAATAAAATATTAAAGTGAAATAATTTATAGATATTTTAGATAAGTCAATATTTATAACTAAAAATATATATTATAGGTTAGAATGTCACTTATTAAAATTTAAATGTATTCCTAATCTTAAAAAAACAATTCTAATCATTCCATTTTACATAATTAACCTAAATAATTCAAACTTAAAAATAACTCTTAACCATCAAAGCTAATTAAAAAAAAACATAACTTTCAATTATAATTAACCTCATTAGACTATAATACATTTTCTACTATTGTAAAAAAATTACAATAAAAAATGAAATTGTAATTTATTTCTAATTTATCTATAATAAATTAAATAAAAAATTAAAATTTTAACTAAATTTATATAAATAATTATTTCAACTAAAGTTATATAAATAATGATTTCAACTAAATTTATATAACAATTATAAGCAAGTACAAGTACTAGCCACTACGTGACAGTTGTTTATAATTGAAATATCAACACAAATATAAATATATTATAATATAATCAATATAAATATTTTTTAAATGATATACAATAAATAATAATTAACTATTAATATATTATATCTTTATTTTAACTATCCTACTTATATTCTTAAATAAAAATTTATGTCAAATTTGCAAATAGTAAATAAGTTTACAAACCAAATTTGCTTCCTTGGTTTAATTAGTATTTTCATGTTTTATAATTAATTTTAATTAAATATAATAATTTTTTATATGAAAATGTTTTTATGGGTTGGAGCTAGCTTGATTTAAAGCTTCTTATGGAGAGTTTTAAAAATATTTATTTTTTATGTATATTTATATTTTCGATTTTATAAATATTAATATATAATATAAATTTTTTGACTAATAATGTCATTTCTATTAAATAAATATAAACATTACATATTGAAAAAAAAGGAGTGGGGGGATACAATATCCTCCGCAGAGTTCACACACAGGAATCACAAACTATTCATAAAAAAAACATATAAACGAGATATAAATCTTAATTTTTGAATCTTTTAGTTAATCATTAAAAAAACTATTAATTTCATTGCTAATTTTTAACAGAATTATTCAAACTAAAACTATAGGGCATTAGTAAGGGGCTAAGTTACAAGATGTACCATTGACTAAATTTCAAAAAAGGGAAAACACAACAGACTTTAGTGAAATTTTGAACATTTGTTCTTCATAATCAGTTTGTAGTTGAAAACTGCACAACAATTTTAAAAAACAAAAAAAGTTGACACGGTCCTTTTTTTGGGTGGGTCTATAGTGCTTCATCCTGAAACTTAGCCGGCGCTTAGTAAAGAGGAAGCTGGCAAAAACGACAAACGAAGAGTGGAAAAACGTTTCCCGTCGGAAAAAAAATCGAAGGCCAACGTTGTAAAAAGGTGGTAAAATGCACGGTAAACATTATTTGATTCATCACAGCTTTTCTAGCCCTAGTTCTCCCGGATCTGCTGTCTCTTGTTGGATCGAAGGCCGAGAATCTAAAAGAAATTTAGTCGTTCGGTCATGCAGCCTTAATCTAGTGGCCCCGTCAATACGAACGAGTGGGTCTAAAATATTTTATTTTAAAATCTGAAGTTAGATTCCTTTTTACTTTTTGGTATTGAATTATCTGTTTAGAGGAGGGATGGATTTTGCGCCTCACTGATCAGTAATCCCTGTGACCAGAAAATAACCCAATCGCTTGTGATGAGTTGCTAGGGTTCCACCTTTTTCCTTGAACATTACGTCTCTTTTACAAACTTCATTTCCGGCGAATATTTTTCAACTATCTGTTAAAGAAAAATGGCTGTAAAGAAGTTAGAAGCCATTGAGTTTGTAAAGAAGATTTTCATAGTACTTTTGTTGTTCATGATATTTGAAGGGTTTCGAATGGTTTCAGCACTCTGTGATGATGGGAGATTATGTTCGAGTGAGAAACAATGCCCACATGGCTGCCTCGCTTGCTGTTGGAAGCCGACTTCCAGTCCCGCAAAAGTTCTAGGTATATGTGCCGAAATGTGCGGTTGATAAAAATGAAAATTTCAACAGATCTGTCACCACTGGACAAGGATTTCATATTTGCAGATCTATCAACACTGGACAGGGATTTTATATTTGAAGATGTAATTTATGTGCTCAAGTATGTTTTGAGGTGAATATCTCCTTTATAGTGCAGAGATTTATGTATTCAATTGGGTGTTTAGTTGAATATCTTCTTAATATTGCAGAAATTTATCTATCTGTTTGTGGGTTAAGATAAATTATATCTTTTAGATGCTTGGAATTCATCAAAGGCATTAAGATTTAAATTCAAAACGTTAACAAAATGTTTACAAGTAGCATAGAAATCTTTAAGTACATGTATCTAAAAACGCAATACTCATGGAATTGGACGTACCCATCATGCATAATGAGCTATCTGCGTTCCTATTCAAGTGCAGTGGGCAATACAACAATAAGATTGCATTGGCTATTGCCCCTGTAGCACTCAGCTGCCCACCATTACCGTCTCTCAAGCTACAGAGTTCCCCTGTTTCCCAAAGCTTATTTCAGATGTGAGACTCCGCCGTTCTTGCCATGGTGGAATTTGTCTAAAGCCTCCTCCGCTTTCAGGAAGCCTCCCTAGCTTTCCAAAACTGATGATATTGGAAATACCCATTATGCATAATGAGCAATCTGCCATTCCTATTCAGTTGCAGTAGGCTTTCTGAATAGTCAATACTGATGGAATTGGAAATACCCAGAATGTATAATGAGCAATCTGCTATTCCTGTTCAATTGTAGTAGGCGTTTCCAATACTGATGGAATTGGAAATACCCATAATGTATAATGAGCATTCTTCCATTCCTATTCAGTTGCAGTAGGCTTTTTCAATAGTGATGGAATTGGAAATACCCATAACATATAATGAGCAATCTGCCATTCCTATTCAATTGCAGCAGGCAATACAATGATAAGATTGCATTGGCTATTGGCCCTGGAGCAGGCAGTAGCTCACCCTTACCGTCTCTCAAGCTACAGAGTTCTCCTGTTTCCCAAAGCTTATTTCAGATGTGAGACTCCGCCGTTCTTGCCATGGTGGAATTTGTCTAAAGCCTCCTCCGCTTTCAGGAAGCCTCCCTAGCTTTCCAAAACTGATGATATTGGAAATACCCATTATGCATAATGAGCAATCTGCCATTCCTATTCAGTTGCAGTAGGCTTTCTGAATAGTCAATACTGATGGAATTGGAAATACCCAGAATGTATAATGAGCAATCTGCTATTCCTATTCAATTGTAGTAGGCGTTTCCAATACTGATGGAATTGGAAATACCCATAATGTATAATGAGCATTCTGCCATTCCTATTCAGTTGCAGTAGGCTTTTTCAATAGTGATGGAATTGGAAATACCCATAACATATAATGAGCAATCTGCCATTCCTATTCAATTGCAGCAGGCAATACAATGATAAGATTGCATTGGCTATTGGCCCTGGAGCAGGCAGTAGCTCACCCTTACCGTCTCTCAAGCTACAGAGTTCCCCTGTTTCCCAAAGCTTATTTCAGATGTGAGACTCCGCCGTTCTTGCCATGGTGGAATTTGTCTAAAGCCTCCTCCGCTTTCAGGAAGCCTCCCTAGCTTTCCAAAACTGACGATATTGGAAATACCCATTATGCATAATGAGCAATCTGCCATTCCTATTCAGTTGCAGTAGGCTTTCTGAATAGTCAATACTGATGGAATTGGAAATACCCAGAATGTATAATGAGCAATCTGCTATTCCTGTTCAATTGTAGTAGGCGTTTCCAATATTGATGGAATTGGAAATACCCATAATGTATAATGAACATTCTGCCATTCCTATTCAGTTGCAGTAGGCTTTTTCAATAGTGATGGAATTGGAAATACCCATAACATATAATGAGCAATCTGCCATTCCTATTCAATTGCAGCAGGCAATACAATGATAAGATTGCATTGGCTATTGGCCCTGGAGCAGGCAGTAGCTCACCCTTACCGTCTCTCAAGCTACAGAGTTCCCCTGTTTCCCAAAGCTTATTTCAGATGTGAGACTCCGCCGTTCTTGCCATGGTGGAATTTGTCTAAAGCCTCCTCCGCTTTCAGGAAGCCTCCCTAGCTTTCCAAAACTGATGATATTGGAAATACCCATTATGCATAATGAGCAATCTGCCATTCCTATTCAGTTGCAGTAGGCTTTCTGAATAGTCAATACTGATGGAATTGGAAATACCCAGAATGTATAATGAGCAATATGCTATTCCTGTTCAATTGTAGTAGGCGTTTCCAATACTGATGGAATTGGAAATACCCATAATGTATAATGAGCATTCTTCCATTCCTATTCAGTTGCAGTAGGCTTTTTCAATAGTGATGGAATTGGAAATACCCATAACATATAATGAGCAATCTGCCATTCCTATTCAATTGCAGCAGGCAATACAATGATAAGATTGCATTGGCTATTGGCCCTGGAGCAGGCAGTAGCTCACCCTTACCGTCTCTCAAGCTACAGAGTTCCCCTGTTTCCCAAAGCTAATCTCAAATGCGAGACTCCGCTGTTCTTGCCATGGTGGAATTTGACTACCAAACTTCCCCTGCTTTTAGGAAACCTCCCAGCTTTCCACTAGTGATGGAATTGGAAATAACCATAATGCATAATGAGCAATCTGTCGTTCCTATTCAGTTGCAGTAGTCTTGGAATGATAAGATTGCATTGGCTATTGGCTATTGGCCCTGGAGCAGGCAGTAGCCCACCATTACCGTCTCTCAAGCTACAGAGTTCCCCTGTTTCCCAAGGCTTATATCAGATGATTGTTAGGGTTTCATCAAGCTTAACGAGGCGTATATACCCTACCTTTTTGTGGGATTTGAACTTGTGACCTCTTTTTCAAGAGTATATATTTCTTGAGATTTAGTAGTATCTTAATTTTCAATTTCCCTAATGTGGTCAATATTTTATATTTAAAATTACTTGTGGTTTCTATTTGTGATTATGTTAAGTGCAACAATTTATTATGGTTCTATTGTCATTAAGATATTATTTATCCACAAGGTCTTTTTGGATTTTTAATTCAATATTATAGTATGAATAAGGGAAATTGCCAATCTTTAAGATTACTAAAACTTCTAGCGACGAATTGGTCCAATGCCACCTCACTTCTACCAATGCTCTAATAAGCTAGAGAGATTAAATTAGATTAAGAAGGAATTGAATTTAACTATGAATGCAAAATAATAGAAAAGAAAGCTCAATGATAAAAGATGATAAAATTATTTAGACTTTTGAAATAAAAGAGCATGACCCAGTGCAACATGCGTGCATCTTGTTTGGCCGGGGTACAAATACTAATTAATTATTTAATAAAAAACATGATCATTTTTTAATTTTTTTTACTCTATTTTCATACATACTCTTATTTATATAAATTATAAATTTTTTAATGTAGAATAAAATTAATTAAATTTTATATTTATTATTAAAGTTGTACATAATGATAATTATTTATTATTAAAAAATATGTTATAAATATCAACGAGGACTTTGAATTTAATATATTTTAGAATGATTGTTGTAAAAACAGTCAAATTTTATTATTAAATAAATATTAACAATTTAAGTTTGCTAAATAAAATCTAATATAATATTTAGAAATGATAGAAAGTACAACACAAATTAACAAAACTAGTAATTTAAGCTGGACACCTGAACAATACAAAATAATAATAAAGTTACATCACTTAAAAAGAGAAGTTTCCAAACAGAACATAATTCTCTTATAAAAATATTATTTCTATATATGCAACGTACCTTGTTGAAGTTGTGAAGTCCCTTCCATCGGACCCGGGTTCACTCTGTCTCCTCGACCTGATGAACCTTTTATTCTTTTAGCTCTCGAAAGGGAGGGTATGCCGCTAGGTCAATGGCTGGATCAACTGGTTCTGAAATGGGCCCTAAAATTCTATGGGCCCTACCCTTAGAATAGTAGGGCTATGGGGGTGGATGAATGAATTCAACAACGGGATCCCCATAGCCCCCCGTAACCGGTCGAGGGAAATCATCGAACTGCTGAACCCATCGAATCAATTCTCTACGTAACATAAATGGAGATAAAGATAACGACCCTGAAAAATTACTTTTACCGACCGTACTAAAAAAATTCAGTTACCAAACATGAGTGGTACATTCCATAGAGCTCGGAGTGCCGGTACACCGTCCCTTATTTCTGGTAATGAAATTTGTACAGCTTTATGCAACCCAATAAAATAGTAAAAACGAAATTCGTCACGCCACAAACAAAATTCATCGGGGGAAAGAGTATCAGGGGTGTACGGTGTTCTAATAGTACTACATTTCCAAAATTAAAGGTTTATTAGAAAATTATGTATGAGTGAGTAGCTCTTTAATTTTAATTTTAATTTTAATTTTTTGGGTAATAATATTTATTGCACACCGAGAATAAGAACTGATAAATAGTGGGTGTCAGAGTGAGTACTTCTTATGTTAATTTTTATCAAAACAAGGTTGCAGACTGTTTGGCTAAATGAGCTTCTGAACATATGGAGGTGTGGGATGTTAAGGATTGGAGTCAGTTGTCTTGTGAGTATTCGGATTTGCTGGAAGATATGCGAAATTATCTCAGAGGTTTAGGTGATCATTGATTGTTGTTTGGTGATAGGGTCGGTTGTACAGTTGTTTTTAGCTTCTTTTTATTCTCTATTATTTGATTCAATAAATTTTTACCCTTTTTCAAAAAAAAAAATTTTACAAATTTTTTGAATAGTGCATCATAATTAGAGCATTTGTACAGAAGTTATATAATTATTAGAATATTTATGTAAAAGTATTATGTCAATCATGCAAACTTTTTATTGATTGTGTAAGCGAACAGATAATAACATAAAAGAGGTCAGATATCAGACATAACTTTAAAATGGCACCCTGCTCATTACTATCCAAACCGCTCAAAAAAGAAAGAAAGAAAGAAAAAAAAAAGATAGATGAAAATATGAGTAGTAGGAGATATTTTTCCACAGCAAGTCAAATTGTGATATTGCTATCAGGATTTAACTGTGTAGTTTTCTAGTCAAACTCATTGACCCATAATTCATGAGTAGTGGTTCAACATGAACCCATCTCTCATGAGAATGAATGGATGGTTTCATTCATTCTCATGAGAGATGGGTTCATGTTGAACCACTACTCATGAATTATGAGTCAATGAGTTTGACTAGAAAACTACACAGTTAAATCCTGATAGCAATATCACAATATGAGTAGTCCTATGAGTACGCAAAATTATCTATAACTGGTATGCTTCCCCTAATTACGTCATAGGCATTTTCATCTGAGAAAGGCCCGACTGATTTTGGACGATCGAGGGTTGCAAGTTGTGAAGAGCCCAATGACTACCATTGGGAGCTTCTCCGCCGTCCATCTTGCAGAAAAGGACTTACTCTTGACAGCTGTTCTCTGTTCACTGCTGTTCATTGCTTTGTAGGAATATAACAGAAGACAAATGATTTCGGTGTTGAACATTTGCCAGCAACTTCACTTCGTTCATAAATTCTCTCGTGCCTTGGATAGATCTTGCATATAGCTTTCTCACTGCTATTTCCTTTCCATCTCTAGTTGTTCCCTGAAAGATCACAACAGATTTAGAGCTGCATACGCTTCTTTAATCGGACTCTTGCTGTTAAGGACTGGAATACAATCCCACCTTGTAGACGGCACCAAAACCTCCTACTCCAAGCTTTTTACTCTCATCAAAATTTTGTGTTGATTCTGCAAGTTCTTCTAAGCTGAACACAAAATGTCTCTCCTGTATAATTAATCTGGCTTCAGAGGAACATCCCCGCCTCTCTGTAGCCGAGTGGGTAAGCATAGAGGATTAAATCTTGCTATTTTACCAGAAAAAAAGAAATATAAATATAAAAAAAGGAAACTTTTGAAAGAGCACCTTCGTTTTGGGTAACTAGAGTTATTTGACCCCCAGAAATGGCAGATGCCACTCTTTTTCTCATTACGAATAGACAAATAACTAGAACCAGAATCAGGCCTCCCACGAGCCCCAGCACTATGGGTAAGGTTGAGGACTTTCCTGCAGAATAGATCTTCTTTATTACTCATTGGAACTGTGACACTAGGGATCCCCGTGAAACCCTAGCACAAATTCAGGAATATAACAGAAGACAAATGATTCTTGCATAATCTTTGATAGCGCCTGAGAAGTTTTCATTTGATAAGTTAACAGAACTATGGGCTTCTTTGATGTACTCAATAGAAAGAAAGAAATAATAATGGAATCACGCTTCATCTTCTTCCTTACTGTTAATTGGTAGGTCTTCTCCATTTACATCGGAATTCAATCTGCAAGGCCTCAAACACAAGATCATAACTTTTTTTAAACTTCTTATGGTGGATTTGCCGAGACGCCTGTGGTTTTCATTCACTTAGACCAAAACTCCTGTGTCGGTGAAGGCCTGAAGTTGATGGATGATGATAGATGTAGGCAGTAATGAATTTCCATGGGCTAATCTGCTCAACTAAGGCGCTCTTCCCGTAGAGACCCTACCTGTTCCTGCTTAACTTTTAATCTACTGACTTTTTGTTCTACGTGCCTCCACAGGATTGGTCACGGTTTTTTCGAGGGCCGTCCACTTGCCACGCATAACAAGCGCGAGTTGAATGAAGTCGGAACCACGCGTTTAAATCTAACGCAACCATCCTTTTTCGCGTCGTGATTACATAATCAAGTTGTATTACAAGATTAATATGATATTTTAACAAGGACGCAAAGCGTCAAAGTTCCTGCCCAAGTTAAATTTAATTTGTTAAAAGCTCATTAGTAGAAATGATAAACTTCAAGCTAAGGATACACAAATTTATAAATTAAAAGAAAAAAGTTATGTTGTTGTGGGTAGGTTAATTATATAACAAATGTGACAATATGACATTAAATAACATGAAATGTTTATGAAGCATGTACAACAAATTCTCCAAGATAGATTAGGTATAATATATATTTAGCATTAAAGTTGTTGCCAAAGTTTAGTGTAATTTGTTACAAACTTATGAGTGAGAAATTGTAGAAGTTAATGTTTTTGTTTTGGACAAAAGATAAGTTACATACTAGCAAATAGTACAATTTAGCATTAATAATAATATATTGTATTCAATTAGATTAGATATCTATGAAGCATGTAGCAAAATATATCAACAGAACTTTTGAAATTCTATACAAATAATTGTTTAAATAGGATGTTAAGCGATCATGAGAAGTAAACATTGAAAATTATTAAAATAAGAAACAAATCTGATATCTATTTATGAAGTATACATATAAATGTTTTAAATATTAAAAAGAAATAAAAGAATATTAATATCAATGTATTAATCAATATCTATCAAAATATTTTATATGCATTTATGAAATATAAATAAACAAATAGAGAATAAGATAAAATATACAAACATAAATATATCTTTTTATTTTAAGATTGAGATCTCAATCAAATATAGTAGTCCACTCTATTAAAGGTGGGTGTGGCATATGTCAAAATCTATGACATATGCAATAGTGGACTTGCCATCCAAAAAATTAATATATTTGACATTTTATCTAATGAATTAAAATATTGATTCTCATGTGTATTTTTTTCTTGATTTTATTTTATTTTTTTATGTTTAATAGATAGAATAGTATTAAAAAATAAATGGGTATGGTGTTTTAAATAAATGAGTATGGGATAGATTTTCTGGGTGCAATAAATGGGTAGGGGGTCTTTTTAATAAGCATGGGTAGTTTGACTTCCATGTGTATTTTTTATAACATATATAAATGTGACTTGAAAAAAAAAATCTATTATTTTGATTTTGAGTAGTGACTATTCACTCTCTGAACCAATCACATGTTTGCAAAATGATATATATAGAAATATGGAAAATAAAAGATAAATATAGACTACATACTTTTTCTGAAAAATATTAAATTCAACATGCTGATTGGTAGAATTAATAGGATAAAAAAAAGACATGAATGCATAAGTATTCCTGCCCATGGCAAGAACTAATAATGCATATCAAGATAAAATTGAATATACATTTAAAAAATTGTAAATTTGTTGTGTATGTTATATGGATATTTTAAATTGATTTGTTTAAAAGGTGATCATTAAATACCATCTGAAATGTAGATATAAATAAATGTGTATAATTAATTTTAAAAATAATATTTTAAATATTAAAAGACTCATATAATTAATTTCAAAATAGGACTTGTTATTAATTTTTAAAATAATGTTTTAAATATTCAAAGACTCATATAAACTATAAACATTCATAATAAATATTAAAGGGATCTTTTCAATTTTGGGGGGGTCAATGTCTCATATTATAGTATGTTATCTATTATCCCAATTTGTTAACTTCTTTTAAGAACATGATTGATATTTTACGTGAAGAATAGAGGAAAACCTTGTTATTATTATTATTAGCATGTTTACACTTTGTACACCAACTACCCTTGACAATAGATCCTCCTATTGATTATTTAATTTGGTGTATAAAAAATTGAAATATTTGAAAGGGACAAACGGATGAAGATGTCTAGGGTGCTTCCTATATGATTGTTGTGGCTTCTTATTTCTAGATAATTTTGATCGTCTTCAAGTATGTCTAACAATATTAAAGTTTGTATATTGTTAAGAGTGTTCAAAGTATTTATATTTGTGTTAGGTATGCAAATGCTACGAAATGATGTCATATTTGTATGCTTAAGGTCGAATATCAGGCATATTGTCAACAATGCTTTTAAAAAAAAATTTGATTGACATTTTATATGGTTTTGTATTTATAAATGTAAAATAGATAGGTAGATATTATTTTGATTCAATTAAAGAAAGGTGGATAATAGAAATATATTTATTATATGTAGAAGTACATTAGGTACATAATGGTATTTGATATTTTTGATTAAATAATGTGAATTTCTAATGAAAACTTTACATTATTTTATCTTACCATTTTGAAAAGGCAATCTCTCTTCATTAAGAATGTTTCAAATTCTATATTAATCTTTGTTTTATAGAATTGTACAAACTTAGAACTATAGGTCAAATTTGCAATCATAAGCACTTTATATATCTATGGAGTTCACAAACTTTCTACTTTCCTCTCGGTAAAATGGTAGTCTTCTCTTCTTAAACATCTCAATACTAAGACTATTAAAAAATAACTTGAATGCTTACTTTAAACATTTCAGTTTATTAAACCTAAATATTTCATTACTTTTCTCCTTTAATGCTATAGAATGAGAGAGGATGCTTGAGAGATGAAGTATATGGAGATAGGGAGAGATATGGATAGAAAGAGAGAGTGGTATAGAGGGAAGAGAAAGAGAGAAAGGAGATAGAGAGAGGTATGGAGAAGGAGATGGAGATGGAGATGGTGATTGAGAAGAAGAAGGATATGGAGAGGAGATGGAGAAATATCTAGAGAGAGGAGATGGAGTATATAAATATATGAAGAAGAGAGAATGAGAGAGGGAGAGATATAAAGATAAAAATAAAGGTAGATAGGATATATAGAGAGAGGTAGCGAGGGGGAGATATATAGGGATGACGAGATAAAAAGATAGAGATAGAGGGAGAGATGGGGGAAGAAATATGGAGATGTGGAGATTTAAAGGTTTAGGAAGGGGGTGATGGAGAGAGATGGATGGATAGAGAAAGATAGAGATAAAGATGAATATAGAGTGAGAAAAATGAGAGAAAAATAGATAGAGAGATAGAAACAGATCAACAGGTAAAGATAAACAGAGATGTAAGGAGATACAAAGGAAGATATAGAGAGGGAGAGATAAAGAGGAAGGGATAGATTGATAAAGCGATAAGAAGATCTAGAGAGGATGATATGGATTGAAAAACAAAGGGACCAAATACTGGAACCCTAACCATAACACACTTAATGCTGGAACCCTAACCAGAACACACTTAATGGTTTAAGTAGAGCAAAGTGAGTATAAGGAAAATAATGGTATAAAATAATCTAATATTCTCAAAGGTGAGAAGAAGGTGTAAACAAGAGAAGTGAAAAATAAGATATATTGAGTTAGTTGCAAGGGAGTCAAAATGTTGAGTTTTAACTTAGTGCATATTTAATGAAAAGTGACATACCATATACAAGTTGCAAGTGCCTTCCTACATTGGCTCTCTCTCCTATAGAAACTCCAACTTATCAATTAGTGTTTGTCTCTCTTTATCTCCCTTTTGCCTCTATGTATATCCCTATGTTTCTCCTCTATCTTTTCTCTTTACGTTATGCACTCTATTTTTTTGTTGATGCGTGTCCCAAGTTTGGTTTGTTAGAATAACATGGTTGACAAAGCTCTCTCTCTCTCTCTCTCTCTCACACACACACACACACACACACACACACACACACACACACACACACACACACACACAACTTTCCCAGTATATCTCTTATCTTATTTTTCTCTCTCCCTATTCAAGTTTGTGATGATTTGCCACTAGGTATACAAAGCCTTCACAGGTAAGGCTTCATAAACTTCTTTGAAAATGCAACTAATGGGTATGCCCAAGATATATTTGAAAATCAAATAACATCACATCATACATTAATAAAAAAAAATATGCGTAGCCTCACAAGAGTAGCAATTTTATGGGCCATAAACGTATGCTGAAATTTCATGTCATTTCTCATGCTATTGATGAATCTTTTTAATGATTAAAACTTCATTATAAGTTTCTCTTATCTCTTATCTTATTTTTCTCTCTCCCTATTCAAGTTTATGATGATTTGCCACTAGGTATACAAAGCCTTCACAGGCAAGGCTTCATAAACTTCTTTGAAAATGCAACTAATGGGTACGCCCAAGATATATTTGAAAATCAAATACCATCACATCATACATTAGTAAAAAAAAAAATGCATAGCCTCGCAAGAGTAGCAATTTTATGGTCCATAATCGTATGCTGAAATTTCGTGTCATTTCTCATGCTATGGATGAATTTTTTTAATGATTAAAACTTCATTATAAGTTTCTCTTTTTTACGAAAGATGGAACCAAAGTTGTTTATTTCAAAGTGTTTGAACTCAAGTTTCAATTCTTGTATAGTAAAATGTGACACACTTTTCTATACAATAATAAGGATTTTCCCTTCTACGGTATGAAATAACTTAAATTAGTTGAGCGTGTCGATGTAAACTAGATGAAATAACAAAATAGAGATATAGATAACGGGGGACATGGTGGACAAAATACAGAGATGTAGAGATTTAAAGGTGTGTGAAAGGGGGTGAAGGAGAGAGATGGATGGATAGAGAGAGGGATATTTGTCTACATATGGAGGGGGGAGAGGAAGATATAGATAGAGATGAATATAGAGTGACAGGATGGGAGAAAATTGATAGATAGATAGAGATATATTGAGAGGTAGCGATAGAAATAGATCTAGGGAGATACATAGGGAGACATAGAGAGGGAGAGATAGAGAGGAAGGAATAGAAAGAGATATAGATGGTTACATAGGTTGGTAAAGAGATAAGGAGATATAGAGTGGATGAGAGGGAGAGAGTGATAAAGGAACAAATACTTATCTGATTTTCCATACATCTACGACGTACCCATTGAACACTAAGGTGCGATTGCTAGTAATAAAGTAGGAAGTGATGAGGTCCTAAACAAGCTCATATAACAACTTTAGCGAACAAGTCAAAAATTGCGGCAACCTTGTTTAGTGAGGAGGCAACCAGCTGGGGCCGTCATTTTTTTACCGCTTTCTGGAAAAAGTGAAACCAAAAACCTAGAAGAGTCCAAAATTGCAATTGCAAACTTTTGCCTCCCCTTTATTATTAATTCTTATTTTTTTTATTCCCTTCATGTCACATGTAAAGACAACAAAAAAGTGGTTATCTGTTAGCTTTGAAATCTGTAAAGTCCAAGTACAAAAGGTCAAACATTTTTTTTTTAATTGGTCCCATGTTTATCTAATTATATTCAATCTTTCTCATAGGTTTTTTTTAAGGCTGAGTTATAATTGGTTGTATAGCTTTCCTTTTCACTTATAAATGAATAGTTTCCATTCTTGTAACTGTTTGTTCAATATAAAAATAATAAATAAATATGTAAAATTAAACAATTGTTTTATAGTGATTGATTTTTTATTAAAAATTTAAATTAAAAAAAATTAGTAATTTTAATATTTAAATAAATTATTATTAGTGGATAGACTATTTAGAATAGGTCTTATCCAAGTATTTATCATCTTAAAAATATTCATGAACATTCCTTTTTATGTAGATTAAAATGTAATATTGTTTTAGATAGCAATAAAGACATATAGATATTGTAATTATTACTCAATAAAATCTCTCATTAATGGGGCATGTTTTTAAAGTTTCAAATAGTTGAAGACAAAAGGGTTTGATCTCATTTTTAAAATGGTGTTTGAATGTTAATATTATATTTTGGTAATAATATTAGTTTGATTGAAGTTGAGAAAAATTAACATATGATTGTTGAGAACATGAAGAACATGTTTGAGGAAGTCATTCTTTTTTCTAGATTTTAACAAATATTTTTTAATCTATTGTGAACTTTGAGGTGATTGAACTTATAAAGGCCTTTCAAATCTATTTGCCAACAAACCCTCTTGCATTGACTTTTCTTTACTCCAATGTAGCTCCCTCCTTTTTATATAAATATGTCCATAATAATAATAAACATCTCCAATTCAAAAAAAATCTTTGTTTTGAGGTGGGTATGAAACCCTCATTTTAAATTTTTTATAGAGAAAGTCTATTTCGATAGATCTTAATCCAAAAGAAAGATATATTTGGTAGAATGGCCAATTCAATAGAGAGAGAGGGAGAGAGAGGGGAAGATATAAAGATAGAAATAAGAGTAGATTAAGAGGGAAATACAAATTAATATATAGAGTAGGAGAAGTTGTGTGTGTGTGTGTAAAAGAGAGAGAGAGAGAGGGGGGGGGGGGGAGGCATGAGTAGAGATAAAAGTGGCATAGACAAGTAATAAGGAGAAGCATAGAGAGAGGATATAGAGAGATAGAGATAAATATAGATAAATATATAGAGTAGGAGAGATGGAGTTAATGAGAGAGAGGGGGAGGGAATGATAAAGCTAGAGGGGGATGGAGAGAGGACATAGGGGGAGATAAAGATAGAAAGAGTGAAGTATTGAAAGAGGGAAAAATAGAGGTATAAAAAGATAAAGATATAGAAAGTGATATATTTTTTTTATTAACAATAACACATTGACCATGTCACTCTTTATCAACTCTCTGATTTTTATAGACAATTTAGAGTAAGGCAAAGGATAATGAAAAATAAGTGGAAAATATAGGTTAGAGGTACATAGCTATTAAAGGGAAAGTTGGTATGTATATGCACCTATGAATTTAAAAACCAAAAATAACTTTGTAATAAAAAATATGATAAAAACAATCACATGCTTATAAACACTTTCGTCATCACAAAAAAATCAATTTCTATCTAAAGGTTGCATAGCAACAAAGTTCCTGCCAAAATAACAACATGATTATTTAAATTTAGAAAAGAGTTTGGAAGTATTTTTTTTAAAATTAGTAAATTTTAACTTTGAACTCTATAAATTTTAACAAAAATTAATATTTGTTTTAAATAAAAAATATTTTCAATTTGATTTGTTAAAAAAGTAATACCAAAAGTTAATTTTGTTAAAAAATGAAATGTAATAAGTATAATAAAAATTTAAAAAATAATTATCACATACTATATAAAACAATATCTAACTAAATAAATCAATATACAACCATGAAATATAAAGAATTTGTACCCCAAAAAAAAAATTAAAGATGGTGGAAAACTTTATGAAATAATGTTATTGTTTTTGAAAATTAGAATTGATTATATTGTGGTATCTTTTTTAAAGCTACAATTTATATTTTTTTAATGAAATATTTTAAATAAGGTTTGATTGCAATTTTTAAGCATAGTTTGAAACTTTTAAGAATTCATTAAAAATAGTTTTTTGGTAAAAGAAATGTCCATAAAGTTTAGATTGAATAAATTAGAGAAAAATATTTTCTTAGTATAGCTTCTTATTTTTTATTTTATTTTATTTTTCTATCTATTTTACTATATTATATAAGTAAATGAAGAATTAAATTATTTATTATACAAAAGAAAATAGTTTTTGTAAAATATATAAATAAGATTTTATAATTATTAAATCTTATATATGTCAATGGATATGGGTATAATTTATAGATTAAATTTATATTAACAATTTCTATTATTAATTATATTTTAAAATTTCATAAATTTATTAATAAATATATTAAAAATAGCTTTATATCCCAAATAAAAAGATTATGTAACAAATTATTCAATATATACAAATATAACATTTAAGTATAAGTTTGATTTATTTAATTTCTTATACTTTAATTTATATTTGTATAAATACTAGTTAAATACATTCCAAGATGTTTGAGATAGGTTTTAGCTTCATAGGAGTTAAGATGCAAATTCTAGATTTTGGGGGTTTTCAAAAAATTCCAAACTTAGCCAAATTTTAGGATTCAACAAGCCTTCAACAGGGTTACCTCCCATAATCCATCATGGCTTTCTAAGGTCAAACTGAAGCTAGCAAAAGGATTCTCAAAGGGTTTTAACTTGTTTTATCACAAATCACTTGGTTTCGACCCCATCTCTATGACAGACTTAGCTTAGCTCTCGCCCAAATCCTAGGGTATGTGCAAGATCATGAGGGGCCAAACTATGCCCTTAAGTGGCAATAGTAAATGTCACATTATATATCATATATTATATATTATTTTATATGTATAATATATATTAATATTGTATCATCTTAAAATGGAAGCACTTCCATAATAAGAGTGTTTAGCCCTCTGAAAAAGTGGTACGTGGTCATGTTAAGCGCCTTGATCGGGTCTTTGCATGTATCTAACTTTTCCCCCTGTTCTGCTTCCCTTTGCACCTATTT
This sequence comes from Chamaecyparis obtusa, assembly GCA_027943335.1. NCBI lineage: Eukaryota > Viridiplantae > Streptophyta > Pinopsida > Cupressales > Cupressaceae > Chamaecyparis > Chamaecyparis obtusa. The sequence continues at coordinate 253,892 of BSBK01011505.1, read as the reverse complement.
TTCACTTCATATCTGTATTTCCTAGCATTCTGGGCTGGGGTCCTAAGATTTTTTACCTCAAGGTCAAAGTCAACCTTGACTCTAACCTAGGTCAGGGTCAACCTCAACCTTGACCTAGGGCAGAGTTGACCTCATCCCTGACCCCCAGTTCAAATTTCAAGTTTTTCTGATTTTCGGGCATCGGGTTTCGAAAAGATTCTTTTTCCCGCCTCCGGGTCGGCCATTTCGGGTTTCAGAATGGTAAATCCTTAAATTGTATTTAATATGAGTCCATTTCTAGGGGTTAAGGTTAATTGGGATTTAATTCTCCAATGTCAGCCTTCTCTAGAGGTTTGTGCCCTAGTTCACTATAAAAGGAGGCCTTCCTCCCTCATTTTCATCATCCATTCTCACCAAGCAATCTCTAAAGCTCCCGAGTGCAAGCAAGTGAATTCAAGCATTCAAGAAAGCCTTCAAGAATTCAAGCAAGCCTTCAAGCATTCAAGTGTTCAAGCATTCATCCATCAAGGAGATCCATTGTTAGCCAATGAAGGACTCAATCTCTTTGGAGCCCCCTTGAAGATCCATCCTTCTACATTCATCCAAGCCTCATAATATGCAAAGATCAATTCAAGATTGGTGTTGAAGATCAAATTCCATTGATTTGAGACATCCTACATTCATTCTACATTCATTGGAGCATCCCTACTTGTGGATTTGAGGATTCGAATCCTCTATAAGGACTTCAACATAAGCAAGGTGAATTATTTCATTTGCTTTGTTTATGCACATTAAAATTCAATTCAATTTCAAGGTTAATTCCTAAATTGGGGTTTGACCAAGGCAAACCCCCCATACAAACAACAAAACCCCCTTTTTATTGCAGGCACGGGTGTGGAACTTCAAATCTAAGATTAGATTTGGATACCCTTTTCATAAAACTTTCGAGATCTGCGAACAAAGTCAAAGTCGACCTTCAGAATAAGAATGTAGTCTTTGACCTTTTATGAGGGTCAAAGACTACTTGTTGTCAGAAAGATAAAAGATTTTTGGGTTTTCTTCGTCTAGACATTTCCAGTTTGAAACAGGTTGCAGAATTGCCCTAAAGTACACATAGACATCAGAAATTGGCATTTTCTAGATTTGCCCTATTTTGAGGTTAGTATTTTCCTTTCAATTATTTCAGATTTCAAGCACAATTCTACTATAGGAAATATAAGGTTTTTCTCTCTCTTTCATATTCTCTATAGATTGATTCAATTGTGTATTAACCTTTTGGTTGATCAAATTGGATCTCTCCTTTGGAAATTTGGATTTAGAGGTGGATCTCATATTTCCCCCATACATACATTCAATAGAGATAATTCCATTTTTAACATCATTCATTTTGGTGAACTCGACATACTTACTCTCCTTTCTTTTGTGGAATTGGATGCCCTATTCTGTTTTGTGGTTTTATTGGTATTAGATTTCTCTTTTGTGTTAAATCTTGCATATTTTAAAAATATAAAAATATTCATGCTTTATGTGTTCTTAGTTTAGTTCATTTGCATTACATTGGTTTATGAGCTTTACTACCACTAGTCCTACTTATAACATTCCGGTTAGAAGAAGTCATAGATTCATGGGTGCCATTGATCCTGAATCTTCCTCTCCTTTCCTTAGGATCTCGGATGACAATTTAATTCTTCATGATTCCAATCCTACTATGGAGCAAAACTTTTCTCACTCATCTCATGATTAGAATGACTCTTTAAGAGTTCCTCCTGAACAAGCTCAAAAACTTTCAATTGAACTTGATAAAATGGGTAATTGGCTTATTCAAGAGAACCATAATCAAGATTCTATTCAAGCTATAGAGGCTCTTAAGAAATTTCTTCATGATAGTGATCAAGGTGTTAACCTCTTGCATGGTACTACTCACCTCATGCATTCCAATGTTAAACCTCTAGCTCAAGAAGCTCAAGATTTAAGGTTGATTCATCCTATTACTAGTGTTGAACCTCCTTCTAATCCTTTACCTAGTATGCCTACCTATACTCCTTCTTTGGTGACTGTGACGGTTCCCTCTGTTCCTATGAGTGTTCCTCTTGTGTCCCTTCCTACATCACAACCTTCATATCATAATGTTCCTTTTACTTATTCCAATCCGCTTCCAATTGTAGTTCCTACTGTTCCTCCACTTGTGTCTTCTATTCCTGCAGCATCTTACACTTTACCTAGTGTGTCTAATGTTGCTATTCCTCTTATTTCCTCTAATGATTCAACAATCATTAGTTTGGCTCAAACTATGTCATCCTTACAACAAAAACTTGCTTCCTTAACTCAAAACAAGTTTAGTATTTCTACATGTGACATGGGAAGTCCTTTTTCCTTGGATATTATTCGTACCCCTGTTCCTTAGCAAGTCAATATGCCTTGTCTTGAGAATTATAATGGAAAATGAGATCCTGTTCATCATGTTAAAATATTTCAAATCCTTTGTAGTGATTATGCTCATGACCATAGGATTTTAGCCAAACTATTTGCTTGGAATTTTCATGACAAGGCTTTACAATGGTATTGTTCCTTGCCTCCTTATTCTATTGATTCCTTTCCAAAACTTGCTAATGCATTTATTCAACAATTTCAAAACAACATTGGCCCGCAAGTGTCTTTGACTGATTTGATGCATTGTAAAAAAAGTGCTAAAGAAAAATTAACTGAATTTATTGGTAGATTTAAGCATTTTCATGCTCATATTTCCTATCTTGTTCTTGATATAGATATTCAACATATGTTTATTTCAAATTTGCAAAAGGATATTAGAGATAAGATTCTCCTTACTGAATTTACCTCTTTTCAACAACTTTGTGCAGTGCTTCATCATTATCAATTACAAGTGAGTCAATTTGAGAGCACCACTCCAATGGCTCCTGTTCTAGTTGATAAGAGTGATGCTGCTCCTAATCCAAATAAATTTCAAAAATTCAACAACTATGCCAAGATAAACAAATAGGTTAATGCAGTTGCTGATCAAGTTGTTTGTGCATCTCACAATGCCACTTTTGCATCCACTGCTTTTCGATTAAATTGTACATTTACTCCTCTTTCTGAATCTTTACATACTATTATGAATAAGTTGTTAACTACTAATATGATTACTTTACCTCCTATTCGACCTCTTTTACCTTCTACGATTGCATCTAAATCTTTTTATCAAAATGTTTTTTGTCAATATCATCGTCAGAATGGTCATGATACTGAGAAGTGTTATTCTTTAAAACATAAGGTTCAAGACTTAATTGACTCTAATTCCTTATCTATTGATAATCTTGATGGTAGTGGGAACAAATCTATCTCCCCTCCTAATCAAAACTGTCAAATCTATATGAATCCTTTACCTGCGCATGATACTAATACCATTGCTCAGCCATCTGCTATAGAAATTGTATATGATTCAAAGATGGATGATCTCAATTATGTTGTTAATCAAGTGGAGCATTTTGGTCAATCTTTATCTCCACCTCAACCTCAACCTCAACCTTAGATTCAACCTCAAGTTCAATCTCAACCAAAACCTAAGCCTAAAATGAAAACTCAACCTAAATCTCGACAACAACCTAAGAATAAAAGACCTCAAAAACTTTTGATTACCTTTGATGAATTTGAGACTATTAAAGCTCCTGATGGTCCCCTTTACATTTATGCTAGGATTTCTCAGAAACCTACTCATGGTTGTCTTGTTGATCCTACATCCTTAGTCAATGTTATTACTAAAGAAAATCTTTTTATGAAAAGCTTACAACGCGATTTTTATAATACATCGGATGTGTGGATTCAAACTTGCAATGGTTTTATTTATCCATCATTTGAATCTATTACTTTACTAGTTGAACTTTGTGGAAAAATTATGAACACTACCTTTGTTGTTGTTCCTACTTCTGATCTGTAAGGAAACTCAGGTGCGGAAACAACTTCCTACACTAATCTCTTAAGGAAAGTATTGTGAAAATTCTTTTAAATCCTTACAATTTCATATTCGTTAACTACTTTAACAATGATATTGCAGCCATATACCATGCATATAGAAAATAGAGAATGACACAAAGATTTACCATGGGGAAACCTTTCGGTGAAAACCCCAGCACTCCAAAACTTGCACAATGTATTTATCAAAACTATTGCAGTTTACAATACACTTGCAATGCAAGTTATTTTAGAAGATTTCCAACTCTTAAAGACAAATCACGGAAACATAAAAATGTTCCAACAATACAAAAACATCACCTATCTTCACAACCCTAAAAAATGCTTATATCATGCGTGTTAGGGATTTTTCTTGTCTTAGGATAGATCTTAGATAAAAGGGGCTCCAAGTTTACAAGAAAAGCCTAATTGCTAAGGATTGGATAAGATCCTTCTTCATTTTTGAGTTTCACACACACCCAGGCAGGTATTACCTTGATAAATGACTTTAATACAGTTTTGTAAGGTGGACACTGATTTGCTATCTTGATATAGCCCTACTGAACTATTTTGAGAAACTATGACTTGAAACTACAGTAGAAATCAATGGTATAAGGACTTTCATCCTTCTTCCTTTTAAGGAGGGATAACCTTTATGATTCTCTCTTTTTAGAATCAGTAGAATAAAAGATTGAATCCTAGAAACAACCTTAATCAATCATATTCAAGAAAATTTTAAACATCAAAATAATGAATCATAGAAGATTTTCAAATTTATTTTAACTTCTGAGTCGAAAGATAGAATGTAAAGTTGAAACAGACAATCTAGACCAGTTCCTTAACTATTGGGCAAAAGGAATCTAAACATATACTTGCAAAAGAAATTCAAGAACAATACATTAACATGCCTTGCATATCATACAATTTCAAACAGATTGCCTTACAAACCATTCTTTTAACCTGATATCATTATCATCAAATTTCCACAAATATAATTACTCCTAGGAACAAATCATGAGAAATTTTAATTCTTTCCTTGAAAGAAACTCATAAATCTGTGCCACACCAGATATATTTTAAATGCCTAACACATAAAACATACAAGAGTAAGCATACAAGATAGAAAGACAAGAATAGTATAAGGCAGAAATTGCACTGTATTCATATTGAAATCAAATTTACAGTAATATATTCAAACTTCTTTACTCAAAGAAACCAGACAAAAATTGTAAAAGTCTCTCTCGGAGCAACAAGTTTTTTTTTTGTTCTATATTTTTCACCTCTTTTTAAAAGAAACTCTTAAAACTATATATATGGTCTGACCATCTTGGAATTCCCCTAAAAAGATGGGAATGCAACAAGCTTCAGATGGTCGAAACCCTAACCCTAAAGCATAAAAAACAAAATGTATTACAATTAGGTGGTGGAAAGGCAAAGAATCCTTGACTTGCAGCATCCTCCCCTGTTGTTGTTGACACCTTTGCTTGAAAGCATTAATAACCCTGCAGTAGCCATAAAGAAAGTTGGTGACCGCCAACTTCAACTAACCCTCACCAATCTTCAAGAAAATTGATGACCCCTGTCTTCAAAATATGTGTCAACATCAGGATGCCTTTTTAATCATCTAGAAGATCAAGGTCTACTGCAGTGGACTTAGGTATTTTAGGCTTTGTTGATTCATCCCACGTAGCTACTTTATCTTTTGAAGGCCATGAGAAATTCTGTACTATCTGCAATTGTGCCTTTTTCCTCTCCCATCTAGCATCCATCATTATTCTGACATTTGCCAAGAATTTAGAAAATTCTACCTCTGCCTTTACTACATCATCCAAAAAGTCATTAAATTTATTCATATCTACCCCGCCACCTATTTTGACAAAATTTTCCCCTTTAGGCAATCTGAGATGAAAATCTGATCTCCATTGATCTACGGTTTTCAAAGTACCATTGTCATCCTTTATCTTAGGAATGAATTTATTGGCCTCTTCTTCCAAAAATTCTAATTTTGTTTCCACTAACTTGGCTTTTCCTTTGAATAATGGGAGAAGAGTCTTTATTCTATTTATTTCTTCCCCTACCTGCAGTACTTCCTTAGGTATATCTGGCCTAAAAGGTTGTACCACTACTAACTTTTCAAAAAGTGGAGTCCTTACTGACCAAATTACATAAAAATAATTTAAAATTGAGATGCAATTATTACTTCTAGTTGCAACTCTGGCAACTTGAGATAGGCAACATAGATTGCCTCAACCTTTTCTTTTAACTTCAGAATCCTATGCTGCAGAATTTCTAGCAATGTTTGTACAATTGCTTTATTTTTACTTTCTTCAATTTCTTCTGAAGAAGCAATACCTTCTTCATGTACTACTTGTACTTCTTTCTCAATTACAACCTCTTTAGGAGGAGGTGGAGGTGTAGCTTCCATATTTATTATTTTAACTTTTAGTTCATCAACTAGTTTTTCAAATTCTTTCTCCTTTATTATATGCAACTCCCTATCTTTGACCAAAGCAGTGTAATCATCATACAATTTCTGATGTCTTTCTGATAGTTGCTTGGTCTTGTCTTCATTCAATTTGGCAAAATTAGTCAAAATTTGGGAAATTTCTAAGTCCCCTGTATTTTGGATAGACCAAATCATCTTATCCCCATCCATTTGCTCTTTTATATTCAAAATTGATGCCTTTTTGTCCTTGGGGTAGAGGCTCCACATGGCTAATGCCTTATTCTTTGGGCTATATCTGAACCCTTTTATTAAATCTCCCACTTGTTTTTCTGAAGTCAGGGTAATATCTTCCTGTCTCCTTATTTGATCAATAATAAATGCAGAGGCCAAATCCCATCTAGGTAATAATAACATATTACTATCTTTTACTAACCTCCTAGCCTCTTCAGGGGTTATCTCTTCATTCTCTGGATCATAATCCTTTATTGCTTCTAAGGCCTCAATGGGAATCTGGCCATCTTCTCCAATCTGCACTATGGAGGCTACTTACCGCTGTTTGTGCCAGAGGAGGAAGTCTTTGAATTCACGAGTCTTGATGAATTCATCATCTTTTAGAAAATCCTCTTGTTGTTGGATTCTCTCATCTATGCACATAGCAAGAGGAAATTCTACTTCCTCAACTATCTCCTTCTATTTCTTCTTTTCCTCCCTGACCCTTTTTCTAATTTCATGGTCATAAGTTGTTTGGCCAGGGATGACAGCAGCAACCATATCTCTTTTTTCAGCAGGCCTTGCCTGTGATGACTCTCCTACCATTAATTTTTGCCTTTTAGTAGGTGGTTCTACCTCATTATGAGAGCCAAGAACCTCAGTCAAATCAACTATCTCATTTTCATCCCCTCTTTCTTCAGGGGCATCAGGAGGAAGTTCTTGGGCAGGGTAACTATGAATAGAATACCCCCCTTCACTATCTTCTTCATATTCTGATGAGGAGTGCTTCTTCTTCTTTTTCAAAGTTTCTAATTTATCCTATATTAGTTGTTCCCCTTGCTCCATCAGAACATTGTAATTCTTCATCATCATCTCTAATCTTTGGAGATATGGCAGAGTAGGGTAAAATCCTCCAAAATTGACATCTTTTCTTCTCATGGATTTCTCTAGCTGGAATAATTGATCCAGCTGCCAAGACCTTGTCTTAGCCTCATCCTCATCAAGAATATTTCTAACTACGTCCTATTCATAGGACACATCATGAGTTTTATTAAGAGGGATGGTAGGAGTGTAATATCTCCTAGCAGCAGCCAAAAATCCCTCGGGATCAACAAATCTAGGATGTGCAGCAGGCATCATAAACTGTAACAAATATGTGTTAACCTTTTCAAAAGCCCCTTTTCCAATTGTTAAATTGGCTAATTTGAAATGCCTAGGGGTGAATGTACCCTTTCTGTATGGGACTAGATGCTCTTTATCTACAAGCATGAGTTGCCAAATGAACTCAAGGGCTGCAATCCTGGGGGGAACATTATTAGGCAAAATGTGGGGTGGTTGTGGGCATCCATAGACCCTTATTAATGTATACCCTTCTCTCAAATAGAAATCACCCCAATTGTGATCATGATTATCTTTCCACTTATCTACATATTCCATCGGTCTAAGAAGTTGCAAGGTTCTGATAGGAATTCTTGAAGAATTCACACCCAAGTGGATAAGAATAGCATCTACTATTATATTCTCAAAAATACAAAAAATATGCTTAAGGGCCGTTGGACTCCAGACATCTAACCAGGACTGTACAGGGTTAGGCTAGCCATTCCATTGAAACTTAGGTTTTAAATGTTGCAGACTAAACATATTTACATTATGGTAGAAGATAAGATGCATCAGCATGGAGTAGTGCAAAAATTTGGGAGGGTATTGCTTCTTTCTTATCATTTCTAAACCCTCATGCATCTTCTGGATATATTATCCAATGTAATCATACCCATGACTAGTGTGGCATGATTGGGAATCCATTACTAACATCAAAGTTTTAGGAGAAATCCTCTCTTTAGGAGCATGAATACCCAGAACTCTACATAACCCATATGTAGTGTATTTCATATAGAATTTTAGATCTTTAAATGCATAGGGGAGGCCTCCTAGCATGGGTGCAATATAGTTTCTATTTACCTTAGGGACATGGGACTGAATAGCAGTTGCAACACCCCTAGACTCCCTCACATATCTGTTTGCCAGAGATTGCAGGTTAATCTCTGTGGCCATAGGGACATCTATCTCGAAAGTCTTCATGAACGCTCCTCTGTCTAGGGTTATCAAAGAAGAACCATCCATCTTTCTAATTGTCTTAGAGAGGGGGTCATATCGTTCAGCCAAGGAGACAAGAAGATCAATGTCAAAAAATACATCAGGGACAATCATCTTTGCAAACCCTGAAGTCCACTGGTTAGACATAGGGATAGGCCTATCTTGATTCTTCTGGAAGTAGTAGAACAAATTCATGGCCGGTACATTGTGAGTCTTAGCATCCCCACATTGTGAATAGACATCAGAGAAGACATCATCACTAATCTTCTTATTTTGGGTAGAACCAAGTAGCAATTCAATGAATTCGTCAGAAAAACTAACCTTTTGTTGTGTGGTTGCCCTACTGGCTGATGGGGTGCCGATTGTAGTCTGACTCATGATGATTGCTATTGAAAATTTTTGCTCGCTCTGCAAATTTTGGTCTTCCGTAAGCTCTGTGATCACCAAAAGCTCTGGTTGCTCAAATGTTCTTCACTCTGGAAATGTTCTGCTCTCTGATTGCTCAAATGCTTGGTAGAAATGAGATAATGACCAACTTCTAAGTTTTAACGGTGAAGAATTGATTACAACTTGGTTCCCTGCAACAATGTCACTTCTGTAATTAAGACTGCGTGCTCCGCAACTTAATGTCTCAACCGTCATCGAGAGGTGACATATTTTTAAATTTCATCTTCTGGCGACCTAGTGACTGAAGGAAATTTGAAGTCTCGTAATAAATCTAGCCCCTTTCTAAATATTCTGAGATTCAGTGACTATAGTCTCTCCTTCTATTAATTTACTTCTCTTAGCGATCACGCGACTATAGTTTTCTAAGTCGCCAGATAAAATTTCTTCTATCTGAGATCTGGCGACTAAGCTTAGTTCATCTTTCAATTTTTAGCTATCTGAGATTACGCAACTATAGTTTTCTCCAAGTCACGAGAAGATTATTTCTTTTTAAGTTTTATTCAGTGATCACGCAACTGAAGTAGACATCTAGCGAACTGGCGACTAAAGGAAGTCTCCTGATCGCTGAATAACTCATTCCCTTTTCCGAGATTAAATATGAGCCACCTGATCTTCATCTAACGGTAGTCACTAGGTCTTAGAAAGAAATAGTGACATCACAGGTTTTCTAGCGACTTAAGGATAACCGTTAGATGAGAAGTTCATTAAAGAGATCGGACGGTAGTTGCTAGATCTTTTTAATCTTTATAGCTTGTTGAATTTTCTTCCGAGATCTGGTGACTAAAGGAAATGCCGTTTGATTTTTCTTCTGGAGAATCAGCAACTATAGTGGAACTCATAATCGCTAGATGTTTTATGCTCTTAGTCCTTTATCTTGAGATCACCCGACTTAGGCAACTTCTAATTCGAAGATCTGGCAACTATAGTCTATCCACTTAATAAATTAAGTCATGAGAAGATTATAAAGCATCTGGAGATTGCGCGACTAACATTCACCGCTAGGTCTCAGGAAGATAGAGAATATGCTTCTTTTATCTAGCGACCTGGAGACTAGAGGATTTCTCGTGATCGGGAGATAAAGAGAATTATGCTAAGAATATCACGTGACCTGGCGACCAAGGTAAATATTAAAGTGCACATGCTTTTTAGAAAGTTTAAGTGACTTCAAAAAAGTAACAAAGAACTAGAAAGTTACTTAAAAAAAAAGAAAACTAGGGTTTCTTTTTTAAAATACAACGGCTAGTTCCAAGACTTTAAACCCTAACTTCTTTCTCTTTTGATGCAAAGACATAATAAACCCTAATATCGTTGGAAATTTTTTTACAAAGGGTTTATTATGATCAAAAGATGACAAATTTCTCCAAAATTTTGGGGAGAAAATCAGAGTTGGGAAAAGGCACCAACAATGCGCTTTCCCTTTTTAGGGCAACTTCCAAAGATAGCCCTATTAGGGTTTTACCATTCTCTGAGAAAATAGGAACCCAAATTATTTTTTTTGAGGAAGAGTGTATAGTACTCAACTTTATTAGTTGCCACATGTCTTCACCCATCATTGAAACTTCCAGACATAGCTCTTACATGTCATAGGAATCCGTCATAACCGTTTCAGCCATGATCTCCTTACACAATTCAAGATACTAACAAATCAAGTGGAGTGACACATCAACATGCCAACTAGACATGTACACTCACACTTAATTACATTATTTGCAAGAAATGCATTTTACAAAACAAATAATAAGAATAGGAATTATCCAAGGTTGAGACACCTTATTCCTAACATGATCAATTTCAAGTTAAGCTAGGTTTTCCTTGGTTGACTACCATGCATGTTGTTGCTTCACGTATCCATAAGTGCCTAAAATTTGTTCATGATGAAGAAGTAAAGATGGTTAATCATAGTTTATATCAACCTTCTAACCCTAGAGATTGTGCTTCTCTTGATTTCTTTTGGCCTTCATTACCTAATTCATGTCCTCCTCGACATGATAATATTTTTCGTTCATATCAAGCTTATAAACATCATAAGATTCTTGAATTAAGCATACCTCCCATGGATCTTAATCACGATCTTTTGCCTCACCTTCTATACCTCCTTTAACTATGGCTTCTAGTTCTATTAATCAAGTTCCTTCTATCGATCTTCCTAAAGAACCTATCAAAGATCCTGTGATTGTTCCTCCTATTGTTGATAATCCTATTGATCTTCCTAAAGAACCTGTGATTGTTCCTCCTAGTTCTCAACCTATCTCAAATAAATCAAAACATAATCAATTTTCCAATTAACGTCATAAAAAGTGTCGTGCTCATGCTAAAGCTCATAATTCTATTCTTCAAAGATCTCTACCTTCTTTGGATAAATCTATTCATGATGTGTTAGAAAAAGTTGTTAGTAATAATGATGTTAAGATGCATGATTATGATGATTCTATTCATATCTTAGATCCTATTTTGATTAATTTGGATGAAGAAGACACTCTTGATGATACTGATGATGTTAATGATGAATATGAGACTATTGATAATGACATTGATTTACCTAATACACTTTCATCACAATTAACTCTTACACCTAGTGGTGAACATTGTGATTCTCAAGAAAATCCTTGTTTGGAACTGGCTATCATTCCTACTATGTTGGATATAGTCCCTCTTGTGAGTTACCCACCTTCCCTAAATGATATACAATGAGATGGGGAGAGTAGGCAGCATGCTTGATCGACTCGTCCTTCGTGGTAGCTTTGTTGTGTGTTTGCCTGTTGTACTATGTTTCTCTTGTAATGTGTTTGCTAAATGTTGTTAGATTATTTTATACAATCCTTGTTACTCAGTTAGTACAAGGTGATGAAGGAATCAAAACTATTGTTCATGTTCTTCTATATGTATCTCTATTCTTCTATGCATTGTTTCATGTTATGTTGTAATTGTGCTATTGTTCATAAATATTTCCTTGTGTAATCTGCTTGGATTCAAGACGTGGTAGCACTAATTCCTTTTGGTCTCCATGTCATGGTTTGAAAAGATTCTCCTTCGTATATCTTATGTGATCTTTCCTCCTTTGTGATCATAGCTCTACTTTCTTTGGGGAATGATGTCAATTCATTTGCAATAATATCATATATATATATATATATATATATATATATATATATATATATATATATATATATATATATATATATATATATATATATATATATATATATATATATATATATATATATATATATATATATATTAGCTTATGATCATACTGACCCCACGATAGGTAGATCCCTTCTGTGTTCTCTGTATGTTTCTGTGATATTTCCCTTGATTTATCTTTGTCTGGGGGCATCTCGATGTGGAAATGTAATCATTAGAGTTGTTTATGTTTCTGTTAAAGCCATTGCTCTTGTTAAAGTGTCAGCAATGACTTTAACGTGGAGGCATATGCTCTTCTCACCTATTGCACACACGTACTTTTTGATACGCACATATTTTTCAAGATACTTTTGTCCCTTTTTGGATTAGTGACTAATCCTTAAAGCATGGATTTATGTTTTAGGATCTCTTGATCCCTCTAGTTTCAAATATACATATATTTTGATCCTTTAAGGTCAAAGGTGTCCTTAAGATTAGATCTCTTTTATCTTTTTTGGTTTTATTCTTATGGAATAGAATATTCCTAAGGGTAAATCCTTGATGGGTTGACTAATGAGTGGCCACATTCACTAGGTGGTTCAATTCCATCTTTCTAGTTGTGCCATTTCCTTGTGTGGTTCACAATGGGACATAAGTTCTCATTGGGCGAGATAATCACACCCTTTCTTTCTCTCTCTAGAGATGTCTCTCTTATTGTGATCTGGGAGTCGATGAAGACTTGAGTCCCTGGGGGCTTAAGGTTTCTCTTTGTCCCTTGGATTATGATAAGATTATCTTTTCATTTGGATCTCCTTTACCAAGATTTTGCATCGAGTCCATACTCTTGCTAGAGTGGGGGCTTAATGTATCATCTTAAAATGGAAGCACTTCCATGATAAGAGCATTTAGCCCTCCGAGTAAGTGGTCTGGGGTCACGTTAAGTGCCTTGATCAGGTCTTTGCATGTGTCTAGCTTTTCCCCTTGTTCTGCTTCCCTCTGCACCTATTTTTCATTTCATATCTGCATTTCCTAGCATTCTGGGCTGGGGTCCTGAGGTTTTTGACCTCAAGGTCAAAGTCGACCTTGAGGGTCAAAGTCGACCTCAACTCTACCCTAGGTCAAGGTCGACCTAGCATTCTGGACTGGGGACCTGAGGTTTTTTACCTCAAGGTCAAAGTCGACCTTGAGGGTCAAAGTTGACCTCGACCCTAACCTAGGGCAGAGTTGACCTCATCCTTGACCCCCAGTTCAAATTTCAAGTTTTTCTGATTTCCAGGCATTAGGTTTCAGAAAGATTCTTTTTCCTGCCTTTAGGTCGGCCATTTCAGGTTTCAAAATGGTAAATCCTTAAATTGCATTTAATATGGGTCCATTTCTAGGGGTTAAGGTTAATTGGGATTTAATTCTCCAAATTTGGCCTTCTTTAGAGGTTTGTGCCCTAGTTCACTATAAAAGAAGGCCTTCCTCCCTCATTTTCATCATCGATTCTCACCAAGCAATCTCTCAAGCTCTCGAGTGCAAGCAAGTGAATTCAAGCAAGCCTTCAAGCATTCAAGTGTTAGAGAATTCATCCATCAAGGAGATCCATTGTTAGCCATTGAAGGACTCAATCTCTTTGGAGCCCCCTTGAAGATCCATCCTTCTACATTCATCCAAGCCTTCTCATATGAAAAGATCAATTCAAGATTGGTGTTAAAGATCAAATGTCATTGATTTGAGACATCCTACATTCATTCTACATTCATTGGAGCATCCCTACTTGTGGATTTGAGGATTCGAATCCTCTATAAGGACTTCAACATAAGCAAGGTGAATTATTTCATTTGCTTTGTTTATGCACATTACAATTCAATTCAATTTCAAGGTTAATTCCTAAATTGGGGTTTGACCAAGGCAAACCCCCCATACAAACAACAAAACCCCTTTTTTCTTGCATGTACAAGTGCGAAACTTCATATCTAAGATTAGATTTGGATACCCTTTTCAAAAAACTTCTGAAATTTGTGAACAAAGTCAAAGTTGACCTTCAGAATAAGAATGTAGCCTTTGACCTTTTATGAGGGTTAAAAATTACCTGCTATCAGAAAGATAAAAGATTTATGGGTTTTCTTTGTCTTGGCATTTCCGGTCCGAAACAGGTTGTAGAATTGCCCTAAAGTACACACAGACATCAGAAATTGGCATTTTCTAGATTTTCCCTATTTTGAGGTTAGTATTTACCTTTCAATTATTTTAGATTTCAAGCACAATTCTACTATAGGAAATATAAGGTTTTCCTCTCTCTTTCATATTCTCCATAGATTGATTAGATTATATATTAACCTTTTGGTTGATGAAATTGGATCTCCTTTGGGAATTTGGATTTAGAGGTGGATCTCATATTTCCCTCATACATACATTGAATAGAGATAATTCCATTTTTAACATCATTCAAATATGTATTTTACAACTATGTACGAAAGGTTGGAAGATTGCAAAAAAATCATGGATGGCCATTGAAAGAAGTAAAGGAAATCAATAAACCATTTAAAAAATTCATGGGCGGCCATTGAAATAAGCTATTTTTCTGGAGGGAAGAGCATAAAACTTCCGCTAATTTGCAATGGCCCAAAGCGAAGGGAGTAGTTCTACTTCCAGATGTATTTCAGGTTGCCCATCTATATAGTTTTTTGAAGAACGATGTGCATTTTCTAATTTCTACTGCTCCAATTGTTACCAATTTGTGCCTCTGAAATACTGTGAATATTTCCATACATGTCTTTTATACCAACTTCACAAGGTTAAGGAAGAAAATGAAATAATTCGAGCATTTAAATGTGTCAAAATGGGTCAGGGGGACTTCTTATGGGTCCTAGTATGCCTTATTACATGTACTAGGACCCCTAGGAAGTCCCCATGAACCATTTTGACACATTGGAACTCTCAAGTGTGTCCTAAGAGGTCGTAGGATGCCTTTAGAAATACTTGAGCATTCAAATGTGTCAAAAGGGGTTGTAGAGACTTCCTAGGGGTCCTATTATGCCTTATCACACATTAGGACCCCTAGGAAATCCCCATGACCTGTTTCTACACATTGGAACCGTCAAGTGTGTCCTATGAGGTCATACGACCCCTTAGAGCACACTTGAGCATTCAAATCTATCAAAAAGAATCACGAGGACTTCCTAGGGCTCCTGGTATGCCTTATTACACGTTAGGAGCTCTAGGAAGTCTCCATGACCCCTTTTGACACATTGGAACCCTCAAGTGTGTCCTAAGGGGTCCTACGACCCCTTCGACAACATTTGAGGGTTCAAATATGGCAAAAGGGGTCATGGCGACTTCCTAGGGGTCCTAGTATGCCTTAGCACATGTTAGGACCCCTAGGAAGTCCCCATCACCCCTTTTGACACATTTGAACCCTCAAGTGTGTCTGAAGGGATCATAGGACCCCTTCAGACAAACATGAGCATTCAAATGTGTCAAAAGTGGTCATGGAGACTTCCTAGGGGTCCTAGTATGCCTTATCATGTGTTAGGACCCCTAGGAAGTCCCCATGACCCCTTTTGACACATTAGAACCCTCAAGTATGTCCTAAGGGGTCCTACAACCCCTTCAGACACACTTGTTGGTTCAAATATGTCAAAAGGGGTCATGGGGACTTTCTGCGGGTCCTAGTACACCTTATCACGTGTTAGGAACCTTAGGAAGTCCCCATGACCCCTATTGACACATTGGAATGCTCAAGTGTGTCCTAAGGGGTCCTACGACCCCTTCAAACACACTTGAGCATTAAAACATTTCAAAAGGGGTCATGGGAACTTTCTAGGGGTTCTACTATGCCTTATCACGTGTTAGGACCCCTAGGAAGTCCCCATGACCCCTATTGACACATTGGAATGCTCAAGTGTGTCCTAAGGGGTCCTATGACCCCTTCAGACACACTTGAGCATTCAAATGTGTCAAAAGGGGTCATGGGGACCCCTATGACCCCTTAGGACACACTTGAGCATTCAAATGTGTCAAAAGGGGTCATGGGGACTTCCTAAGGTTCCTATTATGCCTTATCACATGTTACGACCCCTAGGAAGTCCCCATGACCCCTATTGACACATTGGAATACTCAAGTGTGTCTTAAGGGGTCCTGGGATCCCTTCAGACACACTTGAGCATTCAAAAGTTTCAAAAGGGGTCATGGGGAATTCTTAGGGGTCCTAGTACACCTTATCACATGTTAGGACCCATAAGAAGTCCCCATGACCCCTATTGACACATTACAATTCCAATGTGTCAAAAGGGGTCATGGGGACTTCCTACGGGTCCTAGTATGCCTTATCATGTGTTAGGACCCCTAGGAAGTCCCCATGACCCCTTTTGACACATTTGAACCCTCAAGTGTGTTTGAAGAGATTGTAGGACCCCTTTTGACACATTAGAACCCTCAAGTGTGTCAAAAGAGGTTATGGACGACCGCTTTAGACACACTTGAGGGTTTAAATGTGTCAAAATGGGTCATGGGGACTTCCTAGGGGTCCTAGTATGCCTTATCACTCATTAGGACCCCTAAGAAGTCCCCATGATCTATTTTGACACATTTGAATGCTCAAGTATGTTCGAAGGGGTTGTAGGACCCCTTCAGACACACCTGAGCATTCAAATGTGTCAAGAGGGGTCATGGGGACTTCCTAGGGGTCCTAGTAGGCCTTATCATGCGTTAGGACCCCTAGGAAGTCCTCATGACCACTTTTGACACATTTGAACCCTCAAGTGTGTCCTAAGGGATCCTACGACCCCTTCGGACATACTTGCACATTAAAATGTGTCAAAAGTGGTCATGGGGACTTCCTAGGGGTCCTAGTATGCCTTATCACGTGTTAGGACCCTTAGAAACTTCCCATGACCCCTTTTGACAAATTAGAACCCTCATGTGTGTCCTAAGGAGTTGTAGGACCCCATCGAACACACTTGAGATATCCAATGTGTCAAAAGGGATCATGGGGACTTCCTAGGGGTCCTAGTATGTCTTATCATGTGTTAGGACCCTTAAGAAGTCCCCATGACCCCTATAGACACATTAGAACCCTCAAGTGTGTCCTAAGGGGTCCTACGACCCCTTTAGACACACTTGAGCATTCAAATGTGTTAAAAGGCGTCATGGAGACTTCCTAGGAGTCCTAGTACACCTTATCATGTGTTAGGACCCCTAGGAAGTCCTCATGAGCCCTATGGACACATTGGAATGCTCAAGTGTGTCCTAAGGCATCCTATGACCCCTTTAGACACACTTGATCATTCAAATGTTTCAAAAGGGGGTCATGGGGACTTCCTAGGGGACCTAGTATGCCTTATCACCAGTTAGGACCCCTAGATAGTCCCCATGACTCCTTTTGACACATTAGAATGTTCAAGTGTTTCCTAAGGGGTCCTACGACCCCTTCAGATACTCTTGAGCATTCAAATGTGTCAAAAGGGGTCATGGGGACTTCCTAGGGGTCCTAGTATGCGTGATATGGCATACTAGGACCCCTAAGAAGTCCCCATGACCCCTTTTGACACATTAGTATGCCTTATCACATTTATTAAGACCCCTAGGAAGTCCTCATGACCCCTTTTGACACATAGGAATGCTCAAGTGTGTTCAAAGGGGTTGTAGGACCCCTTAGGACATACTTGAGCACTCAAATGTGTCAAAAGGGGTCATGGAGACTTTGTAGGGGTCTGAACGGGTGAGAAGGCATACTAGGACCCCTAGGAAGTCCCCATGACCCCTTTTGAAACATTTGAATGATCAAGTGTGTCTGAAAGGGTCATAGGACCCCTTAGGACACACTTGAGCATTCCAATGTGTCAATAGGGATCATGGGGACTTCCTACAGTCCTATGCGTGATAAGGCATACTAAGACCCCTAAGAAGTCCCCATGACCCCGTTTGAAACATTTGAATGCTCACATGTGTCCAAAGGGGTTGTAGGACCCCTTTGGACCCACGTGAGAATTAAAATGTTTCAAAAGGGGTCATGGGGACTTCCTAGGGGTCCTAATGTGTGATAAGGCGTACTAGGACCCTTAACAAGTCCCCATGACCCCTTTTGACACAATTGAATGTGCATGTGTCCTAAGGGGTCCTACGACCCCTTCAGACATACTTGAGCATTCAAATGTATCAAAATGGGTCATGGGGACTTCTTAGGGGTCCTAACACATGATAAGGCATACTAGGACCCCTAGGAAGTCCCCATGACCCCTTTTCACACATTTGAATGCTCAAGTGTATCTGAAGGGGTCGTAGGACCCCTTCAGACACACTTGAGCATTCAAATGTGTCAAAAGGGGTCATGGGGACTTCCTAGGGGTCCTAGTACACTTTATCACGTGTTAGGACCCCTAGGAAGTTCCCATGACCCCTTTTGACACATTGGGACCCTCAAGTGTGTCCTCAGGAGTCTAGGACCCCTTCAGACATAGTTGAGCTATCCAATGTGTCAAAAGGGGTCATGGGGACTTCCTAGGGGTCCTAGTATGCCTTATCATGCCTTAGGACCCCTAGGAAGTCCTCATGACCCCTTTTGACACGTTTGAACCCTCAAGTGTGTCTAAAGGGGTCATAGGTCAAAAGGGGTCATGGGGACTTTCTACGGGTCCTAGTACACCTTATCATGTGTTAGGACCCTTAGGAAGTCCCCATGACCCTTATTGACATGTTGGAATGCTCAAATGTGTCCTAAGTGGTCCTACAACCACTTTAGACACACTTGAGCATTCAAATATTTCAAAAGGGGTCATGGGGACTTTCTAGGGGTCCTACTATGCCTTATCATGTGTTAGGATCTCTAGGAAGTCCCCATGACCCCTATTGACACATTGGAATGCTCAAGTGTGTCCTAAGGGGTCCTATGACCCCTTTGGACACATGTGAGCATTCAAATGTGTCAAAAGGGGTCATGGGGACCCCTAGGACCCCTTAGGACACACTTGAGCATTCAAATGTGTCAAAAGGGGTCATGGGGACCCCTAGGACCCCTTAGGACACACTTGAGCATTCAAATGTGTCAAAAGGGGTCATGGGGACTTCCTAAGGGTCCTAGTATGCCTTATCATGTGTTAGAACCTCTAAGAAGTCCCCATGACCCCTATTGACACATTGGAATGCTCAAGTGTGTCCTAAGGGGTCCTACGACCCCTTTGGACACATGTGAGCATTCAAATATTTCAAAAGGGGTTATGAGGACTTCCTATGGGTCCTAGTATGCCTTATCATGCATTAGGACCTGTAGGAATTCCCCATGATCCCTATTGACATATTGGAATGCTCAAGTGTGTCCTAAGGGGTCCTAAGACCCCTTCCGACACATGTGAGGGTTCAAATATGTCAAAAGGGGTTATGGGGACTTCCTAGGGGTCCTAGTACACCTTATCACATGTTAGGACCCCTAGGAAGTCCCCATGACCCCTTTTGGCATAGTGGAATGCTTGAGTGTGTCTAAAGAGGTCCAACGACCCCTTTAGACACACTTGAGCTATCCAATGTGTTAGAAGGGGTCGTGGGGAATTCCTAAGGGTCCTAACGCATGATAAGGTGTACTAGGACCCCTAGGAAGTCTCGATACCCCTTTTGACATACAATTTAAATATTATCATCTATAAAGTTTATATATATATATATATATATATATGAGATATTATTATATAAAATACATATTAATATATAATTATATATATAATACATATTAAAAAATATATAATATATATATATATATATATAGAGAGAGAGAGAGAGAGAGAGAAGGGAAGGGGAAGGGGAGAGAGTGGGAGAGAGAGAGGGAAGGGAAAGGGGAGAGAGAGAGATGGAGAGAGAGAGAGAGAGAGAGAGAGAGAGAGAGAGAGAGAGAGAGAGAGAGAGAGAGAAGGGGAAGGGGAGAGAGTAGGAGAAGGGGAGAGAGTAGGAGAGAGAGGGGAGAGAGAGAGAGAGAGAGAGAGAGAGAGAGAAGGGAAGGGGAAGGGGAGAGAGTGGGAGAGAGAGAGGGAAGGGAAAGGGGAGAGAGAGAGATGGAGAGAGAGAGAGAGAGAGAGAGAGATGAGAGAGGAGAGAGAGAGAGAGAGAGAGAGAGAGAGAGAGAGAAGGGGAAGGGGAGAGAGTAGGAGAAGGGGAGAGAGTAGGAGAGAGAGGGGGGGAGAGAGAGAGAGAGAGAGAGAGAGAGAGAGAGAGATGAGAGAGAGAGAGAGAGAGAGAGTAGGAGAGAGAAGGGGAGAGAGAGAGAGAGAGAGAGAGAGAGAGAGAGAGAGAGAGAGAGAGAGAGAGAGAGAGAGAGAAGGGGAAGGGGAGAGAGTAGGAGAGAGAAGGGGGAGAGAGAGAGAGAGAGAGAGAGAGAGAGAGAGAGAGAGAGAGAGAGAGAGAGTACATTAAAGAAGATCAACTATGAAGTTCTAAAACCTATAATGGTTTTCTAAACAGCATGTGATTGTAATAGTCATAAAGGACTAATATGTATTGTAAGTGGACCAATAGTGTCCAAGAGTGTCAAGGATTGTTTAGGGGTTACTAAGAGGTTATAAGTGTTTAGAATAGGTCTCCAAGATGTCAAAATTCATTAGGAAGTTTATATTTTATAAGTTTTAATTAATTTTGAGTTGTTTTCATAGTTGAAAGATTCAGATTTTCAAACATAATGGTTACATTGTCTTTTAGTGGGAAACACATGCATAAGAGTCTTTTGGTATTCCTCTTCGAATGTAACTGCCAAGAAATGGTTGGAGTGGAAGAGGAATCAAGTCATTAAATGATAGTAGAGTCTATTTTTTGTGGAGAGGATACTGAAATGTATGAATTATTCTCTGAGATGTAAATAAAGTTCAGATTTTCTACAAGTCCAGTCTTGGTTTTTTATCACAAAAAATTGGGTGTTGTTGCGTGGATCATATCTACCAACTCAACCATTGGATATTTCTCATCTTGGAGTATGTTTTAGAGAACGTAATTATTCCCATACTCATCAAAGGGATTTTTCATATATTATTTTATTCAAAAGTTATTCATGACAGAGTACGGGTCTATGTAGACTAGTCTTGGTTTTTTATCATAGAAAATTAGGTGTTTTTGCATGGGTCATATCTCCCAACTCAACTATTGGATCTTTCTCATCTTGGAGTATGTTTTATAGAACCTAATTATGCCCATCCTCACTAGAGGGATTTTTCATATATTGTTTTATTCAAAAGTTATCCATGACAAAGTGCAGAGGGTAGTGACAGGACAATTTTGGATGAATTTTTAGGATGCATGCACTAGTGCTTAGTGCCTCTACATTAGAGATCTCATAGGTATTATTATTATAATATTAATACTAATGTTAATATAAAAACATTAATATTATAAAAAATGATATCTATAACAATAATTAAAAACTAAAAAAAAAATTGAAAATAACATGGAATGAAAAAGTTTGAAATTGCAAATGTTGAAATTTTATATGGAAAGCAAAATTTTGGTGGCAAAAATATGATATCTGATTTGAAAATCTGATGTCCGATTTCAAATCCGATATCTGATTTCAAATCCAATATCTGATTTCAAATTTGATATTTGATTAGGCTTGTGCATTGGCTTTTGGTTTGGCCATGTGTACTGACACCCATACCTACTAAAAAGTCAACACGCTTTTTAGTGCATTTTTGGACGAGTGAAAAGAAGATTTTTTTCACATCATCACTTTTTGGCATACCATGATCCTGCACATACCCATTATATTATATTTTGAAAAATAAATTTATATTAAACTAAATGCAACATCTTTTCCTTTTCTTTTTTTTTATCAATCTAAATGAGAAAAAATTATGGGGATGTTAGGATATTATGGTTTTTATTAAGAATTCTATGAACCCAAATAACATTTCATATTGGGGAGGGGCTTAGTTATCATCTATGTTGTAATAATCATTTATTGGATTCATTACTTATAATCCCACCAAAAAATCATCTAGTGAGCTAGTAATTGTGCACTAGTATACTAAATGGCTAGAAAAAGGTTAGTAACTACACGAATTGTACAAGTTTATTGGTGGAGGTTATCTCTAAATCACGTTTCTAGCATCTTGTTAAGGTGTGTTTTCTTCATTCTAATGTGTCTAGTTTTCTTTTTAACGTTTATGGCCCTAGTAGCTCGGATCAAAAGTTAGCTACTTGGGAAGAGCTCTCTAAAGTTCTTGAAGGGTTAAAGCAGAATCTAGTTATTCTAGCAAGTGATTCAATGCCACTCTAATTTCAACTTTAATTTCTATTAAAGGGGAATAATGAAAAAATTAAACACCTCGATACATCTTGACGTATTTTAAATATAGAGTATATATTATCTAGTAGCAGTCGCAGTGTGCGTAACATATTGAATAAATTAATTTGATTAAGGTTACAATTAAGCTTAACATTTATTTCATGGTTAAATTTTATATTATGGTTAGAGTTGGGTTTAGATTTAATATTATGATTAGGGTTAGGGTTTAGTTTTAAGGTTGACTTTATGGTCATGGTCAAGGTTTAATATTGGTGTGAGAATTATGTTAGGGTTAGGGTTAGGGTTAGAATTATGAATACAGTTTGGATTTAGGTTGGCATTAGATTTATGGGTATGGTTAAGGTTTATGGTTTGAGGTGGGATTATGATTAGGGCTAGGTTTTAGAATTATTGTTTGGATTTTGGTTACTTGGATAAGGTTTTCACAATTTTTGGGGAAGAGGTTAGGGTTAGGGTTATATCTAGGGTTAGGATTAAAATTATTGTAAGGGTTAGATTTGAGTTATTTTTAGAGTATAGTTAGGGTTATGTTTCAATCATGATTAGGATTAGGTTTTGTCTTATAAAAAGGGTTAGAATTAAGGATTAGGGTAAGGACTATGGTTAAAATTAAGGTTTACATCATGATTAGGGTCAGAGTGAGTGTTTAAGTTAGGCATGGGGTTAGGAATTTATTTGAGGTTTAGGATTATGGTTAGGGTTCGAAGGCCCACTTTATGGTTAGCATTAGGGATATGGTTTAAGGTATGGCTAGTGCAAGGCTTTAAATTATTATTAGGGTTAGTGTTTAGGTTAGAAAAGTTATTAGAGTTAGAATTTAGATTAGGATATAAATTAGGGTTTGATTAAGATTCAAGGTTAATGTTATGGTCTGAATTATTCTTAGGGTGTGACCAAATATTTCTAGGGTCTTAGAAATATATTTAGGGTCCATGTGATGGGTAGGATTTTGGATAAGTGATCAAACTATAGTGATAATCCCAAACCAAATCTTAATCTTATACATTATGTAGACCCTAATCCTATATGTTAAATCCTAATTCTAACCCTAACCCTAACCCTAATCATAATATTGACCTTATGTAAACCCATACCCTAATCCTAATCCTAACCATAACCCTAAATCCTACATGCTAAACTATAATCCCAAATGCTAAAACCTAATCATAAATTCTAAACTCCAATCTTAACCCCAATCATAAATGTTAAACCATAATCCTTATTGCTCAATTATAATCCTAAATGATAAACCCTAATTGTAACCTTAATCCTAAATGTTAAACCCTCATTCTAACCCTGATTCGTAAACCCTAAATCCTAAATCCTAAGATAAAGCATGATCTTAAATGATAAACCCTAATATTATATTCTAAACCCTAATCGTAAAATGCTACATCCTAAATTCTAAAACTTGATCTTAACCCTAATCCTAAATGCCAAACCCAAATCCTAATGTTAACTCGGTACTAACTATGATGCGAACCCATACGCTAACCCTAATATTAATCATAAACCTAAATCCTATATGTTGAACACTAATCTTTAATCATAAACATTAATCCTTACCCTAATTGATAAATCATAACCCTATTCCTAAATGCTAAACAATAATCCTAGATGTTAAACTATAAATCCTAAATCCTAACCTAAAGCATAATCCTAAATGGTGAACTCAAATTGTAAAGGTTAAACTATAATAATAAAAGCTAAACCCTCATCCTAAATGCTAATTCCTACTCCTAACTGTAATTGTAAATGCCAAGACCTAATGGTAGATACTAAATCCTAAATCATAAACTAAACTTTAATACTCAATAGTAAACCCTAATCATAAATGTTAAACCCTAATCTTAAATTTTAAGCACTAATTATAAATTATAGACCCTTATCCTTATCCTAATACTCAATACTAAACTCTAATCCTAAATAGTAAACCTTAATACTAACCCTAACCGTAGCACCAATTATGAGGAAAACATGTACCATTATCCTAATCATAAGTATAACCCTAAATACGAAATGCTAATCCCTAACCCTAATCATAATACTTACAATACATAAATTGATAGCATATCCCTTAGCCTAACCATCACTATAAATCTTAAACGCTAATCCCTAATACTAAATGCTAAGCCCTAATCCTAAATACTAACCCCTAATCCTAGATGCTAAGCTATAAATCCTAAATTCTTACCTAAACCATAATCATAAATGATAATCCCTATTTTTAATTATAATCCTAAATGATAAACCTAAAACCTAATCCTAATTGGTAAACCCTAACCCTAATCCTAACTATAATACTAACCATATGTAAATCAATATCATAATCTCAATCTTAACCATAACTCTAAATCTTAAATGTTAATCTGTAATCCTAAAAGCTAAGCCCTAATCCTAACCCTAATCTTAAATACTAAACCATAAATTCTAAATCCTTACCTAAACCATAATCCTAAATGGCAAGCCCTAATTATAAATCTAGTCCTAAATACTAAACCCTAATCATAAATACTAAACCCTAATCCTAACACTTACTTTAAATCCCAACCCTAATACAATCCCCAACCTTAACCATAATATAAGGACATGCCCTAACCCAAAATTTTATGTACTTTTTATTCAATCCAAGTGAAAAACCATACCGATATTATTGATTATGTAAAATATGAAGTCCTTTATAAAATTTTGATTTTTTTTCTCATGGTTTAATCATATTATTACATTTCAAGTCTTTGGACTTTAGCACATGTCTATGTTGACCTTAGTGAAACAATATATTTATTTGTCATGAAATAAAAGGTAAAGCATAAATTAGTGATTATGGTAGGACATTTTGATGGGACCTAAGAAATTCTTTAGTCATTAACTAATATGACGACTACTAATATATTCATATATTAGCTCTCATTGTGACACTAAACTTCCCTCAATACATTTCAATAATTTCAAATTTATTCTTCATTCAAAAATAATAAACTAAGTTTCTAAAATCTCTTGGATACTAAGTTTTTCTTAGAACATTGTAAATTCTTCTCTCAAGAATTCTCTCATACTTTGAATTTTATTCTCTTTGTAATATCATTCTATTATGTATTATTCATTCTACAAAAAATTTCTAGCAATATCTCCCTTTCTTGTTTATGATCTTATTTCAATCGAAAATAAACATCAGCAAAAATAATTTTGTGATACAACTGTTAGAATATCTCTGCTACTATTTTTCCATTATTTTCCTATTTTTGATCATTTAACTTTATTAAATTGTAAACCTAAGACTCCAATATTGGAGATCAAGGAGTACCAAGTACAAATCTCCATCCAGATGTGTGTGGGCCATCAAATAATGATTTTAATACATTTTCTCTCTGTATAAATGAGATTAACATTTTCTAACTTTACTGTGGAATCTAGTGCAACTTTGACCTCATTTTTCCTGTGGTAAAAATTTGACTAAGCCTCTGGAAACCACCATGTTGCAAAGTTGTGCAGATTAATCAGAGGTGGTATACATCTTTTAATGCTCCTCAAGAACAACTTTTGTGGTGCTTGGAAATGGAAGTAGACTCCATTAAATCCAGTCTGTTGGAAACCAAGCAAGATTCATTAGTAAAGGATTTCAATTACAATTCTAGCCGCCACCCTTTATTAATTGAAATTTGGTTGGAATCCAAGAAGTTGTGGTACATTCTTGACCCTGTAATTTTTACTTCAATATGTTTCTATTCTTTGGGAGCTATAACCTAGGGATTTTTTGGGTACCTTGGCACCATCGAACTCATTGCAGTTACCATTAATGATGCAATTATTGGAGGCCTAGCAATGGGAATCATGGTAAATTAAAATATAAACACTCCACTACAAGGGGCAATGATCACGTTAAATAATTGTTCTGCCATTATTTCTGTTAGAGTAAAGTATTAATTATATTAATTAACTTTACTCCCTTCTTAAGATGTCAACTCTTTTTCTTTAGTTGTTTATATTTAAACACACATGCACAAGTTGTTTTAAACTTATGCACTAGTTGTTTTAAATATAAACTTGCATCATTAGTCTTGTAATAATTTAACTAATTATTACATGCACTAGGGTTTTCCTTTCAAGGCTTTCAATATCCTTTATAAGGATGATCTATTGTACATTTAATTCATTCATTAATTGAGGATATTTTCTTCTTCATATTTTTGAGTCAAAACCTTGCCCTCTTCTTCTCTCTACTTCCTTGTAACAGGTTTTTGTAAGTAGGTGATCTTCAGGTTTTGTGGATTTGTATTGCTCAAATCCTACATGGTATCAAAGCCTAGTCTGCTTCAGTTTGTTCACATTTGAAGGATTCAAATTAGGGATTTTTTGGCTGATTTGAGAGGTTTTGGTTATAGTTGTTAGATCTGTTGTTTCAGATTAGGGCTTTTTTGTTTTTTTTGTGTTCTAGGAGCTCCAAGCATCATTTTTTCGACAAACGAGATATCGCTGGAAAGCTGGTTCCAAGCTTGACGCTCTCATGGAGGTTTAATATGGTATTTTTTGTCACCTAGCTTGTTGTTTTTGCTGTCAATGCCAGATTATCCTTTTTTGCATTCTAGGGGGGCTAATTTGCTCAAATTAGCTTCATTTTTCGATCTGGAAGAAGTGTCAGAAAGCTCTTCTCGAGCACCATCCAGATTTCTACCTATTTTCATTAGAATTTTTCAAGGTACACAAGATTTAGATTTGAAGCTTTTTTGCTCTTCTCTTGATAAAGCATATCATTCTAGGCTTAGGGGTTCGATATTTGGATTGTGGGGGGGTGTTATTTTCTTATTTCTATCAGTTAAACCAGATATTTATCAAAACAAAAACCCCTTCTAAAAAATATGGCCGAGACCTCTTCTTGTCTAGAACTTCTGACCCCACATAATTATCACACATGGAAAACCCTAATGACATGGCTTCTCCGTTCAAAAGGGCTCTGGTCTTGTTTAGATGCAGTGCAAACAGTATTATAGAGGCCCTTTGAGATCATGTAGCATCGAAAAAAGATGGATGAGGCTATGGGGTTGATTGCTTTATAGGTATCAGACAGCTTGTAGTTTCATCTTGATGGGTGCACTACCCCTCTACAGATGTGGGCTAAATTTGAGACATTATTCAGTACCATTAATGAGTTCAGAGAACTTCAGATTGAGGTAGAGCTTACCTCTCTTGTACCTGATTCTTTTCCCTTTATTGAGGACTTTCTGATGAAGTTCAAATAGCAGAGATCTTTGTTACATGGATGTGGAAAGTGAAAGACTGATAAAGAGTGCATTTATTTGATTCTATCTAAGCTTAGGAGAAACTTTCAGATCTTCTCTTCTACCTTTCATTCTACCATGGACGATTTGGGACCTACATTCACCATGCCCACTTTTGAGGTGTTCTATGATCATTTGACTAGAGAGTAGGCCAATCTTACTTAGTTGGACTCTCTAATAGGATCAAAGAACCAAGCATTGGTTGCCCAACCATCCAAAGAAAAGCATAAGCAGAAGCCGAAGCAGATATCAGATTCCTCTTCTCAGCACTCTACTGGTCCACCATCTTCTTCTAAGAAGGAGAAATAGAAGACTGAGAGACCTACATGTTCCTATTGTCAGAAGGGACCTCATGATGAGTCACATTATTTTCAGAATGGATTTACTGGCTATGAGAAACAGATTGTAGATTTGCAAGCTCTTCTTTACAAGAGAATTGTTTCCTCACCATCCTCTTCTACCTCACAGGGGTCTGCTTTTCAGTCTTCTTCCACATCTTTGACATCTAGATAGGATTTTGGATAGGGTCAAGCATTATGGGCATCCATTGCCTCCCCTTCACAGGTCCCTTGGATACTAGATTCAGGTGCTTCTCACCATATTGCATCTTCTCAAGGGGTCTTCTCTACTATTGAGGCTTCTCCCATTCCTCATATTCTCATGGGGAATAATATTGTCCTGATAGTCTGCGGGAAAGGTTTAGTAGGCATTCAAGATGGAATATTCAATGATGTATTGTATGTTACATCTCTGTTCATAAACCTTCTCTCAATTTATCAGATTACACACAGTGGATCAGGGAAGACAATTGAGTTCACTAGAGATTCAGTCTTCATTTGGGATAGTGTGATAGGAGGCATTTTTGCTAAAGGGATAGTTGATCATTCCACCCATCTCTACACCTTCTCACACTTTGGTCCACCATCTCCATTTTCAGAGCACAACTCTCCTCTTTGGTGAGAGCATCATATGGTGTAGTTAGGTTGCTTGAACTTTTGTATTGTTCCTAAGATCACTTCTATGACTGCCACATCACATCCTATTGAGGTCTTTTCTCTTCAGCAAGATTCTTCTTTAGCATTGCCTGACCTTCTAGCTCCATTCATCGAGCCACCAGGTGCACTTGTTGAGGATTCTATAGAGGATGTTCATCTCCTCTTTCATGACAGTGTCAGCACACCTGTCACACCACCTACATTGGGGATTCCCTTTTAGGATCCTCATGTTTTCTCCTTTGAGCATCAATTAGGCCTTCTAGTTTCACCTCTCATTCAGGGGTTTCCTTGTTTTGTGCCTTTATTTTTTCCACATTGGAGTTGCATTGGTTTGATCATTTCCATAGGGGTTCCATCATTCTGGGGGGCTTTGGTGTCTCATCCCTCTCTCATGGGGGGGTTGGTTGTACTTATGGTTTTGAGAGAGTCTCTTGAGCCATTTCTTTTTCTACATTTTTCTATCTCTTTTTGAAGAAGGTTTTTTTCCCACTGGGTTTTCTCTATTTCTCCATTTTATAGAGATTTGGTTGTGCTAGGTACCTCATCAGGCCATGTTGCCAGGACCCATTTTTATGCTTTCAGCACTGTAGTTTCCTTTGCTTTATTCTTGCATTGTTTATAGCTGCATTGTTTCTCATCTTAAGGGGGGTGTTAGAGTAAAGTATTAATTATATTAATTAACTTTACTCCCTTCTTAAGATGCCAACTCTTTTTCTTTAGTTGTTTATATTTAAACACACATGCATGAGTTGTTTTAAACTTATGCACCAGTTGTTTTAAATATAAACTTGCATGCATTAGTCTTGTAATAATTTAACTAATTATTACATGCATTAGGGTTTTCCTTTCAAGGCTTTCGATCTCCTTTATAAGGATGATCTATTATACATTTAATTCATTCATTAATTGAGGATATTTTCTTCTTCATATTTTTGAGTCAAACCCTTGCCCTCTTCTTCTCTCTACTTCCTTGTAACAAGTTTTTGTATGCAGGTGATCTTCAAGTTTTGTGGATTTGTATTGCTCAAATCTTACAGTTTCTAATCTGGGCAGTCATTTTTTAAGCTATTGTATCTATTGTTTCTAATGGGTTTTTCTTTCTTCTTGTAGATGGGAATCAGTAGTGCATTGGAGACCTTGTGTGGGTAGGCATTTGGAACAGGCTAAGTGTGTATATGCAATGATCTTGGATTATTTCCACAGCCACAACAATTGTACTTACTCCTCTTTACATATTTGTTGGGCCAATACTCGAGGCATTTGGTCAATCAGAAGAGATATCTCAAGTTACCTAGAAATTTTGCGTTTGGATGCTTCCCCAACTCCTTAAATTTGCATTTTATTTCCCAGTCCAGAAGTTTCTTTAGGCACAGAGAAAAGTGATGGAAAAAGAAAGAGTGTATATCATCTGGGAAAATTTTCCTCTGTATCTTCCACGATGCATTTATTCTTTCATATATTACATGCAATGGTGGTTATCTGAATAGTCAATTGTAAAGTTGGTAGCAGAAAGTGAAAGGTTTCTTTTTCCTTACACTGTTACATTCGTTGACCTCTTGTAGAGTGTGGGTTTGCTGCCATTGTAAGGTTACGCCTCTTGGCATAATAATAATATATTATATTATATTTTGAAAAATAAATTTATATTAAACTAAATGCGACATCTTTTCCTTTTATTTTTTATCAATCTAAACGAGAAAAAAGTATGGGGATGTTAGGATATTAAGGTTTTTATTAAGAATTCTATGAACCCAGATAACATTTCATATTGGGGAGGGGCTTAGTTATCATCTATGTTCCAATAATATTTTATTGGATTTTTTACTTATAAGCCCACCTAAAAATCATCTAGCGGGCTAGTAGTTGTGCACTAGTATACCGAGTAGCTAGAAAAAGGTTAGTAACTACAATAATTGTACAAGTTTATTGGTGGAGGTTATCTCTAAATCACGTTTCTAGCATCTTGTTGAGGTGTGTTTTCTTCATTCTAATGTGTCTAGTTTTATTTTTAACATTTATGGCCCTAGTAGCTCATATCAAAAGTTAGCTACTTGGGAAGAGCTCTCTAAAGTTCTTGAAGGGTTAAAGCAGAATCTAGTTATTCTAGCAAGTGATTTCAATGCCACTCCAACTCTATCAAAGAAAAGGGGTGGGAAGGGTTCTTTAAATAGGGTTCAAAGAGAGTTTCAAAAATTTGTTTCTACTAATGGTTTGTGGGAGGTTGAGGCCAAAGGTAGCTTGTACACTTGGACGAATAGGAGGAAAGGATTCTCAAATATTGCAGAAAAATTGGATAGATTCTTTCTAGCAGGAAATTGGAACACTTTACCTTTAGTGTTTGATCTGGTTGAGGTGTTGGGGTTGTCAACCTCTGATCATTTTCCAGTAGCATTGATTTTTCAAAAAGATGGGGTTCCAATTAGGTGTCCATTCAAATTGGAAAAATTATGGTTATGGGAGCTAGGGTTTGAGGAGAATGTTAAGTTTTGGTAGAATTCTGCCCCCATGGAAGAAGGGAATCTTTCATTTTTTTTCTTTAGGAAAATTAAATTTCTCAAGGCTCAAATCAAGGTTTGGAATCGAAGTTACTTTGGAAACATCTTTGAAGAAATAAGTAAGTTGGAAGGCGAGTTGGCAGCCTTGAATAGTAAGGTGTTGTCTTGTGGTATGGATGCAATGGATTATGAGGTTGAAAAGGAACTTGGCATATATGGGGAGGTCTTGTAGAGGGAATATATTTTTTGGAAACAAAAATCTAGGGAAAAGTGGCTAAAAGAAGGTGACTGCAATACTAAATTCTTCCATTGTTCGATTAAGGCTAGAAGGAGCTACAATAAGATTTTCTCTATCAAAGCTGGTGATGGTACTATTGGAAAGTTGTATATGACTAGATATAGTGTTTTAATTATGGAAAAAAATTCATATAGCAGTCTGGAGTCAGCGCACCTAATGAAAAGATCAGAAATCAGCTAAGTGTTGAAGACTAGACAGTGTACAGAGTTCCTGCAGCTCAAAGCATCAGTGCACGTGTGTACAGATGAATTATGGTATGCACCCTAGAATTTAAGTTTGTTAGACTATACTCATGCTTAGTTTATGAGTACATAATTAGATATGCACAGATGTGAAAGTTACAGTCAGTTAAAGTTGCACAGCCAGTGTGTGCTAGCAGAGAACAGAGCATGGAGCTGACAGTTAGTATTTTGGTTTGGAGTGATAATGTAATATTGTAAAGGGAATTCACCCATTGTATTTAGGCTGCTGACATGTTTATATGTATAATTTTATGAACACTTAAGCCAATTCATTTGGAAGCGTTGTTTGTAATTAGTTATAGGGCTGACCTAATTGTTTTGTTTGTATAAGCATATAAATATAAGATGTGCCCATTGTATTCGACATAGAAGTTGATATAGATATATGTGAAGCAGAGAAAAAATGTGCGAAGATACTATGAGATGTATTAAAGCTTTTTAAGAGGTCAAAGCATTAGTGCATCAAAGGAACTGATTTGACAAGTAGTGTCACAATGACTGTTCACCCGACAGATATAGTGTGTATCTGATATCAGAAGGTTGTAGCCTTCACCATTTGAGTAGTGAGCTCTAGGACAGTGAGTCCACTCCCCTAACAAGGATCATTTTAAAAGACTCCTAATAGAGTTTGACCCTTAACTAGGTCTATTGTACTTAAAGCATTGTAAAGCTACTCCTAACAGGGTAAAGGATCTTCTAGCAAGGATCGCAAAACACTAGTATAGAACATTAGTCAGTGTCAATTACCACTGGGGTTTTACCTATTTGGGTTTCCCCGTAATCATATTGGTGTCATGTGTTGATTTCATGTTTCATGTTTATATGAATGTTTAATTTAGTACTTAAGCAGTTAAGCTTAGTATAAAGATTAAAGTGAAAAGATAAAATACAGTGAACACTGATTCAACCCCCCCTCTCAGTGTTCCCATTCCTAACAATTGGTATTAGAGCTCTGGTCCTTAGCAAAGAAGTTTAACCATTTGAGGAGATCATGGAAAAAGCAAAAATGAAACTTCTGAAAATAAATCTTGAAGCCGCTCTTGAAGATCTGGACAAATCAGAAAGAGAAATTGAAGAACTAAAAGAAAAAGTCAGTGATGCACAATTAGTTATCAAAAGGCTAAGAAGGGATCTAAAAGAATATTCCACCAGTGATTTGGTGATAATGGTAAAAAAGCTGAATGAAGAAAATACATCCTTAACAGAACAGCTTGAAGAATTTGATGACAAACTGATTAACAATCAGGAAGCATAGAATGAACAGGTCAAAGAGAATCTTCAACTCAATGAAGAATTAAGACTAGCCAACATGGATATCTTGGAACTAAGAAATACCAAAGCAAGTTTGGAAACAAAATTGAAAGAAGCAAAGGATCACATTGACAAATTGCACACCAATTCTGATTTGATAGAATCTCAGTTGTATGCAAGGAGAGCCAAAGGAGACACTAGTTGTATTGGATACAATGAAGCATAAAACTAGATTGACAACATGCGAGCAAGAAAGGATACACAAAAGGACTCTACTAATACTGAAAAGACTGAAGATCAAACCAAAGACAATGGTGGACCTCCTAAGAATGAGCGCAAGCTTGGAGAACGCACTTGTTTTGCATGTAACAAGCATGGACACATTGCAAGAAATTGTACAGAGGTAAGATGTTTTAATGGTTACTGTTACTCA
The DNA here is from genome assembly GCA_027943335.1 of Chamaecyparis obtusa. Lineage (NCBI taxonomy): Eukaryota > Viridiplantae > Streptophyta > Pinopsida > Cupressales > Cupressaceae > Chamaecyparis > Chamaecyparis obtusa. The sequence continues at coordinate 220,390 of BSBK01011505.1, read as the reverse complement.
TGCAATAGATTTGGACATAAAGCTATGAATTGCAAGACTAGTAAGAAGAATAGGATTTAGCATGATCAGAAAAATCAGAATCAGACAAATGTAAGAAGTTGTCAGATCGTTACATGTCATCTATGTAACTATAATGGTCACTCAGCAAAACAATGGAAAATGGTGAATCATGTCAATGTGCCAAGGAATATGAGACCTCCAGTCATTTGTCACTCTTGTAACAAGGCTAGACATATCTCAAATTTTTGTAGATCAAGGATGCAAGGTCAAGAAAGCCCTAATAAGGTTGAAGAACTAGTATTGAGTCCCAAAGGAGAAGTCAAGTTTGTGAAAGCCTCAGAGAATGTGAGCTTGATTTGGTTAGAAGGAAAGAAGGACAAAGTTGATGAGTATGTATTGGATGTATCCATAGTGGACACACCCTCTACATTTGCATGAATGGCCGTCATGGTCATAGGGGGAGCTAATTTAGCTCTAGACCCGCACATGGCTGGTATACTCATTCTCAGAGTATGCGCCTTTGGACTTAAGCTTTTGGAGTGTATAGGAACCTTTGTGCAAGAGTGCACATGTTGATTGTTAGCAGAACTCGAGTTTGAAATTTTTTGAAGTGACAACCTGGTTTACACAACTTGCATTAATGGTGAAATTCTTACTTTAAGTACATAGAATGTTATTTCATTACTCATTACATTCAAATTCAGAGCAATTGAAGGGCAGATAGAGCCTTGGATGTTGTTGTGGAGATTTGGAGATTGAAATATCAGTGTTTGTAGTGCATTTGGTCGATTGCAGAAACCCTAGCTCATTGTGGCGATTCGAAAGTCATCAAATTATCTCAGAGATCAATTGGAAAGTAATTATCAAGTAATTCATGGCCACTCCCATTATTTATGATTTCACTGAGAAGAAAAGATACGTTTTCAAGAAGCACCCATTTAAATCAACCCTAGATGATTTAGAGGGAGCTTTCTTCCACATTCCTATGGGCGTCATGCATGTGGAAGACATTAGGGCTTACATCTACTATAAAAAGGAACTAGTTGGGTTGGATAGGTTAAGGGCGCACATGGATACCATATTGAAACTAGATAAAACCTTCATGGATGAATATGTCAAGTGGAATGATCACCCTATTATTGAGTATGCTATGGCATATGAATTATATGAGACAGAATGGATAAAGATTTTATTAAGAAGAATTCACGATGATCTATTTTGGATTGGTGATGTGCTGATAAGAATCACATGTGACCTGATACATTAGATGAAAGGCCTATCTAGAAAAGGCATTGTCCTTCCTGTGGGAAAGGATGTCATAAAATTGGTTGAGAAAGCATGTAAGTCAAGGAGCGATAGGCACGGCATGACAATAAAGCCTATTGAGAAAGAAGACATCAAATTTATGTCAATGATACTGGGATACAAGTTTCATCACACCAGCAAGGTGAATAGTGTGTCTATGGGCACTATTCTAGTAGCCATCAGACTTGTGAAGGAAGATGAACAGCTCAACTTGTGTGAGATCTTGCATGCATAGTTGATAGATAACATCAAAGCTATCAAGCATGACAAGACAAAGATATTCAGGTTTGGGTCCCTAATCATCTATATGTATCTTCATATAGTTGGAAGAGTGTCAGATTTGTACTTAGACAAGTCCATTACATCAATGCCATAGATATCCAACAAAGTATCCACCGAGAGTACTCTAAGAGATTATATCACATTGGAATTGAAGACCTTTAGAGATAAGATGTAGATGAGGTATAGGATTCCAAAAAATATTATGGAAAAATATAAGGATTCAATATGCTTTATGGTGGAGACAGACACTACATGTATGGAAGCTGCTGAGCCAAGAACTAAGTGGATTCATCCACTTGGTTATGAAGTAGAGGAACAAGTTCTTGAAGCTTATGCATAGGTATTGCTATCAGCTCCCAAAGATCCTAATGAACCTAGGTCGGGAACTTATGAGGAAAAGACCAGAGAAGTTGATGCAAAACTTAACAACACAACAACTAAAAGAAAGATTGCTAAGGTCACATTTGAGATCTTGAGAATACATGGTGTGTCTCAAGTAGACCTTGATAAAGCAAGGGATGAAAAGATTGCCTTAGAATTGAAAAACGTAACAGCAAAGGAAGAATGAGAAGATCCTAAGTTGAAGAAGATGAAAACTAAATCAGATGATAGTCATAAGGGTAAAGAAGATAATATTCCTTATGTGCCCAAAGATACTATTGACCTTACCACTCCTTTGAAGTATAAGCCAATAGTCAAGAGGAAGAAAGAAGCTAGCACTAGTCATCCATCCTCACGAGCAACAAGGAGCAAGAAAAAAATTCAAGCACCTCCCAAGGTAGGATTTAGACCAAGCCTTAAAGTTTTGAATACAAGAATTGTTGATGAGGGAAGAATTGATCAAGTAGGGAAGTATTATGAAACATACAGTGAGATTGAAAAATTAGAAATACATAGTATGATTGTCAAACATATGATCAAGTTCAAGAAGACAGTCCCTGAATTGAAAACCGCTATTCCAGATAAAGCATGGGATATTTTAGAATTCCAAAAGAGACAAGCAAATGAAGAGGATCTAAGGATCAGAGAAAAGATATTAGAAGATATTCTGCCAATATGTTCTAATAAAGAAAAGGCACTAATATTAAACTTAGTGAAGCCACACTTAAGGACAAAGATGAGGACTTTGCACATTATGAATAAAGACTATGAGTTGATAACAAAGGAAACAAACAAGGCCTTTGAGAAAGTATTCTTAGAACAACACATGAAACCTCCTTTTGCGCCCATCACTCATGCACCTAGTAAGAAAGACAAAGCATCAGAGATCTCTAATATACCAGTGACAGGTCCATAGGACTCAGCACCCATAGATGGAACTCAATTAGAGGTAGATAAGTCTATGCCCATGCCAGAATCACCCAAGGACATCACCATTATCATAGATAATGTGGAAATAGCCATGGTGGCCACTGACATAGAATTGAATAAGTTTGAGAAAGATTTTGTGAGCACACAAGAAGTTGAAATCTTGTGCAGCAGCTCACCTCCCACTCATCAAGAAGAAAAGAAAGAAGAAGTAGAGGAAGAAAACAAAGAAGAAGAAAAGAAAGAAGAAGTAGAGGAAGAAAAGAAAGAAGAAGAAGAGGAAAAATAAAATGAACATAAGGATGAAACATCAAATAAATTGGTCAAGGTGAAACAACAAGTGATGGATAGCACTCCCATCACTCCCTCCTCAACATTGTTGTCAAGTTTGACACCTGGCACAAGCATTTTGGACTCCTAGAAAGAAGAAGACTTGATTAAGTTCAATGTCTTGGCTATGGAGAAGGAAAAGGAGAAGAAATTCATGAGAAATCATCTCCTTGTGGAATCAGTGAACATTCTAAACAATTTTTTGCCTGCGAATAAGAAAGTACTAAAAGTACACTTGGTTGATGATGTGAGGATAGTCATCTCACAGTTCAAAAGCAATTTTTCTAGCCTAGAATAATCTGCGTCCATAGTAGCAGAAGATAAGTACTTAAAGAAGAGACTAAATGAACAGATGAGAAATTTTGCACTGGACTTGAATTCACTTAAGACTGGTCAAGCATCCTTGAAAGAATTTGCAGATGAAGGAAGGCAAATCATTGCAGAATGCATGGAACAAGATAAGCTTACTAATGCTCATTTCAAAATAAAAGAGGTAGAAGCTATAATTGAGGAAGTGAAGAATTCAGTGAAAGAAAAATCCACTGATGTGAACATGTGCAACAATATCTACCAAGGTCAGTTGGACAAGATTGAAAAGGAAGAGAAAGAGATGGAAAAGATAAGGTCTAGACAAACTCAGTTGAGGAATGCTCTTGCGCCCTCACTAGACATTCTCAATTAGAATATAAAGGAGATTGATGCCACCATGATAACCTATGATCAAGGTCCGAGCATAGATTTGAAGAAGATGGAGAAGCTTCAGTATGCTTTATGCACCCATCTCCAGATAGTTAACTCATTGATAACCTTTTGGAAGAAGGAGATCCAGAACCTCAAGGTAGCATATCCAGATGTTTTCCCTCAGTAAGTATGTGTAGATACAGTTTTTTGTAACACCTTTATCATTAATGTCAAAGGGGTAGTTTTGTATAGAATATGGAGTATATATATGTATAGGGAGATATAAGATTATGTATAAATAATGTATAGAAGACAAAAATTTTTGTGTTAAGGGACAGTTAGAAACTTGGCCATATTCCTTTGTTGCCATCAATGACAAAGGGGGAGATTGTTGGAAAGTTGTCTATACTGAGGTATATGACAAAATATAGTGTTGTCATTATGGAAAAAAAGTCATATAGCAGTCTGGAGTCAGCACACCTAATGAAAAGATCAGAAATCAGCTAAGTGTTGAAGACTAGATAGTGTATAGAGTTCATGTAGCTCAGAGCATCAGCGCACATGTGTATGGATGAATTATGGTATGCACCCTAGAATTTAAGTTTTTTAGACTATACTCATGCTTAGTCTATGATCGCATAATCAGATATGCATAGATGTGAAAGTTACAGTCAGTTAAAGTTGCACAGCCAGTGTGTGCCAGCAGAGAACAGAGCATGGAGCCGACAATTAGTATTTTGGTTTGCGGTGATAATGTAATATTGTAAAGGGAATGTGCTCATTGTATTTGGGTTGCTGACATGTTTATATGTATAATTGTAAGTACGCTTAAGCCAATTCATTGGAAGAGTTGTTTGTAATTAGTTATAGGGCCAACCTAATTGTTTTGTTTGTATGAGCATATAAATATAAGATGCGCCCATTGTATTCAGCATGAAAGTTGATAGAGATATATGTAAAGCATAGTAGAAGTGTGCGAAGAAAATATGAGATGTATTAAAGCTTTGTAAGAGGTCAAAGCATCAGCGCATCAAAGGAATTGATCTGACAAGCAGCGTCACAGTGACAGTTCACCCGATAGATATAGTGTGTATCTGATATCAGAAGGTTGTAGCCTTCACCATTTGAGCAGTGAGCTCTAGGATAGTGAGTCCACTCCCCTAATAGGGATCATTGTTAAAGAATCCTAATAGGGTCCAACCCTTAACCAGGTCTACTATACTTAAAGCATTGTAAAGCTACTCCTAACAGGGTAAAGGATCTTCTAGCAAGGATCACAAAATACTAGTACAAAATATTAGTGGGTTTCAATTCCCACCGGGGTTTTACCTATTTGGGTTTCCCTGTAATCATATTGGTGTCATGTGTTGATTTCATGTTTCATTTTTATATGAATGTTTAATTTAGTACTTAAGCAGCTAAGCTCGGTATAAAGATTAAAGTGAAAAGATAAAATATAGTGAACACTGATTCAACCCCCCCCCCCCCCCCCCCATCCCCTCTCAGTGTTCCCATTCCTAACAAGTACTATTCTAGATGAAATTGAGGCTATCAATAGAGAAGCAATCAATTTTTACTCAAATCTTTGGATGCAAGAGGAGGGTGATTGTGATAGAGCTCAAAGGGACCTTTTGGGAGGTATTCCAATCTTGGTATCAAGGAAGGACAATCTAATGTTAACAACCCCTATCTCAATGGGGGAAGTTAAGGCTATGCTCTTTGGTATGGGGGGTGACAAGGCTCCTGAACCAGATGGTTTTCAGGGTTTCTTTTATCAATAATTCTGGGGATTGATTAAAGAAGAGTTAACTAGTGTTGTTGAAGGAATCCAAGTCCAAGGGCTTTGTCCTCAAAGACTTCAATAATACATTGGTCGCTATTATTCTGAAAAGAGAAAAAAATTCTTGTTTTGAGGAGTTTAGGCCAATTTTATTGTGCAATAATGTGTACAAAATCATTTCCAAAGTTGCTGCAAATCGGCTAAGGTGTTATTGGATAAGCTGATTTCTCCAAAACAAAGTGGATTCATTCCTAATAGGAATATTTTGGATGGAATTATCCTGGCACATGAAGCTATTCATTCAATCAATGTGAGTAAATAGAGGAGGGCGATCCTGAAACTTGATATTAGGAAAGCATATAATAGAGTTGACAAGTGCTTTCTTTTGAAGGTTTCAAAGGGGTTTGGTTTTGATGATAATTGGGTGAAATGGATTGGGAATTTGATTTCTTCCTATCAAGTTTCTATTTTGGTGAATGGTAGTCCTTAAGGATTCTTTGGGACTCCTCGGGGCATTCTCCAAGGGGACCCTATTTCTCTGTCCTTGCTTATTTTGTTGGTTGAGACGTTGGGAAGACTTTTTAGTAAAAAGAAAGAGCAAGGTGCTTGGAAAGGGGTGGAGATTGCGAGAGGGGTGGATTTAGCCGCATGTTCCTATTTTTTAGATGATACTAGTTTATTTGGGGTGGCTTCGATTGTTGAAGCTCAGATTATTAGACAAGTCCTGATTTCCTACAGTGTGGCTACTAGTCAATGTGTCAATTAGGCCAAGTCTGAATATTTTTCTTCAATGCTGAAATTGGATCCCAAAGAGAAATTGCAAGGCTATTCAGGGTACGTATTGGTCACCTTCCTTGTAAGTTTCTTAGTATCTCCCTTTTTGTTGGTTTGAGTAAATCAACTCTTTGGAACAATTTGATTAACATGATCACGTCAAGATTGGAGAGTTAGAAGAACAAATGGTTGACCTTTGCGGGGTGGATTTTTCTATTGAAAACAGTCATATCTTTGCAATGACACATTTTAGAATCCCCCGAAAGGTCATTAGAATCATTCAACAAAAAATGAGGAGATTCTTGTGGAATGGATCTCAAGAACAAGATAAAACTCCTCCAATGGCTTGGGATAGAATTTTCCAACCTAAAGGTAGGGGTGAGGTGGGGATGAGGGATTGAAATCTTATGAATGAAGCCTTAGGAGCCAAATTAGTTTGGTAGATGTTTTCCCAACCCAACCAAAGATGGGTTAAATTACTAAAAAGTAATTTTTTAGATACGGGGGCAAGAGGAAGGATCCTAACCATTGTGGATCCACCTAGGGGATTTGTATTTTGGAATTACTTGGTTAGTTGTAGGAAGTTGATTATAGACCATCTTCATGGCTAATTGGAAATGGGAAAAAAGCTTCTTTCTGGAGTTATTCATGGGATGGCAATATTTATGTAGCCTAGGAAAGGGTTTTGGTGGCAATTATGGAGTCAACAAAGAGGCAGTTAGGAGAAAAGGTTCAAGATTTTCTCAACCTACAAACTTGGTCTCGAGGATAGGAAGTCCATTGGAAGAATATTGAAGAGTTAGATTTATCTATAGGGGATAAGGCCATTTTGAATAACATTTTGAAGAATCAAACTATGATTGGTTCTAGTGATCAGGACACATTGATTTGGTGTGTCGCCAAAAGTGGTAATTACTCAATGAAAGTGGGATATTCTCTATTAAACAATGAACATCAAGAGGTAGTTTGGAAAAAAAATATTTGTTGGCATCCTTCGATTCTTCCTAAGGTAGGAGCCTTCACTTGGGTGGTTGGTAATGGTAGGGTTCTCATAAGGGAAAAGTTAATGAGATTCAGATTTGTTGGGACTTTTACATGTGTGTACTTGTGTGGTTCAACAAAGGAATCTTTAGATCATCTCTTCATGCAATGTGAATTTGTACAGAAGGTATGGTGTTTTGTATTACAAGAATTATATTGGAAAGGTCCAATGGAAAATCATTTGAAGATGTGGTTAGAAGGTTGGACACCAGTGACAGGTTAGTTGACCTTTTCCATGATTTGGCATATTGTTCCTTTGACTCTCCTTTGGGAAGTCTAGAAAGAGAGGAATCGAAGGATCTTCAGAGACATAGAAAAAGATTTTGACATTTTCTTGGTGCCCTTAGAAAAGGCTATATCTAAATTAGTCTCAAATGTTGTGACTAGGGTTAACACTCAGAAAGTTCAATTTAATCAATATGATTCAAGTTTGCAGAGCTCTTGGCCTATGAACAAATTTAGGAATGTTAATGGGCCTAAGAGGATTCAACCTCTGGGTGATCCGGGGAATTTGTATATTTGGAAACCCCCTAAAAAAGGTTGGATCAAAATTAATTTTGACGGAGCATCAAAAGGAAATCCTGGACACTCAGGGGTAGGGTTTGTAGCTAGGGACGATGAAGGTAATTTAATTGCATTAGGGGAAAAAACATTGGAGGGTGGCTCAAATAATTCAGCAGAATGTTTGGCAGTTATGAATGCTACATTGATGGGATGGAAAATAGGATGTGTGTGTGAATTTTGTACCTAGCTGTAGACACAACACTTCAGTAAAACATTAGAGGTTAGCAAAAATTGAAATCGTGCAATGAAATGAAAACTAAACTAACTAGGTGATTTACTGCCTTCTAGTAGGTGCGAGTATGTATTCTCAGATTGGACCGAGATCAGTGACCTTGACGACACCTAAATGAAGGATTTGAATGCAAAATCTAGATATGAAATGCATGCAAATTAATCTATATTTTTTTATTTTCTGTGCAATAAGATGAAGAAAAAATGATATGAATCTAATCTATATGAAAAACTAATATGCAATTAATCTAAGAAATGATATGCTAAATGATATGAATGCTAAAAAACATCTCACAACAGCCTTGATTCGCAAAGATAGATTCTTCGATCACCAATTCGCCAGCGTGAGGATGCAATTTGTGGATGATCATAAGAAGAGCTGAAGCCTCGATTTTATAGAAATCCAGGGCTTTGGAGGTGCATGGAAAAAGCCATAAATCACTCTTGATAAACTCAAGTTGATTTTTGAGTCAACAAGAAATAACAGATAATTAACTCACAAAATCATGCAAAAACAACTTTTTAACTCAAATTAGAAGTTTAGATTAGCTTTGAACTCAAAATAGACATTGAGTTTCCAAAAGTTAACAACTTGCATTGATTTTCTGATTTTAAGTTTAACTGCTCTTTGAATGTGCACAATTAATATGAATTAGTTTAAATAAATAAAGTGATTTATTCTCAACTTAATTGATTTTAAAATTAAAACAATTGATTTATGGGTTAATCAATTATTAAATCAAACATTTATTCAAAAATTATATCATTAAATTTGACAATTGACATTAATTAATTAAATAAGAATTTAATCAATTAGTCATAAGATTTTTGATTTATTGTCAAAATAAAATAATACAATTTAGGAATAAATGTAATTAAATTTAATTAAATAATTAAGTGGCAGTATTAAATCTAATTAATTAAATATTCAGAATATTCAATTAATCAAACTTTAGGATAAATTAGCTTTATCGCCAAATAATCATTAAATTAAAGATAATTAAGATAAATAGGAATATTTCCTAATGTAGAATTTAGATAATCAATTAGGATTCGATGATGTTTAGATGTGCCTTAGGTTAGGACTTCGATGTCGATTTCATTTGATTTGTAGATGTAGGAGGTTAATGAACCTATAGCCCATTTTTGGGGTATTACATTTTGCCCCTCTTTGAATTACTGTGCGAAGTGCAGTGGTTCAAAGACAGTCTGTGTATGATGTTGAAACTGATATGGAAAGATAAACCGATTCTAACATAGAAACTGCTTGAAAGATTTGAAGATATTAGGTCCTGAATGACCAAAGATAATGTTCACTATAGCAACGATGAACCGATGATTACGAAAAAGTGTCAAAATGCCTGATTCTGAACCTTATGATTACGAAGAAGTGAGTGATTGATTCCAGACCCAATTGTCAATAAGAATCACATTGGTATCACATTTGAACCCTTCAATTACGAAGAACCAAGGAAATAACACTAATGAACTGATGGTTGCAAAAAGCTGATATAGTTTACAAGATTAGGAGAATACCAGATTGATATGGATCTCAATGAATCTAATATGCCCCAAGTGATAATAGATTTGCCCCAACCAATGAGGACTTTTGATGAATCAACAACTAGATGTTGTTGTTGTCTTGATTACTGAAAGATTGATAGACAAAATTAGATTTACAGACTTGAATGATGTGCAATACCATGCCCCCTTCGGGATGAAAATTGAAATATGACAAGAAAAGTTAGCATTATAGTATGTTAATTGATTTGAGAAGTGGTTATACACATTCAAGAATGTGTTCTACATCGTTTAGAGGTCTTGGAGACCAAGTTTGACTAGGTTTAACCATGAGTTGACCATAGTTGACCAAGTTGAAATTTTGATAGTTTGATGCAAGATAATCAGTTAAGTTGAATTCTAGATTTCTATGATGATTGAAGGTTGATTATGCAAGTAGTTAATAATATGAATGATCTCAGATTTTGATTTTGATCCCAAAAAAGATTCTACTTGTTGTTTCATTAGAGGGACCTTCGTGTGAGATTCAGCTCTTGTTAGATTTGAAGATGCGATTTGAAGAATCGTTTATACATTGAAGTTTAGCCAGCGATTGTGAGATCATGAAAACATGCAAAATGCAAAGAGACATGTAGAATGAAATGCAGCCTAAGACCTAGGACCTAGTCACTGATCATGTGTTGGTCATTTTCATCATTGAATTTTTAGGTAACTGGATAAATCAATACAATGCCCACTAGTTATAAAACCCTAGTTATAAAACCATAGACATATGAATATTGATTTGTATGCTCAAGAATCAATACAACACCCACTGGCTAGACAACCATGGACATATGAATATTGATTTTGTTTTGGGAATGTCAGATTAGATATAAGCACCAAGGCACAAATGCCAGGATGACCTGAATATCATGTCCATTTTGATATAGCAATTTGTATAAGCATCAAAAAATAAATGTCGTGATGACCTAAATACGCCTTGCATTACAAATACATCAAATAGTCAAAAGATTATCCTAAATCCAATGTGAATTACCTGTAGTAACCCTTTATCATTCACCTCCTTAGGCAAGATTGTGTTTCACAGTAGGAGAAAGAACTCACTCAAAAAGAAAATGGTTAGATCAAACTTCCTTGAATTTTTTGGGTATCAATGGTCGAGCTACGCATGGCCATCCAATTCGAGATAAAGGCTCTTACAGTCGGACACCATTTCAATCTAGAATTTCCAAAGTTGTTATATTTTCACATACAAGCAGAAGACAAAGAAAAGATTATGCCCCAGTCATCACTCTCTAAATCCTATAAAGGACATCATCAAAGAGCTCGAAGGGACACAATATGAAGAAATCTCAATGCGAATCAGTAAGCATACAAGGAGACAAAAGCATGTAAAAAGCATAGATTATTTTTAGTTTATTTTGATGTTTGATTGCGTTGTTGTAGATGCAAAATTGTTTCTAGAGAGGAGACTGACTGACTGACTTAGATGAAGCTTCAAAGGACTCTGAATAGATATGACATGTCTAAGATATATTGGAGGCCATAGGATATGACATTGATTGCTTGCAAGTGTTAATCATTGATAGGATATAGACGCTTGGGCTGATTGGTATACAGACTGACTTATTGAAAATTGGAAAGCAGGAACAAATAAGGAGATATGTACAAACTAAAGCAAGACTGAAAGCTGGGAAAGACCAAGATGGTGCTGATAGATGGAGCATTTTGAAACAAGTGGCACCCATTTGCTGGGTTTTCACCATCTTGGCAGAGATTCTATTTTTTCTACCAAGGCGCCTGTTTCCAGGTTTTCACCAAGGCACTTTTTTCTTTTTCTCATTTTTTGTATTTTGTATTTTTTCAATTTTTTTCAATTTTTTACTTTTTTTGTGAATCATCAAGGCGCCCATTGCTAGATTTTCACCAAGATGTTCATTTTTTTAGGACTTTTTCAAAATTTTAAGATTTTTTTAGGATATTTTACCATAGACTGAATGCCTTAGGCATAGAATTTCTTCAGATGGAGAACGTTGATTGGTTCTCAGAGTTGTTCTCCTTCATTTATTGAGATTTGATAGGCACCAGAGCCAAAAGTAGCAGTGATAACAAAGGGACCTAGCCAATTGGGTTCAAACTTCCCCTTACATTCTCTATGTGATTGATTTTTAGGATTCTCTCTCAAGACTAGATCACCAACCTAAAATTCTCTGTGTCTGACTTTCTTGTTGTAACCTCTAGACATTCTCTTCTGATATACTCTGAGATGATCATACGTTGCTTGTCTGCGCTCATCTAGTAGTTTAAGTTCTTGCAACCTAGACACTCTGTAGCCATCATCAGTTACTAGACCATGCATTCTGATTCTTAGTGATGGGATTTCAACCTCAATAGGTAGTACCACTTCAGACCCATAAACTAAAGTGAATGGTGTAGCGCCAGTAGGCATTTTGATACTTGTTCTATAGGCCTAGAGAGCTGGATTGATCATAAGATGCTAGTCTCTTCCAATTTTATTAACTGTACGGTGCAAGATTTTCAATAGATTCTTGTTTGAAGCCTATGCTTGGCCATTCCATTGAGGATAGTAGATAGATGACCAATGTTGTGTAATCTTGAATTTGGCACACAAATCATCCAAGTCTTTGTTCTTAAATTGTCCACCATTATTTGTGATTATAGAATGTGGAATACCATACTAACATATGATGTAGTTCAAGATGAACATAGATATTTGTTTTCCAGTTGCTTGTATTAAAGGGACTGCTTCTACCCATTTTGTAAAATAATCTATAGTTGTGATTATATGGGTATGTCCATTTGAAGAATGAGGATGTATGGCTCCTATAAGATCAAATGCCCATTGGTGAAAAGGCCATTGTGTAGTAAAGGGAATTAGATCTCTCCCTGGAGCATGAATTAAATTACCATGTACTTGGCACTTTTGATAGTTCTTAGCAAACTTGATAGACTCTTTCTCCATTTTCGGCCAATAGTACTCAGCCCTAATAAGTTTTCAGGCTAGTGTTAAACCATTCAAGTGTGACCCATAAATACCATCATGGACTTCCTCTAATGCACGTTGAGACTCTTCTCATTCGAAACATCTAAGGAACATACCATCTAGACCTCATTTGTACAGATCGTGACCAATGATGACATACTGGGATGCATTGCAGATAAAGTGTCTCTTTTCATGATGGTTAAAGGTATTGGGAATGATTTGGTCTTTGAGATAGGAGAATAGGTTTTTATATCTAGATGAATCATGACCTACAACAGTGCAAATCATGTGGGTTTCAGGGGAGTCATATGAAGGATAAGATAGTGCTTCCTCTAGGAACTCATAGCGTAGCTCATGTTCAGGTTGCTATAATAAAGTAGATAATGTTGCCATTGCATCGACAACCTTATTCTCTGTTCTAGGTATTTTCTCAAATGTGATAGAGATGAAATATTTCTTGAAATCATCTACCATTCTCTTGTATGGAATGAGCTTTTCATCCTTCATTTGGTATACATCATTGACTTGATGGATTACAAGTTGTGAGTCTCTCTGAATGTGTAATTTTGTTACCCTCCACTCAATTGCTATTTTCATACCATTCAAAAGGGCTTCATATTCAGCAATATTGTTTGTACAAGGAAATTTGATTCTAAATGCTTTTGGGATTGAGTATCCTTGAGGAGTTATGAACAATATGCCTGCTCCAGATCCATTCTATGTATAGGAGCCATCAAAGAATAACTGCCATTCTCTAGAAGAAAGATTCATGATAGAGGAATCTGGGAATTCCATTTGTATTGGTGTATCATCAAATAAAGGTGCATCTACTAATTGATCGGCAATAACTTGACCTTTAATAGCTTTTCTTTCAACATATTCAATGTCAAATTCACTTAAGAGCATGACCCATTTGGCTAATCTACCCCTAAGGGCAGCTTTCCTTAGTAGGTACTTTAGTGGATCAATCTTAGCTACTAAATGTATGGTATGAGCCAACATGTAGTGTCTTAGTTTCTATGATGCAAAGACCATAGCTAGACAAGCTTTCTCAATCATTGAATAATTCTTTTCGTATCCCACCAATGTTCTACTGATATAGTATATAGCTCTTTCCTTCTTGTTCTCATCATGTTGTGCAAGCAATGCCCCCAGTGATGTATCTATAGCGGAGACATATAAGATCAAAGGCTTCCCTTGAATAGAAGGCATCAAGATGGGAGGATTTGATAGATACTTCTTGATATGATCAAAATTATTTTCACATTCCTTGCTCCATGCAAATGTCACACCTTTATGTAGTGTCTTTGTAAAAGGTTGTGATATGTCTGCCAGCTGAGATATGAAGCATCTGATAGACTTAACTCTCCCTTGCAATGTCCTCATTTGGTTGATGTTATTCGGGGGTTGCATCTTCATTATAGCCTTCACCTTAGCAGGATCTACCTCAATTCCTTTCTTTGAAACAATGTATCCTAAGAGCTTTCCAGAAGTGACACCAAAAGCACATTTCTTAGGATTTAGTCTAAGACTAAATTTTTCCATTCTGTCTAGTATCTTGCTCAAGTCATTTAGATGTTTAGCTCTAATCATAGATTTTTCTAAAGTATCATCAATATAATCCTCCATAGTTCTATGTATCATGTCATGAAAAATAGAAGTCATAGCTCTCTGATATGTAGCACTAGCATTTTTAAGCCCAAATGACATGACATTCCAGCAGAAGGTACCCCATGCACATGTAAAAGTAGTTTTCTCTTGATCTTCGGGAGATTTTTTTATTTGATTATATCCAAAAAAACCATCCATTAAAGAATACATTTCAAAACCTGTAGTCATGTCCACTATCATATCAATGTTAGGTAGTGGAAAATCATCCTTAGGGCATGCTCTATTTACATCTCTAAAGTCTGTGCACACTCTGATTGATTTATCTGGTTTTGAAATAGGTACAATATTAGAGATCTATTCTGCATAATCAATCACTCGGATAAATCCAGCTTTTAGGAGCTTCTCTAATTCAGCTTTTACCAAGAGTGCAACATGAGGATGCATCTTTCTCAATTTTTGCTTAACAGGTTTAACATTTGGAGCTATAGATAAATGGTGCATTATAAGATTAGGATCCAACCCTGGCATATCTGAGTATTTCCATGCAAAGTTGATCTTCTTTTCTGTTAAGAATGCTGTAAATTTTTGCTTTTCTTCTTTTGATAAAGATTGTGCTACATGGATCAACTGTGGTTCCTCTGCTATTCCCAAATTAATAGATTGAGTGGGCTCAATTAGAACTAGAGATTTTTCCTGTAAATGACTCGGAAGGACATCAAATATCTCATCCTTAGGTGCCTCAGAGAGGTTTTCACCTTCGGATATGTCTTTTATTTTTACTTTTGTAGGTTCCTGAGACTACCACAAAGTGGTTTTCACCCTCAGAACTCCTTTTCTTTTTATTCTTATTCTTATTTTTTTGACTAAGATACTTGATGTCTGATTCCGTCATGCTAATGCTCAGTTCACTAATGGAAGTCCTCATAGGCTCAACTACATTAAGGTAGCAAGCAAGGGCATAGTCATTCAGGAAGGTATAAATACCATGGCTCAGGTTTGTGGAGGTTTGATCAAGAAGTTCAGGATGTTGGATAGTCAAAGTGGTGAAAGATTGGGAAAGAGTGTTTATGGATATGGATCTATCATCATCGGTCCTAACCCGATGCTCAAGTTCAAAGGTGATATTACAACTTAAGACATTCAATTTGTGAATAGGCTCAATGTCATTGTGATAGTCCACTTTAGCCATCGGTGGATCAAACTCGATAAGTTCATCATTTCTCTCTAGACTTACATTGGGTTTAGGTGCATATTGGTGAATAACATCAACATGTTTCTCTATAATAAACTCATCTTCTTTTGGAATGGCTCCCCATTCATAGTCATTAGATTCTGCATCTATGCCTCTAGGAAATCTAAGAACATGAGTAAAGTCAGGATGAATACCCCAAGAAGGGTTACCCTCAGATTCTGATTTAAATTCATACTCATGAGAATCTATCTTAGAATAACTACCACCTTCCTCTTCTTGATTTCCTTCGAGATTAGTTGGTTCTTGTGTTGCAACTATCTCTTGCTCTAGAGTAGGTTCTTGTGTTTCTACTACATTAATTCTTTTTATTGGATCATCTTCAGCTTCAAGGAGGTCTTTTATTTCTTTAGGAAAATGCTCATAAGGAATGAGCTCATCAGTGGTGTTTGAATCATCACTATCAGATTGTTCAGTTATTTCCCCCTTTAGTTGATTTGCTATGGAAGGCTCAATTTGTTCTAGAACATGCAGGGAGTTCTTGCTAAGACAAAAAGGCTTCTTCATGTATCCTAGACCTATCATATTCTTGTTGGCTCGACCATGATGATCAAGAGGTGATAGAAGACCCTTACCATGGATTCCTAGAGGTCCTTTTCTTGTATATCCCATTTTAGCTATCATTTTATCCCCTGGGCCATATGACTTAGAAGGAACCTTTGATACTTTAGAGTCACCAGCTTGAACAACTTGGTATTTAGGTTCATCTTTGTAGAGCCATGCAAGCACGGCTTCATCTTCTTCAAATTCTTGCTTAGGTACTTTCTCTACAACAAATTTTCCTTTATATGCCTCAAGAGGTTCCTTAGATTCTATTTTGAACTATTTTAGAGCTTTCCCATAAGACTTAGGTGAGATAGGGAGAGATGTCAAAGACAAGACTGGCTCTATAGTATATTCTCCCATACCATTTTCTTTGATATTGACCTATTTTGCAATATCTTCCATCTTAGATGTGGATGCTACATCTATTTTCTTAATGGAAGATTCTCTGTTATTAGGAACAAGTTTATCCGCATTTTCTTTCGGGGTATTGCAAGTTGTTGACACGTCAGCTGGAATGGTTACCTCTACTCCATCACAAGGAAATTTCAAGCACTGATGGTATGTAGAAGGAATAGCTTTTATTTCATGTATCCAGGGTCTCCCTAGAAGGATGTTGTAAGCCAAAGGTATATCAAGAACTTGACATAGAGTATCTCTGATGACAGGACCTGTTCTGATAGGTAAGACAATTATTCCCTTGGAGGATCTTTCTTCTTCATCATATGCTTTGATAGTTATTTTATTTCTAGGATCAATGGTCATTTTTGAAAATCCCAATTGTGTGATCAAGCTGTAAGAACAAATATTCAGACCAGCACCCCCATCTATCAACACACATTTGACACGATGGTTTTGGATCAAGACTTCTATATGTAAGGGCTGGTTATGTGGATGACTCAAGGAGTTATCATCATCCTCTAAAAAGGAGATATACTATGGAGACGTAAGATGACCAACCATAGCTTGGAATTTTTCTAAATCAAGGTTATCAAGAACATTGGATCTAAGGAGAGCTTTGTCTAGGATGGCTCGATGAGCTAGAGATATCTGAAGCAGCTCAAACATGGAGATTTTTTCATTAGTATGTTGGAGTTGTTGAATGATGTTGTACGAAGTAGGCCTCACGTCCTTAGGATTTGAAGATTTAGATGTTGCCCTCTATTTAGAAGCGGAAGATAGATTGAAAGGCACCTTAGGGACATTTGATTGATCTAAGATTTGTCCTTGTAGATGTGCCTGAGCTTGTGATTGAGTAACTGCGTTAGCTGATTGATTTTCTCTATCTCTTCTTACAATTGTGATGACATGGAAACACTCAGATAGGCTTGGTTCAACCATATTGATAACAGTATTATTTCCAGGATGGGCATAATTGACCTTAGCACCCACATTAGGCTAAGAAGATGAATCTCCTTGGCTATGCTTCAGAAATGGTTCGGTGAATGCTATGTGATCATTATTTCTTTTAGGATTATCAATCATGATTTCTCCATTATCAATCTTGTCTTGAATGGTATGCTTCAAGTGCAAGTAGTTATTAGTTTTGTGACCTTTACCCCGATGGAAATCATAGAATTCATTCTCTCTCCACCATTTTGGCTTAGGGTCAGGATCAGATTGTCAGATTTTAGGAAAAGAGATGATGTTATTAGCCAGTAGAGTTCTCATAGCTAATTCCAAAGATTCTCCAAGAGGAGTGAACTTTCATTTATCATCAGCAGACCAAGATTTGTATTCTGGCTTCTTTTGAGATGATTTAGACACCTTTTGTTCTGAAGCTTTGATGGCTTGGGTACCAATGGTTAGATTGAAAGCAAGTGCCTTAGATGGGGCATGGAGATTATCAACAATGCCATCTATGACGATGCCCTTATTCTTGTTCCAATTTTTGTTCTTATCCTTAGAACTAGATTCATACTTGTCTTTTTGAAGTGTGACGTCTCCTTTTTTCACAAGTACTTTTTCAATTTTGATTGCATTGTCTACCATCTTATCAAAAGATGTATGATTTTGCATTTTTAAAGGGTAGTTGATTTTTGGAACAAGATTGTTGATGAAGATTTCCAGCTTCTCAGTTTTTGGAATAGGCCTAGCATATAGAGAGAATTTCTTTCTCCATCTTTTGAGAAATGTCAGGAATGGTTCTCCTGGATATTGTTTGAGATTGCAGATATCAATCATGGTGACTGGATGTTGGATGTTGTAGGAGTATTTCTGATAGAACAATTAATCATCTCCTTAAATTTTTTGATTGTAGGAGGCATCCTAGAGAACCAATGAATGGCTAACCCTCCCAGAGATCGGGGGAAAAGATGCATCAGATAGGTCAATTCGTGCATGAACTCCATAGATTGAGTACAAAATTCTCTAACATGATCTTGAGGATCAGAGTTTCCATCATACTTATCATATTTTAGCATTTCACCCTCTTAGGGAATGGTGGCATATACAAGTCTTTATCGAATGGAAAAGGACATAGGGCCTCCATGGAGAACTCCTTAGGTTCTTTTTCTTTTTCCATTTTGTTAAGTTTTACTTGCATGGCATGCATTTGTTTCATCATAGCTGAAATAGGATTTTCTTCCTCATGTGTAATGATATCTTCCACATTAAAGTTGGGAGGAAGTTTAGCTCCTTGATGAGCTAACTCTAGAAAGTATGTTTCTCTATCTTCTTTCAAGAAATATTTCATCATTCTTTTGAAATTATCATCGTTTTGATATTGAGCAATTTCAACAGGTGTAGGTTCTTGATCCATACCATGTTGAGATTGAGCTCTTTGAGAGCCATGGTTTGTCCCTGCTTGAGACATGTTAGGAGTTTTAGGGCTCCTTGGGATAGATCAAGGAGGAGTTTGTTGATTACCTCTGTGAGTTGATGGAGGGGGTATGTAACCAGTTTTTAATCAAAAGTTGCCAAGACCGTCGTCTTCATAAAGACCAGAATTGTAGAGTTGCTCAAGAGTTGGACCTTGGATATTAGTCAAAGGTAATGTATGAGATGTTTCCCCTGATTTCTTGTGAGAGGAATCTCTTTTCCACCATTGACCTTGGGTGAAGCAAAAGAATATGATGAAGACAACTGAAGAAAGATCTGATTCAAGAAGATCAAATGATGCAACCTTGTCAAATTTTGGTTGATTGAGGATAAGATTGGATGTAAATGAAGGATACTATGCCCTGGATGTATGGGTAGATGCCCAAAAGATAGTGGACATGAGTTCACAACACTTAGTCATTTTGAAGATGGATTGAAGATTGATAGTTATGACACAAGATGAAAAAGACTCAAATTGATTAAACAAAAGGCTGAATTGGATTCAAAAGGCCATTTTAGGAAAATGATTGGATTCTCAGTAGTTGCTGCTCTATTCTTGACACAACGATTTTCTTGACAGACTCTGGAAATAGGCTGTAAAAGCTGGGTCTCTAACAGTTTTTAACACTTTCTGACAATTTTTTAGACTTTTCTCAAACGACCTTCTACAGGCTCGCACGAAAGTGGGTAGACTATGAAATGACAATTGACAAGCTTGTACAATAGTTGATAGCAAGATTTTTTACTTTTGTTATTGACTGGTGGCAAAAATCATACGACACTATACAAGCCATCATACGACAATCTGGGGATTCTGAAACGACAATATCCAAAAGTTGTACGACTTTCTAATTTTATGAGATGAATTTTGACTCCAGAAAGGTGTTTGACATCAGATTTTGCAATTTTGAGGTTTTCAGTTTCAAATTGTTCACAAAATTGTTTGTCCAGATTTGAAGATTGTACCAGATTGATTCGTTCTTAGTAACTAGATAGATAAATAGGCATGCAAAATAGAAAGCAAGTGATTTCAAGCACATCTGAAAATAATGAAAAAGGGATAAAGAAACCCTACACATGAACAACCAAGTGACTGAATGTGCTAATCCCTAAGAGTGCTAACAGTGTATGTTCCAAAAAGTTTTGCAATAATGCACATATTCCTAGAAAATGAAAATTTTGCCTCACTAGGGTTTGTAGTAATGGTCTAACTCTGTAACTTTTGTGATCTCAAGAGGGTGAACTCCAATCCAGGTGCACCAGGGTTTTGACATAGTCTGAGAAATTAATCAATCAGGAGCTGCTAGGGAGAACTGACAGCCCAACAAGAGACCACACCTATGAAGATTTCCTCCACAAGGACATTTATATAGCAGCTGCTACTACCACGGCAAAAATGGCTATTACCGCTTGAGGTTCCATCCACATGGTTGAGCCAATTAAGGGAATGTCCACTATGGTTAACCCTCTCTAAAGGTGACTCACAAAAGATACCATATGGAGGCTGGTTCCAAATTCAAGGATCTGAGTTTCTGATACTACCCAAAAAGGGAGTAGAGAATAGTCCTCTAGCCTTTTCACTTTTAACCAAAACAAAGCAAACATATTAATCTGACATGCTAAGACCAAGATTATCTCACAAAGATCTATGATGTCAACCGCTTGTGATCTATCAACCTCTCCAGAGAGAGAATCTATCAATCAAAAGTTGAAGACACAAAAATCTAGTAGAACATGAGACACTCTCAGTATCCTCCCTACCTACAAGGGTTCTCTCGTTGAGAAGAGTTTCACTGGAAACCCACTCTCTCAAGAACCATAAATAGTGTTCATAGGGCCTATTTACTATGTGTAACAGATATGCGAAAAGCAAATCTATGTTCATTTTATAGCCCAAAATAAAGTCTATGATATGAAAGCAATAAAAGTCACACAAGCTTGACACGTGAGGGTTCATTTTATATCGAAAATTGAAGTGTTATCAGATTGAAAAGAATACTTGAATTCCTCACAACGCGCTTAGTAGATTTTACCTATTTTAGTAATTTTTCTCACACTTTCCAAATCAGCAAATCGACAAGTATCAACCAAAAAAAATGGAAAATCTCAATTGTTGGGGTTAACCGTTAGTCCAAATCCAAAAATCAAATTTGGAAAACTACCTAAAAATTTGAAGTGACAATTGGATTTCTGATGCCAAAATTCATATGTCAATGGGTCTCTTTGTTTTCTTGAGTAACTCTACTCTCTATTTTTTGTACTTTCTTGTGTCTTCTTATCTGTGAAAAAAACATAGACAGGGAGTTAGAACATAGAATTTAATAATCTTATAGCAAAATTAAACAAAAAATACCAGGCGGCATGTAACAGCTAGCAGGCATGATCAAAATACTCATAGGCGTAATCAGATTGTTCATAGGCATGATCAAAATTTTCACAGGCGTGATCAAAATGTGCATAGGCATGATCAAAATGTGCCTAGGCATGATCAGAATGTGCATAGGTGTGATCAAATTGTGCATAGGTGTGATCAAAATGTGCATAGGTGTGATCAAAATGTGCATAGGCGTGATCAAAATGTGCATAGGCAGTGTCAAGCAGCATCAAATTGCTCATAGGTAGCGTCAGTTTACTCGTAGGTGGCACCAGATTTCTCATAGGCGGCATTTCTCCTATTTGTGCAAAATTGATGAAAAAGTGACGCCGAAAATATACAAAAATTGATAAAAATGAAGAGAATGAGGCTCAAGGCCGCACGTTGGGTGCCAGAAATGTGTGTGTGAATTTTGTACCTAGCTGTAGACACAACACTTCAGTAAAACATTAGAGGTTAGCAAAAATTGAAATCATCCAATGAAATGAAAACTAAACTAACTAGGCGATTTACTACCTTTTAGTAGGTGCAAGTATGTATTCTCAAATTGGACCGAGATCAGTGACCTTGACAACACCTAAACAAAGGATTTGAATGCAAAATCTAGATATGAAATGGATGCAAATTAATCTATATTTTTGTATTTTTTCTGCAATAAGATGAAGAAAACTGATATGAATCTAATCTATACGAAAAATTGATATGCAATTAATCTAAGAAATGATATGCTAAATGATATGAATGCTAAAAAACAATGAAGATCTCAAAAAAACCTTGATTCGCAAAGATAGATTCTTCGATCACTAATTCACCAGCATGAGGATGCAATTTGTGGATGATCATAAGAAGAGTTGAAGCCTTGATTTTATAGAAATCCAGGGCTTTGGAGGTACATGGGAAAAGCCATAAATCACTCTTGATAAACTCAGGTTGATTTTTGAGTCAACAAGAAATAACAAATAATTAACTCACAAAATCATGCAAATCATGCAAAAACAACTTTTTAACTCAAATCAGAAGTTTAGATTAGCTTTGAACTCAAAATAGACGTTGAGTTTCCAAAAGTTAACAACTTGCATTGATTTTCTGATTTTAAGTTTAACTGCTCTTTGAATGTGCACAATTAATATGAATTAGTTTAAATAAATAAAGTGATTTATTCTCAACTTAACTAATTTTAAAATTAAAAAAATTGATTTATGGGTTAATCAATTATTAAATCAAACTTTTATTCAAAAACTATATCATTAAATTTGACAATTGACATTAATTAATTAAATAAGAATTTAATCAATTAGTCATAATATTTTTGATTTATTGTCAAAATAAAATAATACAATTTAAGAATAAATGTAATTAAATTTAATTAAATAATTAAGTGGAAGTATTAAATCTAATTAATTAAATATTCAGAATATTCAATTAATCAAACTTTAGGATAAATTAGCTTTATCGCCAAATAATCATTAAATTAAAGATAGTTAAGATAAATAGGAATATTGCTAGGAATATTCCCCGATGTACAATTTAGATAATCAATTAGGATTCGATGATGTTTAGATGTGGCTTAGGTTAGGACTTTGATGTCGATTTCGTTCGATTTGTAGATGTAGGAGGTTAATGAACCTATAGCCCATTTTTGGGGTATTACAAGATGCAAGAAGATACACTTGGAGGGTGACTCTCAGTTAGTGGTTAACGGTATCATCAAAGGTGAGATGGACACATGGTACCTAAACAAACATATCGGAAGGATATGAGAATTGTTGGAATCATTTGAAGAATTCAGGGTGACACACGTGCATAGAGAAGTCAATTCTTTGGAAGATTTTCAATCCAATGTTGGTGTCAAAGGTTCTTTGGAACGCAAGTTTGAAATGTTTGAAGACTTTAGTATTCTTTGAAAGGAAAATTTAAACTTTTTTAAAGTTCCTAATTGGCGTTAGTATGACATGGTAGGGTGACGAAAGCTTTATGTATTTGGAGGTGTTGGAGTTTATGAAGGCTAGTGTAGAGGATAATCATTAATGGTTATTAAGGCAGGGATAAATGACTGTAGATTTACACAGATTCACATAAGATGGGAAAAGGTGTGTATTAATGATGACATCCTTTTCACAACTCTATAAATATTGGTGATGGATTTAATGAGCCTTAGCATGTTAGATGAGTGGAGTGCATTGCAAATTTTGTAATGTCACCATTTTTGTGAGCATCAAATTTTGAGGGATTATCCTATTAATTGACCCTCTTAGGCTAATGAGGTTGGTTAGAAGGTCTTTTGAGGGATGCATCTTCTTTAGTTGTCAAAGTTTTGCAGATTTGGCTTTCGTTTGAGGTCTCTAGGACTATGTATGCAGTAGTTTCTATTTATAGAACATCTTTCTACTTATAGTAATTCTTGAGAGGCTTGAGGAGGGACCCCTGCTATTTTTAGAAATGGGGTATGGCCATATGCGGCTTGATCATGTTATCTCCCCATTCAGACGATGTGCAAAGATGATGAGTAATAATGCATATATTAATATTTATTTAACTAAAATAAATATTAATAATTTTGGGCTTATATTATTAAGTTATAATATAATTTTGTATTATAACTTAATTCACTTAAGTGATGGGTCAAGTTATCATAGATGGGCCCAAGTGAACAATTAATTTTAAAAGAATTATTTGTGCACCAACTATGGAGTTTTAAGTGAAAAAATTAAAAGTGGGGATATATCTTTTATTTGACATTGGCTAGGAAAGTGTTTGAGCTCTCACAAGAAAAGAATAAAAGGGACTTAGAGCTTATTCTCATGGAGATATATTATGTTTATGCTTTGATTGAAATTTCTTCTCTAAAGCATTGGAGTTTTTGAGAGACCAAGGGTTTCTGTAGTCTTTCAAGCTCATCAGCATTGGAGAGCGTTGCATCTTCTTTGTAGCAATAGTTAGAGTGTGTGAAATATTCATCTAATATTGCTAATCAGGTTGGCTTCATTGAGGAGTCATCATTGTGCTAATTGGAGGGATTATTCATAGAAGTTATTTATAGATTGGAGGCATATTCTCATAGAAGATTGAGAGTATCAAATTGAAGAATTATTGGTTGTTTATGGTTGTTTGAAACATTGTTTTTCATTGGTTATTCATTTTTCCTATGCTCTATTCCATACTTGGTTCAATTGTGTTGAAGGAGGAACCAAAAAATTAGTAAGAATTCCTAAAAGGGATGCCTAGCTGAACCACAATGATTGATATCATCAGTTTGGAGATTGGTTGCTGATAGAAGGATATACGAGCTATTGTATGCTTGGTTTTTCGGCCAACAAGGGTTTCAAAGTAATTTCTACAATGAAAATGTGTATGATTTTTAATGTAAAACATTCTAGTGCTATGTATTGAAGGAAGAGTAATAAAGATTGTCTTCTATGCCCAAAGTATTGCTAGTCTTAATTTTTTGAAGTTTTATTTCAACATATGTATTGCTTTTCATGTCAAACCATCTCAAAAACACAAAAAAATTGGAAAACAATAATAAACCAAAACAAGCATAATCATTTCAGGAGTTAGAGCTTTGAAGGTTTCTTACAGTGGTATTAGAGTGGTTTCCTTCCATCCTGTGGGGTTGGAAATCTTGAGTTCCCATGCTTGATATATGAGTGATCAACACTCTAGCTTTATTTCAGTTATGGATAAATACATGAATACTAGTAAAACGTGAAACCAATTGAATAGTACAACTAATCTCAAGAAGCGAACAAATGTCATGATGGAAATAATGGAAAATCTTAGACAAACTTAGGAAAGGATGAATGTTGTGCTTTCAAATCTATCAACCATAGACAATGCAACAAGATATACAATTTCCATTTTTAAAAATCCTCCCTCACAGAGAAAATAAGAAGAGAATCAGGAGGATTGTACAAGTGTAGCTTTAGCAACCAACAACCTTCAGGTAGTGGAGCCTTTTCTCATTGGGACAACTACTAGTCCTTATACGTGTGATGTTGGAGGCTCTTCTCAGGAGCATGTGGTTATGACAGACTTTTGTGAGGCTCTTCTCCTCTTACATGAGCCAGGAGCTAGTGACGGAGAAAATGTTGATGACATTATAGCCACCATTGATGGCAGACTTACATCAGGTTGTAGTAATGAAAATGTTAGTCATACAGTCTAATTTTTATGACAACAGTCCCTTTTCAGAGCCTATTGATGGTGTTGCTGATAGGGACAGTGTAGAGGGGTTGTTGATGCCACTATGAGTCTTGACTCACTTGATGAGAGTGTTGCTTTTGAGGATTGCATGAAAAATATGAGCTCTAATAGCTCTGATTTTTATGACAATACTCATAATGGTGAGCCTATGCAAGAGATAATAGCTTTTACATGTGTTGGAAATGGTTGCATGGGGTTTCTTAGTGTTGACACTCATGATTCAGGTGTTTGAAATGAGTTAAATGATGTAGATTCATGCCTTAATTATTCTAATTTTCATGACAGTAGTGAGTCATGTTTACAACAACATGAGACAACATAGATTTTGCAGGGGGCTGATATTAGCATTGGTGATATGGGAATTATTGATGTTATCTAAGAGGATGAATCATGTTGTAGTGAGTCTAATTTGTCATATCAGACTTTAGAAAATGGTTTAGAGGACTCATTGGTTAATGATAGGTCCTAGGATCATCATTTATAGGGACTCACAGTTGAGGGGAAGTAGAGGTATGTAAGGATATTGATATAGCAACAACTTCCACTCCTTCAGATGAGTTATTTGTAGAGGTACCTAGCAACAATACCTTTATTGTAGATATGTACGACATTAGTGCACATGGTGATAATGATCATGAGGTGAGTGACACTGATGCAACCTCTTTTCACAGTGTTGAGTTTGGGTCAGAGGACATGTGTAGAAGTCAGTGGTTATAGGTTCCTTATCATCTAATTGGACAACTGAGGGTCAGTGACAACATGATTGGAGCACTGACAGTGACAACATGATTGGCTACTTATGGTTGGAGCACTCTTGTGACATATCAAAATTGTGATATTGGTCTTTCTCTCGTAGAGTTTCATGCACTTCGTGAAGCAATTGGAATAATGAAACAAAATTACCTACAATTAATTATAGACAAAGATTATCTTCTTGAGTGGGATGGTATCTATTATGATGCACTAAGGGGAAAGGAAAAGGAGGTAGATGAGCTCACTCATGAGCTTGAGGAAACTACAAAGATATTGGAGAGAACTTAGTTGGCTCTTTAGGATTCACAGTGACAATTAGATGAGGTTATCATAGAGTTGAGCCAAGTACAACCTTCACTAGCTATAGATTCAGTTCATCTTCCTACAGTGGCAATTGGTGATGAGTTGATATCCACGAGTTGTGATGAGGATATAGCTACATCCATCACAAATTTGGGTGCAATAGACTCAGTTGGGATGAGTAATTTGGTTGAGAGTTGTAGATATCCTCTTGTTGTATTAGGTTCTCCAGTGGTTAGCACGTTGTCAAATGATGTGGGATAAATTCTAATATCTCTTGTGAGGTAGTGGTGGATTTATCAGATAGTTGTGTGTTAGCAGAGGTTACTTCTCCATCATCTGCATAGGGGGTTGGTACAATGTCATTTGGTTGGGAGTATGTCTCTCATGTTGATTTATTTCCCTCTCCCAAAAGAAAGTGGTTACATCATCTCTTGTAGTTGATGGTGATAGACATCTTGTATCATAGTGTTCGAGTGATCAACTACAAGTTTCAAAGGATAGGATTGATTCTGCATCGTATTATTTTACTTGCACAAATATGTTTATTGAATACCTGATTAAGAGTCCAGAGATATAGGAGGGACCATTTGGAGTCATCGAGGGTACTCTCATCTGAGCTTCTCACAAGATTTGACAATTGGTGGGAGTAGTTGTAGATACTTTGACTATAATACTTCCTCACAAAGATTTCATGGTTGGGTTTGTAGAGAGAATTACCAGTGAACCTGCCCAATTAGTTGTTTAGGGTCAAAGGTTGGAGCCACCTCCTAATTCTCGAGTTGTTAGTGATGAGCCCTTGACCGAGATCAAATCATTTTACCAAAACTATATAGTGAGGAGTTCTCATCATTTTTCTTTTGATCTACATGTAGAGGATTTGGTATATGTCAATGTGAATTGGCTCCAATATTATACCATCCTTTGTGGGATGGGTATTCACCATATTTAATAGATGGAATCAGTAGCTACAAGTTAGGAGCTTCTTGCAAAGTCATCACATCCATGATAAATAAGTAGAGGATGGAGATAGTGGTTGTGATACAGATACCTTCAGGATTTCTTATCTCCATTGTATGAATGGATGCAAGTCTCAGTTGCATTGGGACCCAGGTGGTGACAAGGTTAGCTCTATAGTTCAGGTGGGTCCTCTTGGTTGGCCTCACCAATTATGGTATGCTGAAGTTGGGATCAGAGTTGAGTAATGAAAGTCTAAGAATGTCCATTTTGGTAGACTTCCATATTGGCTATGGGATCTAGGGATTGTTCTAGCTAGTGGATTACTTCTTCCTTCAGTTGGGGTTGACTTAGTTGCAACATACAATGGTATTATGTTGACGCTACATGGTTTGTATGGAGTACTCTACAGAGGGAACTGGGATCTCGACATTTAGTTGAGCATTGAGTGTAGAGTTTGGGATTCTTTGGGTGGATCTAGATTTCAAACATGGTTTACAATTGAGCATTGCAACATGTTCAGTGTGTGAAGAGTATATTGGTTCATTCTTGGCCTTCTTGAGCATGTTTTGATTTTGATGCACTATTCTTATGCTCAAGGGTTGGATAGTTGGCATGATGATTGTCCTTGTGCAATTGTGTTTATGTTGGTGCTATAGGAGTTGGTCCAAGATGTGTGGGACATGATGTAGTTCATCTTTGGACCTCTAGTGGGGTGGAGTTACTTTGCAGTAGAGATTGCTTGAGGACAATTACAGGGAGGGCGGACTATAATGTCCCCATATTTTGTGAGCATCAGAATTTAGGGATTAGCCTATTAATTGACCCTCATAGGATAATGAGGTTAGTGAGAAGGTCTTTTGAGGGATGCATCTTCTTCAGTTATTCGAGTTTTGTAGATTTGGCTTCGTTTGAGGTCTCCAGGACTCCGTATGCAATAGTTGTTATTTATAGCACATCTTTCTATTTATAGTAAGTTTTGAGAGGCTCAGAGAGGGAGCCTTGCTATTTTTAGAAATAAGGTATGGCTATATATGGCTTGATCATGTTAGCTCCCTGTTCAATTGGTGTGCAAAGATGATGAGTAATAATGGAGATATTAATATTTATTTGACTAAAATAAATATTAATAATTTTGAGCTTATATTATTAAGTTATAATAAAATTTTGTATTATAACTGAAGTCACTTAAGTGATGGGCCAAGTTATCATAGATGGGGCAAGTGAACAATTAATTTCAAACAAATTATTTTTGCACCAACTATGGAGTTTTAAGTGAAAAAATTACAAGCAGGAATATATCTTTTATCCCACATTGGCCAGGAAAGTGTTTGAGCTCTCACAAGAAAAGAGTAAAAGGGACTTAAGAACTCATTCTCATGGAGATATATTATGTTTATGCTTTGATTGAAATTTATTCTCTGGAGTATTGGAATTTTTGAGAGACCAAGGGTTTATGCAGTCTTTCAAGCTTATCGGCATTGTAGAGCATTGTATCTTCTTTGTAGCAATAGTTAGAGGGTTTGAAGTATTCGCCTGATGTTGCTAATCGGGTCGGCTTCATTCAGGAATCATCATTGTGCTAATTGGAGGGATTATTTGTAGATATTATTGATAGATTGGAGGCATACTCTCATAGCAGATTGAGAGCATCGAATTGAAGAATTATTGGTTGTTCATGGTTGTTCGAAACATTGTTTTTTGCTGGTTATTAATTTTCCCTACAGTCTCTTCCATACTTGGTTCAATTTTGTTGAAGGAGGAACCAAAAAAATAAGAAAGAATTCCTAAAAGGAATGCTTAGTTGAATCATAGTGATTGATATCATCAATTTGAAGATTGGTTGCTGATAGAAGGAGATATGAGTTGTTGTATGCTTTCTTTTTTGGCAAGCAAGGGTTTCAAAGTAAGTTCTACAATGAAAATGGGTATGCTTTTTAATGTAAAATATTCTAGTAATATGTATTGAAGGAAAAGTAACAAAGATTGTCTTCTATGCCCAAAGTATTGTTAGTGTTAATTTTCAGAAGTTGTATTTCAGCATATGTATTGCTTTTTATGTCAAACCATCTCAAAAACACAAAAAAAATTAGAAAACAATAATAAACCAAAACAAGCATAATCAGTTCAACAGTTAGAGCTTTGAAGGGTTCTTACAGATTTCATAAGCAATACTAGAGGTTTCCATTTGGTCGACTATGGAGGCGAATTTCTCACTATCATCACTTGGGAAAATCTTGGGATTTTGAGGAGGCATCTTGGTTACGAGAATGAGACATATTTTTAAGTGATCATCTGCAGTTTTGGCCTGCAGTTTGCAAAATGTTTAGGGATGAATTTTTGAATTTTGACCTTAGGCCACGCACAAACCTAAGTATCTTTTCTTTGTTTGTGGCTTTGGCGTTGATGGTGGGTGAATCTAGGGAGGAGGTGCTGGAAGTTTCATCGAAGTGCTTGGTGTTGGAAATATTCAGGAATTAACCAAGTTACTGAGAGGGGAGGGGTGAATCAATAACTCCAAATTTTCTTTCAATTACAGATGTATTAACATATAGTTTACTTTATCCTTTTGCATATAGAAACTTAAAAGCATTCACAACAATGACACATAGATTTGGTTACCCAGAAACCTTCCAAAAAGAAAGTAAAACTGGGGTGGGGATGAAACCCACAAAGCTTTAGTACTGCAGTATAAAGTTGGCCGGTTAAGGCTTACAATTGATCACTTCTAATGATCTGCCCTGCTAGGAGCAATAAGGACTGCTAGGTCCACCTTGTTAGAGGATTTTTCAAACTTACAAAAGAAGTATGTACTCGGTAAAGAGATTTTACAAAACACTGTTAAGTCTACCCGGTTAAAGGATTTTAGTATTGATTCACCTGTTAGGATGAAACAGTAGATCTCTTGCTTTGCAATTGGATTGCTGAATGAGATTGGCTGATGTATTGATCACCTTCTATGATGAATTTGTCTTTGCTGTTCCTTATACTACTGTAGCCCTTTGTAATTTGCTTATCTCTGCCTTTTTCTTTTTTTTCATATCCATTCATATATTTTTTTTTTCATCTTGGCATTTTTACAACATTGTTTATATACAAGTCTAAACAATTAATTACAATTACAATTACAAAGTCGGCTTGACAAATAAACATAAGTGCTACTAAGTCGGCCCAAGTATGGTTACGTGGTTCCTGCAAACTAACTCGGTGACTTTTTGATACTCGGCATCCACTGCATTACTCGGCATCGTCATGCACTCGGTAGAAGTGAAGGCACGGTTCATACTAACCACTTGGTAGGTTTTGAACTCGATAAATACTGGTGACTCAGTAGACATAATGTTACTTGGTTTACATTGTCCTGCTCGGTTTGCACTGTTCTGCTCGGTTTGCACTGTTCTACTCAGTTTGCACTGTTCTGCTCGGTTTGCACTATTCTGCTCGGTTTGCACTGTTCTACTCAGTTTGCACTATTCTGCTCGGTTTGCACTGTTCTGCTCGGTTTGCACTATTCTGCTTAGTTTGCACTCAGAATGCAAATAAGTGTTGTCACTAGTGGTAATACTGCTTAATGCCAACAATCTCCCCCTTTGGCATTAGTGACAAAAACACTTATTGCCCAAAACTTATATACATGAACCATGCTAAGATTTATTTTGATTTTTCAAAATTTGTCTTTATCATAGGGCTTTATAAATTATCTCCCCCTTTCAATGTGCTAACTTTTTCTTCTATACATATCTCCCCCTTTTTGGTGATAATGCCAAAGGTGTATATACAAGTGATTTACAGAGAGAATCCAAAATTTGATAGAAAAATAGAATGTACCTTCATTATCAGTGCCAAGGTTCTGTCCCAATTTTCTTGCAGAATCTTGCATGTTTGGATTGCAATTTGGACTTTTGCAGAGAGTTCAATCATGTGATCTACTATTGAGAACTGATTGTCATAAATCAATGTTTTGGAATGTTCAATGTGCTTATACATTGTATTCATGATGGGAAGGATCATGTTCTGAATAACTAGCAGTGTGGACTGGATCCTTGTGTCTTCTTTCAGTAGTTCTGACTGCATATTTGATAGGTATGAGATTTTCATGTGATGAGAAGAGTTTGAACTTGGTTCAAGTTGCAGCTTTTGTATGCTAATCTTCAAATCCTCATCAATTTTATTCATTTTATCCTTGACATCCTTTGTGAACTCGACAACATTGCACAGTCTGGCCAAAAGAGAGGTAACATTCAAATAAGTAGATTCAATGTTTGACAAAATTGAAGACAATTCGACTTGATTAATAGCTATGTGCTGAGCAATGTGCTCAAGCACTTTATTGTTGAATTTCTTCTCGTCTCTTTCAACTAACTTTTCTGTCCCAGATGAATCCTCATTGTACTTATTTACTGCTTCTGCCAATTGTAACAAAACATGTTGAGAGGAGTCTACTTTAATACCTAATGCTTCTGACAAAATGTCCTTAGCATCCTTAATGATTTGATATTCCTTGTCTCTCTCCTCTTTAAGTTTCTTTTGCTTCACTTTCCTTTGGAGGATTTCACCTATATTTTGCATTTGATCCACTGATAGATTTGCAAAATCCAATGTTGGAATCTCTATTTCTTCATCTAGGTCTATATCCTCTACTATATTCTTGCCCAAAAATCTTATAATTGGTTGAGCCTTAGGCTTATCTGTACTTAATGCCTTAGTAGTAGTGACAGTAGACATAGTAGGACTGGCTATAGAGACTGGTATACTGTCTACTGGAGAACTTAAAATATTTACACTTGTAGAATAAAAAATTGGAATACTTACTGCTGGAAAACTTGATGAAGTAGGAGTTTGCAACTCGGTAGAAGAAATGGTAGTTGCTTCTGTTGTTGCTATAGGTGATTGGACAAATGTTGAAGTTATCACAACCATGCTTGAAGGTGTCTCCGGGCTAGATGTAGTAACTTTTACTGGAGAGGTAGGAAGTGATGCAATGACTTCTGCCACTATCCTCACAGTATCATCTACCTCAGTGGCTTCTTCCTGTTCATCACTGTCATCTTCAATGTCTTTTATTATAACTATTTCAGTACTCAGTTGGTGAAGGTGGTATATGTTCTTCCATGTGGCATTTGCAGCCTTCACAACTGATTCAATATTGTTAATCAGAATCAAACAAGTATTGAACTTCAGTGTCATCTTATTTTCATTCTCCTTCAATGCCTTCTTTATTTCATCATTTTTCAAGCTCGGCATTAACTGTCTCAGGGTTTGATCAAATATATCTTTTACAGTTTGCTTTGCATTGGTCCATCTCATTTTTATTGGATCTAATAAAGCTACTGGGACCTATGGGGCTATTTCATCAGGAGAGTATTTCCACTGTCCCATCTTTTCAATAACAGCATCTTCTATTTCCTTCTGTTCTGTTTCCGATCTGGTTTCATATTTAAAAGATTTTATATTACTTACTCCAGATCCTGATCCTTCTCTAAAAAGTTTGATCTTCTCTTGAAAGGTTAGAGGAGGCCTTTTGAATATTATATCTTTGTCTGCCTTGTCTACCTTACCTCTTGCACTTCTCCTTGTAAATACAGCAGTGGGAGGCTTAGGTGCCTTAGTGATGAATACCTTTCCTTTCTTCTTTGCAGGTTCTGGTTCCTCTGTTTTCTCATCCTTTTCCTTTTCTTCTTCAATGTCTTCTCCTTTGTCCTTGGTTAGCATTTGCATTTTGGCTATCCTCTTCTTTCCTTTATTTACCGCCCGTGGAAGCTTTATGCTTAATTCAATTCTCACCTTTGCTTCATCATATGTTCCAAAATATGGAGCTTTGGGATTAACAAGCTGATTAAGAAGGGCTTCAATGATATTCTTTGTCTCATCAATGTTTACCTCATAAGGAAGAGGTTTTACATGTACAATCCTCAGTTTAGCTGCTTGAATGTATACATTGTCATAGTCCACCATGAAACAAATGTCATCCTTATAATCTTCCACCAACTTCTGTGGAATCTGGAATCTGTCATTCATTTTCTCTTTGAAAGACTCAAAATAACTATCCATGACGCTCTCAAAATTTTCACCCATTTCTAAAATATATTCATTTATCTCATAAAGAACTGGCACATCTTTTCTCCATACAACTTTTCCTTTGGAAGGGAAGAATTTTTGAACATAGAAAAATAAACAGACCAGTAAAGATCCAAACTTACATGGATTGTTTTTGGAAGTTTGAATGCTTTCCATGTTCTTGTTAAAGTGTTTTAACAACAAGTCTGCAAGGTCAAATGATAAGTTATTCTTGACTACTTTGTATGCTAGGTCAATGGCTTCACAGGAGACACTATTCTGTCGACTTGAACTGTAAATTTTATGGGCAATGATGTGTTTTCCAAACTTCAGTTCAGCATCAGTAATGCTGCTTACTTTCATGCCTCTACCGTCCCACTCGGCTAGGGTTTTCTTCTCCAATTCCGGCCGACCTAGGGTTTTGGTAGTTTTAGCTTTGTTCAACATGGGAAGACCGGTGATTTGATGAATCATCTTCTTAGTGATCTCTATGGGTTGCTCAAGCCAAATCTTGCCATCATGTACACGGCTGAGAATGTATCTAACCCATTTCTCCCAAAAGTTTCGAGGTAAATGTGCAATGTGAACTAATCCCTTGTCTTCCAGATGTTTGTGCTCTGGTTTTAGAATACCATCCACACATAGTTCCTCATGCACAATATCTAGCTCTAGGTTTCCCATTTCTTGAATTGCACAATTGAAATGATTGCGAATATCGTTAATAAGTAGTACCTTAGGAGGAATCTAAGATTGAGCTCTGTTCGGGTCTAGGACTGCTGCAATTGCGGGCATGAGCTTGAAATCTGGTGCTCTCCATTCCCCTTGGACTAACATTTCTGATCCTTTCTTCACTGAAGTGCTGGATGATGCCATGGTAGCTCACAGAGAATTCTTTTCACAAAAGTGTTTGAATCGCTGGATTGCTCTTGAAATTTTCTACTCTCAAAGTGCTAAAGTTCGCGGTGAAGAATGAGTTTGATTTCTTACCTTTTATTTACAACTCTGTCATTAATGCTCAGTACAAATTAGGGTATGAATTCTGACAAACTGTCACCCACTATGAATTAATTGCTCGGTAAAGACTTCGCAACTCGGTGAACTTGAGAATTCATATTGCTCCGACCTCACTCGGTAAAGACTGGTACCGACCTTGCTCGGTGAAAACTGATACCAACCTTCCTGTGATCTTATTGCATCTTGTATGCTGATTTAGATCTTTCTTTTAATTTGGTTCTGGAACTACTTGAAATTTATCTATGAGAATACAGTTCCAGTGCTTTCTTGGAAATTTAGTTTGAGTCAGTAGAGCCACCCATTCCATTACTTGGACTGGTTTGCTCAGTAGATTTAGGAACCCATTGTTGTCTCATCTATTTTCTGACCTTAGTTGCTTCATTCTTCTTTCCATCTTCAACTTCACTAGCATTCATGCAATTTCTAGCTATGTGACTGAGTTTGGTGCATTTGAAGCATCTTATGGTAGTATCTCTTTTCCTTAGATGATGTTTTATGCAGTTCATGCCAATGTGTCCATATTCTCCATAGTAATGACATCTACACCAGGTGTTGTAGTCCCATCCAAACATTTCTTTCATAATTTGTTCTGCTGGATTGAATGTTTTGGATCTGCACTCAGATGCCTTGTGACCTTGTTTGTTGCATTTGTGACAATTACCTTTGAATCTTGGTTTTTCCCTGCATTCATTTGCTTTGTGACCATGTTGATTGCAGTTGTAGCATTTTCCATTGAATTCTTCTTTTTCATTACTCCAAAATTTATTTGAAGTATGTCCTATTTTACCACAATGATTACAAGTAGGTTTCTGATTTCTTTGAGTACCTTGCTTAGAAGATTCACCTTCTCCTTTGTATCCAAGTCCTGCTTTTCCTTTTTTCCTATGAAGATTTCACTCATACAGCTGATTTAAGTCTTCTTGGCTTTTTAGCATTCCTTCATTGATTTGTTTTTCGGTGTTTAGGTCATCCATCAATCTTAGATTGATTTGCTTTTCAGATCTTAGTTCTTCTCTTATGCTTTCTATTTCTGATCTTAGATTCAGAATTTCCTCATTTGTATGGGAGATCTGATCAATTAGGTTTTCTAGCTGAAGGGTTTTGTTTTGGACTTCATTGTTTCTTCCATCTAATTCATCTTTCAACTTGTTTCTTTGTTCTAAGATCTCACAAAATCTTGTAGAGTGTAGCTCTTGTTCTCTTTTTAATTTTCTCACTTCTTCCTACAGAGACCCATTCTTTTCTAGGAGTTCTTTGACAGCATTGTTTGCTTCATCTGAGCTATCTGAGGGAAAAAGATCTTCAATCTTTTCTTCAATGTAATTCTGATCATTCATCTGATTTGCAAGTTCCTTCCTTCTTCTTAGGGATTGGGAAAGATGTTCTTTTGCTTCTTTAAGTTTAGCTATGGCCACTTCCAGATCTAGCTTTTCATTTTCAATCACCTTGTTCAGTTTGAATACCTCCATTGTCCTGGATCTTTGCTCAAGCTAGTTAAGCTTTATCTTGAGAACCAATACAGCTCTGATACCAATTGTTGAAAATATTCAGGAATTAACCAAGTTACTGAGAGGGGAGGGGTGAATCAGTAACTCCAAATTTTCTTTCAATTACAGATGTATTAACATATAGTTTACTTTATCCTTTTGCATATAGAAACTTAAAAGCATTCACAACAATGACACATAGATTTGGTTACCCAGAAACCTTCCAAAAAGAAAGTAAAACTGGGGTGGGGATGAAACCCACAAAGCTTTAGTACTGCAGTATAAAGTTGGCCGGTTAAGGCTTACAATTGATCACTTCTGATGATCTACCCTGCTAGGAGCAATAAGGACTACTAGGTCCACCTTGTTAGAGGATTTTTACAAACTTACAAAAGAAGTATGTACTCGGTAAAGAGATTTTACAAAACACTGTTAAGTCTACCCGGTTAAAGGATTTTAGTACTGATTCACCTGTTAGGATGAAACAGTAGATCTCTTGCTTTGCAACTGGATTGCTGAATGAGATTGGCTGATGTACTAATCACCTTCTGTGATGAATTTGTCTTTGCTATTCCTTATACTGCTGTAGCCCTTTGTAATTCGCTTATCTCTGCCTTTTTTTTTTTTTTCATATCCATTCATATAATTTTTTTTTCATCTTGGCATTTTTACAACATTGTTTATATACAAGTCTAAACAATTAATTAAAATTACAATTACAAAGTCATCTTGACAAATAAACATAAGTGCTACTAAGTCGGCCCAAGTATGGTTACGCGGCTCCTACAAACTAACTCGGTGACTTTCTGATACTCGGCGTCCACTACATTACTCGGCATCATCATGCACTCGGTAGAAGTGAAGGCATGGTTCATACTAACCACTCGATAGGTTTTGAACTCGATAAATACTGGTGACTCGGTAGACATAATGTTACTCGGTTTACATTTACCTGCTCGGTTTGCACTGTTCTGCTCGGTTTGCACTGTTCTACTCGGTTTGCACTATTCTGCTCGGTTTGCACTGTTCTGCTCGGTTTGCACTGTTCTGCTTAGTTTGCACTATTCTACTCGGTTTGCACTATTCTGCTCGGTTTGCACTGTTCTGCTCGGTTTGCACTCAGAATGCAAATAAGTGTTGTCACTAGTGGCAATACTGCTTAATGCCAACACTTGGTCCTAAAATGGGTGGGAGGTTTGGCTCCAATTGTGCAGAGAGCAAAAATTGGGAGTGGGATTCATATGGATGATGGTCGATGGCATTTAGTGGGAGACGGTGATGGGGAATTGTAACTATTGGTTATGTGGTCATCAAACCACCCAATGGACTTGCATTTTCCATAGGCGAGACAAGGTTGGGAGGAGTTACTAGGTTTTCTGAAGAAGATTGATGCAGAGAAGTCCAAGGTGGAGGGTGTAAGGAGTTGGATGTAGAAGACTACCTATCGCAAGTCTATGACTCCATTTTGACCGAATAGTGTGCCCTTAGTGCGTAGACAAACTCAAGTGGGTGGGTGCGGCTTAAGAGAATGTAAATTTAGGCATTCCTCGGTGGCTGGTGGGGTGGCTTGTGAAGGTTTTATAGTTGGTGTTGATGTTAGTCTTCTCCAGGAGGCTAAGAAAAGAAAAGTGATTGTGGAATCGGTGTTGGGTGGTGGGGGTTTGGGTGTCACGACAAGAGGTGCTTCGGCCAGCATCCGTGGTGGTGAGTCTAGATAAAAAAGCCATGAAGATTTTCCAAACTTCACCACATATGAGGTCGCCCGCTAGTTTGAATGATGTTGTAATGGTCCATGTTTCTAGTTGTTTAGTAGGTTTCCAACGTACAACTGCATACTTTTTGGATAGCATTTTGGACAATTTTTATTTGTAATGAATTTCTTATAGCAAGTTTTTGGGGGGTATAGCTTAGTTTTGTTGTTTCGGCAATGCATCCTTATCAATGTATGGAAGGCATGGGAATGGCATCATATGTAAAACTTTTATGGAAATTATAAAATCTCTATTATTTTAATTTTAAAAAATAACATACAATTACAAGGGCATAAATGTGCATACTGGACCAGTTGTGCAAATTTTATGGTGGTTAAAGAAAACATTAATGAGACAATACAACTTATGTATCAAACATTAAATCAAATGACCACTTTTTACCCTTGCATGTATTACAAATCTCATATAACTACCGAGAAGTTGAAATGATTAGTACAAGTTCTTACCTTTCATACACAAAACACAAAAAAAATCATTAAAATTTGATGGACTGTGAGCTTAAGTTGCACAAAATTAGATATAATTGCTACAAGTCCCCTTCTCGTAATATGATTTATATTACAATTATATCCTATATTCTATATTATGTAAACACTTTTTTTTTCATGTGTGAATTATGAGTATTTTTATTAATAGTAAATATATTTAAAAAATTTGTCACTTGTCTGGGCTGATACAGTCCAAAGTGATCTAACTCCCGGACTAGTCTAAATTCCATATGCATATTCTGCACCTATAATATTTGTTACTGAAAAACTAATAAATTCAAGCCAAAATGGCACTACTATACCTATATCAACTAGGGAGTAAATTCAACTACCTACATAATACAACAGGCCCATTTCATTAACAAAATTGGGTGAATGCATTGTTTTAAAACTTGACAAAAGCAAAAAACTACAAACAAGAGTGGCTCGGCCTACCCATTTCCTCATCATTTCTTCCCCAATTTTTTTGGGGATGATCAAACCACCATGAGTGTCCATGCTCACCTCTATCTTCAGCTTGGCCACATAGTTCTTTGGGGTGGATTTCATCTTGTGTCTGCTCTGAATCTCCATCCTTTCATTTTGCTCCTCTTCTTGCTGCAAATACATCAACATCTCATGCCAACCCTCTCTTTCTTCTTTGATTTGTAATTCCTTTGATTTCAAGGAGCTCCAAACAATAAATGGTTGGAACTCCTGACTCACCCCTTCAATCACCCACCATGGGTCATCCCCTGTCTGCAACCCCACACCTAGCTTTTCCCTTCCAACAATGGGAATCATGTCACCATCCCACTTTGGCTTGACACACATCCGCAAAAACCCTCAACGCATCCTCCTGACTCCCTAATTGCAATGGCCATGCCAAGAAAAGGGACAATATATCCAAATTAGTTCTTTCTCATAAGTCTGTGTTTAAAAATTCCTCCTTGAGTAGTTTCTTGATGTAACTCCAACATTTCTCATCATCAAACTTGAAAACACTCCTCAGCCTCCGAACTATGATTTCATTCGTAAAACCTAGCCACTGGCAGGGGGAATTGAGGGAAAAGTTAGCTTCCATGCTGGTCACTTTCATGGCAATCCAAATGTCCCTTTCACAACAATAGTTTAAAACCCATTTCTTTAAAAGCCAAGAGCTCTCCAGATGATTTTGAAAAGAGCTAGAATTTCTCCACTTTTGGTCACATGATGTCATCTTTAGGACATCATTGGTGATGTGGTCATCCACATAAATAATGCTTAAGCTAAGTTGGAGCTATCTTCATCCAGCCAACAAATAAATTAAATCTTTATTTCGCATGCGGTTATTCCCCATTTGAGATATGCCTATTCCCCATAATGTTCTTTAAAACTATGTGTCAATTTTCTAAATTGATTTCTCTATAGTCCTCTGAGAATTCACCCCCATTCTGTTCCAAAAGAGACTCCCCAAACTTGGAAATCTTGTGAGAAACTTCATTTTCTTCTCTTAGCACATGTGATACTCTGAATTTCTCAAAGCCTCGGAATAGAGTTTTTATTCTACAAATGTTTTCATTCAAATACTAGGTCCTTGATCCTCCTTTAACGATTCCACTGACAATTATTTGTGAATCTCTTTCCAGATGCAACTTACCTACCCCATATTCTTTTCCATTTGGATTGCATGTATAACCACTAGACTCTGCTTCATTGTTGGTCCCAACCAGGAGTTTTTTTGCCCCTATCATCAATATGTTTCCACTCTCATCCCTAGCCATATAACCACATCTAGATTCACCCAAATTTCCTTGAGAGGCACCATCAAAGTTTACCTTCATCCATCTGTTGCCCAAAGGTGACCATATATTTTTTTTCACCTTGGGAGGCAAAGGATTAGCCCTCAAAGGCCCATAAGCAAGTTAGAATTTAATTAGAGACCAAATGGACTGAATTCTAGCATCATTTTAGTTGAAATGAACTTTATTCATGTCGGTCTGGGATGTTGCATTACTGACCAAGTCTGAGATAGGTCTTTCTAGTCTCATTAGAAATCTTGGTATGTTTTCCACCTTTCCCCAGAAGACCCTTCTATTCGCTCCTTCCATATTTCCCACAATGTGATGAAAGGAGTAACCTGACAAATGGTAGAAAAAGTAGATTTTTCCTTCGGTATGTACCAAGATTCAATCCATTCTCGAACTATGCCACGAAGAGGTCCATACCATCCCAGCCTTTTCCAGACAAAACTCCAACAAGCCTATGAAAAATTAAAATTGAGGAGCAAATGATCCAAGGTCTCCTCGGTACTATTGCACAAAGAACATTTAAAGGGTCTAGAAAAGTCAATTCTTTGTAGTCTATCTCTCATTAAGATCCTTCTGCAACCCACTAACCAAGTGAATGCACCGACCTTCAGAAGGAAATGTTTGTTCCAGTAGATCTTCTATGCCCAATATTGTCTTCTTGCTTCATTCTAAAATAGCATATGGTCGACCTTTACTGAGAATTGTCCAATTTTTTGAGGCATGCCATTTAATTTCATCTGGGTCATTTGTCAAATCCACATTTCTATCCTTCAAAATATCCTTAAGAATATTCAGCTCATCTTCCTGCAATCCCAGTTGAGTCAAACCCCTAGGAGGATCCTCAATTGTGAGGATAGGTTCCCTCTCCACTGTCGAGGTACTTCACCTTTAAAATGTGTACCCATCACTGGTTCGAATTCTTGTACATAGACCACACCAACTTAGCTCCCTGCCCTTGTTCATCAATTCCCATCATCAATTCCCAATTTTGCAAGCTAGCACCACCACTGCATTTAGGATTGCAAATTTGATCCCAAGAAAGGAGGAGAATTTTAACCTGCTTTTGATTTTCTTTCCAAAAAAATTTCCCCATCCTTTGTCTAATAATCTTTATCACTTTAGCTGGTATTCTCAAGCAAGCCATGGAGGATAGCGGAATTGTCGAGACAACTGTCTTCAACATAAGGATCCTTCTTGCCAAGGTTAGCCAAGGGCTCTTCCTACCTTATATTTTACCCACACAAGCATCTATCATATTTATCCAAAGAGCAGAGTGACTAGCACCAACAAATAAAGACAAACCAAGGAACTTACCAAGAAAATGCCCAATCTGTACTCCAAAAACTCTGGCAATATCCCTTTGAGTATTGCCTTCACTATTAAAGAAATAAATCTCTAATTTTTGCTAGTTGATACACTAGCCCCAGACCTAACTATACATGTCTAGGACCCGTTCATCAACCTTGCTTCTCTCATGGAAGCCTCTCCCATTAAGAAGGCATCGTCTGCAAACTATGAGCGAGAAATAGGTTCTATGCCTCTAGCTATTTTCATACCCTTCCACTTCATTCGTCCAAGAACTTCCGCAATCAAAATAAAAAGGAAAGACAAAATTGGATCCCCCTACTGCAAGCCCCATAAGGTAGAAAAGAATCCCCAAGGGCTTCCATTTACTAGAATTGAGGCCCTATATTCAGATGTCATCCCTTTAATCCAATCAACCCATCTATCAACAAATCCAAATTTCTACAGAACTTTGTACAAGAAGCCTCACTCTACCTTGTCATATGCCTTTTGAGTGTCTAGCTTTAGAAATATCTTTCTCATCTTTCTCGCCTGCATGGAATGAATCACTTCATGAGTGATGGTGATACCGTCAACAATAGATTTGTTTGGGGTAAAGCCACTTTGCTTTGGAGAAATTAGTTTGCCCATAATTCTTTTCAATCTATTGGAAACCACTTTAGAAATGATCTTGTAAATATTATTGCATAGAGAAATAGGTCAGAAATCCTCAAAATTTTATGCCATTTCCTTCTTCAGTATCAAAGCTACAAGGGTATTATTAAGATCTTCGTACACGACTCCATTAGACCGCAATTCCTCTACCACCCCTAGAAGATCCTCTTTAAGTACTTTCCAGAATTTATGATAGAAAAAGGCATGAAACCCACCTAGGCTAGGTGCTTTGTCACCATCATGAGAAAAAGTGACCTCCTTAGGTTCTTTCATCTGTACAGGTTCAAGTAGCTTTTTATTGTCCTCTGTAATGAGACTGGGAATAACAATCAAAGCTTCCTCCAAATTGACCTTCTACAAATTGTTATCAGCTTGCCAAAGATTTGAGAAGAAGAGGATTGCATCTCTGTTAATTGCTTCCTGATCATCCAAAACCACCCCATTAGACAACCTCAAAGATGAGATTCTATTTATTGATCTCCGAGCCTTCACCATGCTATGGAATAATTTGGTATTATAGTCCCCTTCCCTAAGCCAATTCTCCCTTGATGTTTGTTTCTAGTACACCTCTTCCCTTAATAAAATATCATCATACTACTATTTTAAATCCTTCTCAATTAAAAAATCAATTGCATCCAACCCATCATTGATAAATTTTTTATTCAAGGCCTCT
This sequence comes from Chamaecyparis obtusa, assembly GCA_027943335.1. NCBI lineage: Eukaryota > Viridiplantae > Streptophyta > Pinopsida > Cupressales > Cupressaceae > Chamaecyparis > Chamaecyparis obtusa. The sequence goes on along the minus strand of BSBK01011505.1, from coordinate 177,537 downwards.
AACCAATCCTCCAATATCTTTTTTTCAACAAAAATGTCTTTGAAATGCTCCCAATTCCATTTTTTAGATTCTATTTGATGAACTATACCCTTTTGAAAAATTGAAAACTCTTAGTACCCTCAACCCTTGGAGCATTCCGCTACTTATCAGAGACCATATCTTGGAATCCAACTTCTTTGAACCACATTTTTTCCATCTTGAAAGGGCACCTAATCAGGATAGAGTGTTTCTACAAAACCAAAGCAACTAGAAACTGATCAAAACCAGTGGCCAGATCAATTTCAGCTTCAAATATAGGAAAGGTACGCTAGTCGCCCACAAGGAAGAACTGATCAAGTTTTTCCGCAATATTGGAAAAGCCAAGGCACCTATTAGTCCATGTAAACATTCCATTTTTTGTCTTCACCTTCCATAGTCCATTGTTTGTGTTAATTATAGTAGCTTCGATTAGATAGAAAATCTTTTATAATAATAATAATATCAATATATTTATATTGATATCATTATTATTAATATTATTTTAATATAATATTAATTACATCAGATATAATATATATAATAAAATAATAAAATAAATAAATAATAACAATAATATTAATGTTATTATATTAATATCATTATTATTAGTTATTAATAATATTATATATGTCTATAAAATACTATTATATATATCTATCGAATGGTATTTATCTACCGAATTTTTTTTAATACTATCAAATGTTATTAACATATGCTATCGAGTGTATTAGTCATCGTGATAAAGCATATCACGTGAACGGGCTACAACAGCTCAAACAAGGAAGTCACCCCCATAGGACGTGACTGCTATGAATAGTCATGCCTATGATAGGTCTATGATAGGTGTGACTCCCCGAGGAGTCACGTCTATCATAGACGTGACTTTTCATAAGTCACCACAGCATATAAAGGGCTATAGACAAATACAAATGACAAAATATAGAAATTGATAAATATTAGTTCATCTACAGATATTAAAACATGTTCTTAGGAAAAACAACAAAATCATTATATTATCACCTTTATTAAGTTCATTATATCATCAAATTTATTAAGTAATTTCTGACAGATAAATTTTAATACAAATCCTATTTGCATTTACATGGTATCAGAGCCAAGTTAGGAAGCATCCTAGAAGCAACATGATTTGAGACATTCAAATTTGATCTAAAAAGAACATTACATTTCCTTATGGCTACTGTAACTCGATTCGAAGACAAGCTAGAAGGAGGAAATAATTTTTCATCATGGAAATTCATAATTATGATGATATTAAAAGAAAACAAAGTTGAGTCATTTGTGGAAGAGAATAAATCAGAACCAAAGGATGAACCAGAGAAAATAGCATGGATTGAGGGAAATGAAAAAGCCATGAAAATCATAGTTGATGGAGTTCGAGATCATATCATACAAATTTTGGCAAAATATGAAATGGCATATCATATGTTTAAAGCACTTGAAAGTACGTATGAAATAAATAACTCCAACAGAACCTTAGCCCTTAAGAGAGAAATCAATCATATAAGTATGAACAAAGGAGAATCTATCAATGCATATTTTATGAGGATGTTAACTCTAAGGGATCAATTATCAACTCTTGGATACCAAATTGAAAGTAAGGAGTTAAAACTTATCACCCTAGATGGCCTACCAAACTCCTGGGAAACCTTTGTTCAAGGCATTAGTGCAAGGTCAAAATTTCCAAAATTTGACCGATTAAGATCAGACTATCTTCAAGAAGAATTGAGACAAACAAAGAAAGGATTCAACCAGAAGAACATAGATGAAGATCTTCATGTCTTGAATGCAAACTCCCATAAGAAAGGAAAGAAAAAGTTCTTTCAAAAGAGAAAAAGCCATCCTGAGAAATGTTCTTCCAAGAAATATTATTGTAACATCCAATGTTTTAGATGTGACCAATATGGGGAATATGTAGTCAGTTGTCCTAACAGAACCAAGGAACAAGAATCATTTGCCAAAGTAAGAAAGTACAAAGGAAACCATGAACCTGAGAAATATGTATTCTACTCTGCACTTTCAAATCAAGTATCAACTAAATCAAACTCCTGGGTCATAGATAGTGGTTCATCAAGGCACATCACGGGATTCAAAGAAATCCTAGACTCCATGGTAGAAGAAACTGATGAAGAAGTAACAATTGGAGATGATTATGCACATCCAGTCAAAGGTGTTGGGACCTGCACTATCAAATTAAAATCTGACATCTCAATTCAACTCACCAGAGTACTATTTGTCACTGGCATAAAACAAAACTTGGTCTCCATATCCGCACTTGAAGATAATGGATATAGAGTAACCTTCATGGATAGTAAAGTGTTGGCATGGCCAAAGAATTCTACCATCAAGAAAGCTAAAACTATAGGACATAGATAAGGTTATTTGTACGAGTTATGTACTGAACCAAATCAAGCTCTAATCCATGAAGTTGCAGACTCTAATGAAATATGGCATAGAAGACTAGGACATCTCAATTTTCATGCCCTATCTTCTATGGAAAGGTTAGTCACGAGTGTACGTAAACTCAAACAATACAATTCAGGGGTATGCAAGGGGTGTGCCTTAGAAAAAAATACTAAGGGATCTTTTCAAAATAGTACTAGCAAAACAAACAATGTCCTAGAATTCATCCACTCAGACTTATGTGGACCCATGTCTATACCTTCATTAGGAGGGTTTCTCTACTATGTAATCTTTGTTGATGACTTCTCCAGGAAAACATGGATCTGCTTTCTTAAATGTAAAGAATCACATGAGATTCTTAAAAGATTCAAAGAATTCAAATCCCTTACGGAAAATTCTTTTGGGAGAAAAGTAAAAACCCTAAGGACAGATAATGGAAAAGAATACATATCGGACATTTTTAAAGAATTTTGTATAAGTGATGGGATCAAGAGGGAGTTCACTGTTCTTTACAACCCTCAACAAAATGGCGTTGCAGAAAGGAAAAATAGAACAATTGTAGAAGTTGCCAAGGCTATGCTACTTGATCAAAATATAGAAGCTTCACTTTGGGCTAAAGCCTCTAGTAATGCAGTCCACATTCAGAACATATGTCCTCACTCCCATATTGATGATGAAACTCCTGAAGAAGCCTTCACAGGTATAAAACCTGACATCAATATTGATAGGATTGATTATGCATCATATTATTTCTATTGCATAGAAATAATACAATGCAGAATCAATCCTAACCCGAAGATCACCTGCATACAAAAACCTATTACAAGGATGTAAAGACAAGAAGAGGGCAAGGGTTTGACTTAGAATATGATGAAGAAAATATCCTCAAATAATGAATGAATTAAATGTACAATAGATCATCCATATAAAGGAGATCGAAAGCCTTGAAAGGCAACCCTAGTGCATGTAATAATTAGTTAAATTATTACAAGACTAATGCATGCAAGTTTATATTTAAAACAACTAGTGCATGAGTTTAAAACAACTCGTGCATGTGTGTTTAAATATAAAAAACTAAAACAAAAGAGTTGACATCTTAAGAAGGGAGTAAAGTTAATTAACATAATTAATACTTTACTCTAACACCCCCCCCCCCCTTAAGATGAGCAACAATGCAGCTACAAATAATGCAAGAAGAAAGCAAAGGAAACTACAGTGCTGAAAGCATAAAATGGGTCTCGACAACATGGCCTGATGAGGTACCCATGTAAAAAAGATTCTCTATAAAGAAGAGAAATAGACAAAACTACATGGGAAAATCTCTACTCCAAAAAGAGACAAAGACTAGTCTGAAGGACTAAAGAAGCCTCCAAAACTAGGGATGTTCCAGAGAATAGGAACAAGAATGAACATGTAGAACATCATTGAAGCAAGAAGATGAAAAATCTGATAAGAAGTAACTGCTGATCTGAAGATCCTCCACTGAAATAGAGCATGACCAAGTAGAGAAGATTGTAATCTGTATGAGCGCCCTCAAATGACTGTACTCAAATCAGGAGGAAAACAAAAGCAAACAACTTAACTTGAAGATATAGATGGTATAAAACACCAAAGCCTGAAGAGCTGATCAATCAAAGATGGAAAAGTACCTCTGAAAATAGGAAAGAAAGAGTGTCTATATGGTAAATGATCCATCTCACCGAAATGCATTGGTACCCAGCCACTGCATCCACCTAGTACATAAGAAGAAATACTGAATACATAGCTCACACTATCGAACCAAGAAAGCAGTAGAACTAATAGTAGAAATCCCCACCATACTGATGACAAGGGAGTAATGATAGGTACACTGAAAATATTATCCAATATGAACTGCATGATGAAGATGAATCTGAAACATCGAATGTGCAGAGAGAGTACAGACACAAATAAAGATACCTAAGGCTAATGTCATTGGAGGAATGCTCACATGACAAAAGAAGATGGAAAACAAAGGCAAACATCAAACCCCCTGGCACTTTATAATGGAGTACGAGTACATAAAGTACGAACATGTGCAAGATCCCATACATGCAATAGAATGACACTTTATCTCAGTGTGTGTGCATAAAAGAATGCTACAAAAATGAAGTATACATTTCTCAAAGAAGAGCGAAGGCTGCTGAAACAAAAAACAACCTAAGAAGAGCCATCCCCTAAAGGGAAGAGATCCTAGGACTTGTAACAACCAAGATATCTACTAGACTAAAAAAATGCAAGAATCTAAATAAAATGAACCTGGAGAAGAATCTAGAAAAATGACTCACAAAAATGGAAAGCTCTCAGAACAAGCTTTCCAATGATATCTCACTTTTCTAAAACGGAGTCCGGATGTGCAAGAAAGAGCTTCTGGAGTGCAAAACTAAACATCTAGCTTTGACAGTAAAAAAACACCATCAAAAAATTAAAATAAGAAATTCAAACCTCTAGATTTGGATAGAGCTCAAAACCAGCTTTTCGATGATATCCTGTTTGCCCAATTTTGACACTGTATGCTCAAGTTATGAGCAAAATACCAACTGCTGCATTGGAGGGCCCAAAATGGTGTCTAAATGTGCTGACATCAGTACTTCATAGGCTTAAAATTGATGGCCAAATGGTCATCGCATCCTACAAGCCCCCTGGGGCTAAAATTTTGGCCCCTAGTCGCCATATGACCAGGGGCTAAAATTGCATCCTCCTGGCTTAAATTTGATGGCCAAATGGCCGTCGCCAACCAAAATGAAAAAAAAATAAATTTTTTTTTCAAAATCGCATGCGCGTCTCAGGATTCGTTCCAGGCCTTTCAAATTTCACCTTGATTTGCATGCCATTTTTGGGGGTCTTAATTTGTGTAACTAGACAATGAATTTTTTGTCTTGACTTATGTATTAAAATAAATAATTCTACCTCAAGAAGTGTGCCAATCCATACAAATTCCACCTTGGGAAGTGTGCTAAGCTGTCTGGTACCAAAAAAGTTCCCCAAAATGCAAATTTCTCCAAATTTGATGTGTTTTATATCAAAATAGGGGCTTTTGGGTGCTGCGAGCTAAATGGTGATGTCTATTTGAGCTCAAAAAACTCCAGAATTTAGGGACCCCCTAATTTCAATAAGAAAAAAAGAAGCTCTAATCTAAAACAGATGAATTTCTAATCTCTAAATCCTTCAAATGCGAACAAGCTGTAGTAGATTAGGCTCTGATACCATGTAAGATTTGAGCAATACAAATCTACAAAACTCGAAGATCACCTGCATACAAAAACCTGTTACAAGGAAGTAGAGACAAGAAGAGGGCAAGTGTTTGACTCAGAATATGAAGAAGAAAATATCCTCAAATAGTGAATGAATTAAATGTATAGTGTATCATCCATATAAAGGAGATCGAAAGCCTTGAAAGGAAACCCTAGTGCATGTAATAATTATTTAAATTATTACAAGACTAATGCATGCAATTTTATATTTAAAACAACTAGTGCATGAGTTTAAAACAACTCGTGCATGCATGTTTAAATATAAACAACTAAAGCAAAAAAGTTGACATCTTAAGAAAGGAGTAAAGTTAATTAACATAATTAATATTTTACTCTAATAGAATATATGTGCCTAGTTAGAGACAGATTGAACTAAGCAGAGATGTGATTTTTGAGGAAGATATAGCTTTTAAAAGGGCTAGAAATTCCTTTGAGTCTGAAATTCAAACTTCCCGCATGGATCTAGAAGAGGATTCCACCCCTGAGATTCAGAGGGAGCGTCATGAGGAAGATAGAAATGAAGAACAAATCACGTCTTTGGAGAATCCTAAAAGGAGACCACTTTGGGCTACTAAAACAATGGAAGAAGCAAAGACTTATGCAGCTCCCTCAGGAACCTTTAGAGAAAGTAAAAGACCCAAGAGATTTTCTAATTATGTGGCATTAATGAGTGAATTCATAAAATTTAAACCTACCAATGTTACTCAAGCTCTTCAGCACCAAGTGTGGAAGGATGCCATGACAAAGGAATATCAATCCATTATAAAGAATAATGTATGGGAGATAGTATCTAGACCAAAAGAGAAGTTTGTTGTCTCTTCTAAGTGGCTCTTCAAAATTAAGCATGTTGCAAATGGAAGTATAGAGAAATATAAAGCAAGCTTTGTAGCCGAGGTTTTTCACAGAAAGAGGGAATCGACTATGAGGAAAAATTTGTGCTTGTTGCACGATACACCTCAGTTAGAGTAGTTCTTGCCATTGTAGCAGCCAAGAGATGGAAAGTCCATCTGATGGAAAGTCCATCAGATGGATGTAAAAACTGCATTCTTGAATGGAACCATTGAAGAAGAAGTCTACTTAGAACAACCTGAAGGATTTGAAATTGACAATGCAAAATCATATGTGTGTAAATTAAAGAAAGCTCTATATGGACTTAAACAGGCTCCCAGGGCCTGGTATGAAAGGATTGACAAATACCTAATTGAATTAGGTTTCTCTGAAAATGATGCACATCCAAATCTCTACTTCAAACAAAGCAAAGGTAATATATTAATATTAATATTATATGTTGATGATCTATTGATTACAGGGGAAGATCACCTTATTGAACAATGTAAGAAAGATTTGGCCTCAAAATTTGAGATGAAAGACCTAGGCTTTCTTCACTATTTCCTTGGACTTGAAGTTTGACAGAAATCAGATTGTATTGTTCTAAATCAAGGGAAGTACACTATTGATATATTAAAGAGATTTGGTATTATGAACTGCAGACCTATGTCAACTCCCATGGAAACAAACCTTCATAAGCTAAAGGAAGCAACAATAGATTCTCCATCTGCAGATCCCTCTCTCTAGAGAAAGATCATTGGATCCTTGATGTATTTGGTTAATACCAAACCTGATATCTATTATCCTATAAATATCTTGAGTCAGTTTATATGTGAGCCCAAGGAGATACATCTTGTGGCTGTGAAGCACATAATGAGATATCTTCAAGGTACTATTAATTATGGTCTAAAGTATAAGAAAGTTGACTTAGATCTCCATGGATTCACAGACTTAGATTGGGTCGGAAGTGTAACTGATCAAAAGAGCACCTCTAGATGTTGTTTCAGCTTAGGCTCAGCTATGATATCATGGATTAGCAGAAAATAGTCCTCAGTAGCACAGAGTTCTATAGAAGCCAAATATATTGTAGCATCCATGGCTGCTAGAGAAGCAGTTTGGCTCAGGAAACTACTTGTGGGATTATTCAGTACACCTCTAAATCCAACTATCATCCACTATGATAATCAAAGTTGTATCAAGCTATTAGTGAATCTTGTATTTCATGATAGATCTAAGCATATTGAAATTCCTTATCACTATGTTAGAGATATGGTGGAAAGGAACGCAATCCAATTGGAGTATATCAGTACAGGAGATCAAATAGCAAACATCCTCACCAAACCTCTTCTCAAAGTGAAAGTTGATCACTTCAGAAAGAAGTTTGGTATGATTGAAATGTAAATTTTGATTTGTACTAATATATTAAAGATGTTTAATGTGTAAACTTCTTTTGTCATGTGTGTGACTCTATGACTTTATGGGCCTACCATTCCTGTGTATGTTTCTAAAAGGTGACGATCTTTTGGACAACTAACATTTGTATTTTAAAACATTGTAAAGTGATGATCTTATAATGTTCAGTTGATTGATATCATGTGACTTGATATCAATACTTATGGTAGACATTATGCAACATAATGTCAGTGCACATACCATAACTAGGATATATAAGGAGAATGTAATGTTCTCAAGCATAGTATATCCTTTAGTATCATGAGATATGTGATACTATTTATCATGAGATATGTGATAATCCATATCACGAGGTATGTGATATGTGATAATATTTATCACGAGCTATGCGATAACCCATATCACGAGTTATGTGATATGTGATACTATTTATCATGAGATATGTGATAATCCATATCACGAGTTATGTGATATGTAATAATATTTGTCATAATGATAGTAAATATGAGAAATAATTATCTCACAAGTTGAGTGACTTATTATAAAACCAATATGATCTGACATGTCTATCCTCCTGAACTAAGAGGGAGTGTTAATTATAGTAGCTTTGATCAGATAGAAAATCAATATTAATTTATACATGATTATAATAATTATTATTATAATAAAAAATTCAATATATTTATATTGATATCATTAATATTAATCCAATAGGCTTTTTATTGTGGGCATCGCCCATTGACGGAATTGTTTGATTCAGAAAAAATACCGGTCAATTTTTTCATTTGCAACAAGTTTTCGTTAGTCAGAAAATTTAATTTTTATTTTGTTCATTACTTTTGAAATGATAGTTTCTTAACAAACTACCACTCTTCAACCAACGTGGGAAGTGGAGAGTGGGGAGTGAATTCATCAACTGTTCATTCCTTTTGAAATGATAGTTTCTTAACAAACTACCACTCTTCAGCCAACATGGGGAGTGGAGAGTGGGGAGTGAATTCATCAACTATATGTAGAAGATGTATTTGGTGGATGAGAGTCCTATGACAAAAAATAGAGCACCAAAATAGATGATAACATCAGTAAGCACATCAAGCCATGAACCTTCCTCCTACAAGCAATCAGGTGCAAAGCTACAGGCAATATAAAACCCAGAGCACAACACACACTATTGCCCACTAGAGTCAAAATCTACAAAGATTTTCATGAACATAGCCACAATGTTAGTTAAAAGGATACAGAGAGACCTCAATAGAAAAAGAGTATTGGGTTCCATTGAATCTTCTCTCCACCACCTCATTCACAAGATTCATCATCAGAGGAAAGGTGAAGAACAAGCAGAGCACCAACTGTACCAGATCTATCTTTAAATTCTTCCCCAAATTCAGAGTAATGATCTCCTTGGTGTTTGCCCCAAATGCCAGGTAGCACAAGACCCCAAAACACCCGTAGACTAGAGTAGAGAGAAATAGAACAAGAGCCAAAATTCCCCAAAATCTATGCTTCGTATTAGCAACAAGCTTAAGAAGAACCACCATGCCCATGCCTTCAAAGCAATATATGGCCACTACAATGTCGTAAGGAAGCATACCCAAATTAGTAAATGCCTCTAAATCGGGAATTTTTCTACTCCAATAAGTGACTAGATTGTCCACCATGACTGCCCTCATTCCTAAAAACTCTACTGCATTGGAAAAAATACTGAGTAATGCCAAATGGGTCAGAGCTTGAATCACATTCAGCCCTACTTGAAATAGGAATATGACCATGTAAACACCATTTTTGTAGCAATTAAGACCAATTTGTACTCCCTCTCTGCATTCGCATGAAATACCAGATAATGATTACGGTTAGGATTCATCAAGGGCTCCCTACTTTCTGGGTTGGATAACACAAAGCACAAATTGTTGCAGATAAAAATGAGGTCACTAACACATAATCTGTCTTGGCCAAGCACTATCATGAAATCCACCATCAATTTCCCGATGGGTCCACTAAAAGTGAGAGAGATATCACCATAGCTGTCAATTTTCACATACCCATCATTCCCAAGCTTTCTTTTGGTCCACATTGGAGTAGCATCATGTAGTAATATGTAAGGCCCACAACAATGCCCAAAATTAGAAGCCCTACAAGCCACCCTATTTTCATGAAGGTGTAGGACAATCTGAGAAGACCTGGGCTAATAATGGCGATTAAAATGTTCAAGATCAATTTCCACACAGATGACCATGCCGTGTTTTTGGATTGGGAGGATTTCGATAGCTAGTTAATGTCCATGATATTTCTCATAGTCACTTCGAAGATCTCTCCCATATTTACTTCTAAGAGAGTAGTTCAAGCAGAACTAGTAGATTAAGCGGTTGATTAAGTATATTATTTAGTTAACTAAGCATCAGTAGTAGATCCAACACCAACATATCCAATAGAATATCCAAGCACAAAGAACCAGAATAACCACAAGTTAGATGCATATACATAAGCAAGGGTACCAGCACTACCTATAGCAGTTTACACAGTCGACTAAGCAGCTTAAGAGCCAGTTGGATAACCACTAGTAGTAGTATAAATATGAGAAGCTCCGGCCGGGGACCCATCAGTGGTTTAAGAAGGTGAACCAACAATGACATAGGTAGCATAGGCATAGGAAGCTAGGGCTAAGAAAATAGAGCCAGTTATTGTTCTAGTAGCAGAAGTGGTTGAAGTCGATCCATACATAGGAGTAGTAGTGAGTGTAGGTAGTTCCTGTCCCTAAGATCCATAGCTAGTTTACTACAAGGTCATTTTGCATCAAATTGTGTTTTATGAAGCTTATCTTGTATGTATTTATGTTCTTTATCACTATATTTTAGTATTTAAAAATGTAATTTTATCAGCTGGATATCTGCCTCTTCTTTTTTGGTGAATTTTTACTGTACATGTTTAAGGGATAAATTAATTAATTTGGTGGCTCCTAATACATCCTGACCCTGGTTTGATTGCCTAATCTCTGCTTATTGATAATAAAATTCATCTCTCTCAAACTGTCAATATTTTTCCTGAGCGACAATTTGCATGCTCAAGGTTTTGTGCTAAAGAGAAAAAATAATTTACTGTTCAATAGATTTATGGTGGTCATACTGGATAAATTCCTTTCAAGGAATAGCACATATGTAGAGAGTAAAACATTTAATTAGATTAAAAAAATATGAATTAAACTATGCTAAACCGATATGTATGCCATTGTAATAAAATGAGCATTGCTTAATAAATAGACACAATTCTATGATCAAACATCAAGTATACTCTCATAAAAAATAAATGAAGATAAGTTTTGGCTTTAGTGCCACAAAATCTAGCTACTACAATCATTTTTGTAGACCGAATAGTGGAAACCTAAAAGCTCCTGGATATCTCTTAATCATAGCCCTCATCAGAATTGAGCCAAAATTTTGCAAGTTTTGTTAATGGTGTTAATTCTGCAAATCTCCACTTCCGCCCCTTGTCACCATCAGCACGATTCCGGTCACAGTTCTCCTCCCACCCTAATCGCTATTTTTGCACCTCGTTCATTGTTTTGATCGAATTTGACCCGGGTTCAAGTCCCTGAAACTGCAACATTATGAAACTTTTGTCTTTCCTTTTTATCACATGTATTCATGTCTCAAGAGTGCTTGCATTACCATAAGATTTGAGTACAATTGCAAGGCTCTTAGGTTATTACTTGCACTTTTTCCAATATATTTGATTTTTCTTTATATTCTTTATAGACTATTTTATGCTTAGTATTGTAATAAAATTTGTAATTATTAAATTTGTGATATTCCTATAAGTATAATAAGGGTAAGATTTTGTAGGGAAAATATAGTAATAAATATAATTTTTATATTATAAAAAATATTTTGAATATTTTTAGACTGAATATTTAGATTGTCCATGAGATGTTTAGTACTTAGCAAATGAGTGCTCATAATTCATTAGGTTAGGGTTAGTATTATGGTTAGAAATAATATGTGCAAACTTATGGATTGCACTACTTGTCATAACATTGACTAGACCTAAACTAGGCCTTAGTATCAATCTATACTTGGAGTTGGATCTCTTTCTTACTCAACTTCATTTTTGATTGGTGTTCTTCACTCTGGAACCAATCAATCTCAATTAGAAATCATTCGGCATAAACCCCTGGCACATGATATTTATGTGAAGGAACGTAAACTGATTGACCATATATTGCCTCAAAGAAATGATATCTCATGGAATACTTTGGTTGCAAGATTTATACAAAATGAATATGTCAAAAAAACTTTAGAAACTTTCAAGAAAATACAATCAGCAAGTGCAGAGACAAATTCCACAACCTTTGCTAACATACCTCCAATGTGTGCCAAAATGGGAGCTTTGGAATAGGGTATGGACATCCATTAAAGCATAGTGGAAGGGTTTTTTTTGTCACGTGTTATAGTTGCAAGTGCCTTGGTGGACAATGATGCAAATATTGGACTCATACAAAGGCATGTGAATTGCACCATACATCTAACCCTTGTTTGTAAGATATTACCTATTAGTTATCTTTGTATAGAATTGTGTATAATCATTAATTGTTTTATTATTTTGTTGAGATTCGTCAGTTATCCTAACAAAGAACAACCATTTTCTTGTGGGTCAAGGTGGCAGATGCAATTATTTCTCTTAACTATGTATTAATACAACTCTAGCTTTCTTTATTCAAGTAGTCAATCAACAACTCAAATGACCTAGGCTTGAATTGGTAGGATCTTCATAAATTAGTTATAAATTATAATATCAATTGTAAATACTTACTTTTTTATATATTCATTCAATAATATGAATTAATCCAGTCGCCATCGATGATTCCCACTTTTCTAATGGAGTGATCTGAGGCTCATAGAATTAGCCAATGAGGACTCGAGCTCGCCTCATAGAACACTCGATGGTTGCATCTCATGGAGACAACCTCTACATTATATGTGGAAGGTACTCTCTCAATTTGTGTTGAGCACCTTGTTGAAAATCTCCATATCCCTTCAGAACTTGTATCACCATAGAACCCATGAGATTGATATGTGCCTTATTGAATCCATTTATTCCATCCATTAGATTATGATCTCTATCACTCCTGGGCCATTGCACACCTAGATTGACCCACATGCCTTCATTATTGTCAACCTCAATAGTGATCTGAACTCAACAAGAGTCTAAAATCCATGGTCACTACACCCTCCCCCACCCAACTCATGGTGATGCCCTTGACGCAAATGCATCCCCTAGGTCTGTGAAGATGCACAATAGGTTTCTACAATTACTTATTTCCATTGTGCAGAGCTCCCTTATTCAAGGAACACCAAGATGTTCTCCTTGTCACAACATATCTTGCTATCAGCGTAACCATTGCACCTTATTGGTACAACTGCTAGTTAATATTATTTTAATATAATATTGATTACATCAGATATAATATATATAATAAAATAATAGAATAAATAAATAATAATAATAATATTAATATCATTATTATTAGTTATTACACCGAAGGCATTTCTTATATGAAACTCATCGGCCTGGGTTAATTTGATCGATGACCATCGAGCATGCCGCACACATGCAAGATGATTGAAATGATCAAGATCGTCTGTGGATTTTTAAAAAACTAGAAATTGTAACATTTCTGCTATGTGAAGTGGTTGCAAAGCTATGAATTAACTCGCCAACAACCAGAGTTAGGTTCACGGTTTACAAGACATGCGTTGCTTATTTCTTCGTTGCTATCTATTTTACTTTTTGCAGTGCTGATGAATTCATCACAAGTGGTACTTCCTTCCATTTTACTTTCTACAGCGCTGATGAATTTGTCAAAAGTGACAGAAGTACGAGGCACTGGCAGTTTGAGTGTGTTCTGAGGAGTCACCCATTTACTGATGTGGCATTAGATTATTATATTTTGAAAGAAGTTGGCGATATGACAAGAACATAGTTGGAAACACGGCACCCGGTCACCTGTGCGGTAGATGAACACAGTGGTGAAGGAAAAATTTAGAGATCTGGCAGAGAGTTTAGTCGGTGAATCTTAAAATAGTCCACTGGTTAGAGAACACATTTGGAGAATTGGAGATAACCTTGGTCTCAAAATCTCCCAATTAAATTGGTTAAGTTGCAAACATCTCACGAATGGGAGGAGAATGGCAAGTTAGTGCATGCGTCCAATCTCTAAGGTTTATGTAGTACTGCCACTGTGCAAAGGATCAATGGTTGTCGTGTGTTCTCAAGGAAACTTTTTAGATCTAACGATCATGCAACCACCATTGATCTTTATTTATTACCAGGTGTTTGAAAAGGGTGGGCCCACTACCAGCTGTGCATAGGTGTTCATTCCTGATTGTCTGTGTTATTTGATGATGTGGCAACTATCATAGGAACTAGCACTGAATAGGAAAAAAAGCATGACCGCTTGCCGGATGTTGTGACCTGGACACTTGTAATTGGTTGACCTAGGTGGGACCAGTTACTTAAGGGATCAATAGTGAATGATGGATCTAATGATTGTTGTATGTCTGATACGAATCTTTGCAAACCTTGCGATCATGCAATAGCTGTTGATCTAATATCAAGGCCACATTGTCTTACTTTATGTCGACTTAGAAAAAGGAAATAATATTGACTGTTAGATGTAGGATCTAATGATAGTGATGCATCCAAAGTGTCAATTGGATCTTGTGTGATGCGATAAAAGGTTTACCGTCAATGCATCTTGATGGAATGGTTGGTGTATGTTCACCAAAAAAAATGTCGCTTCTTGCGAACATGCGACAACCATTAGATTATGTTCTAGAAAAGATTGATAGCCCCGTTCCCAACTTCAACTAAGACTAGTGCAAAATTGAATTTTCCCATTAAGTGATGATAGTTTGATTTGTTAGAGAATTAATGGCCAGATCGTGTGGAGTAAACTACTAAAAAGACTATTTTTGATTGCTAATATATTGAAGATTCATGCATTCTTAGAAATACAAAGAGATAGAATTTACAAAAGCCTGGGTGAGGAAATTTATAGAGCTGGTTGTCAATTCCTGAGAAATTCCTCAAAAAGGTTGGTGAATATCTTTGCAATTCTTATTCCTATTAGTAGGATCATAATTTTGTCATATTTCTTTTGCACAAATTATAAAGAATTTGCAAACCTTAGAATGGCGCCAAAAAAATAGTTAACTAGTAAAGTCGAGTACAGTGAGAGAGGATTACATGAAGACCTGTTAGAACTATTAGATCAGTCGACAACTGACTTAGTGAAAGCCAAGCAATTAACTCCAAAAAACCCTAATGTAAAGGTAGCAAACGGCTTATATGACACGAGAAATTACATAAGAGATGCCAGGATTGGCACAATTAATGCAAGTGGCACTTCTGATATCACTCGTCTAGGATTGTTCAAAGTAGGGTTTAGCCAGATAAATGCCCTCCCTCCTAACAACAATGTATGGTAATTTGACCTGGGAAAGCTTGTGGTACCCAGTGTTTTTATGGATGTAGATTTGATGACTCAATTTGAAAAGAATTATGACCCGATTACTAGGGTAGTTAGGGATGTAAAAGGAAACCTATTGATAAGCATCTCAGTTGAAGAAATCGGGAGGGTTTTTAGACTAAGTGAACCCTCAAATGACCTAGAAAGAATTGATTTTGAGGAATTAAAGAAAGTGTACAATGCTCAGAGCGATTACCTTAGGAGTGGCCCCTTGAAGGAGTTCTGTGACAAAATTGGCCGAATGATTACAATGGGACCAAGTACACAGGAGCCCTTTAAAACATAATATTTTAACTTGAGAGCAAGGAGTGTATATTGGTCACTATGTCAAATCTTTGGAGAAGATGTTGAAGAGAGACTGCCAGTACATTTAATTTACATGATGGTCCAAATTTTACACCCATACCTATCAGTTACATTTGACTTTTCCCCTTTCATTACTGATTTGATTCATAATGGATTGATAGGAATCCAGAAGAGCAAAGTTGACAAGCCATTATGGTGGTACTCTTTCATGATGTATATGTTTTTATTTAAAGGTGCAAGTTATTTTGAGAAGAAGATGGATTTGTTGAAACAAAAGGATGGTGAGGACATGCCAATCCAATTGTGGAGCCTCAGCATGACATGGGATAGGGAGGATAATAGTTTCAACAATTTTGATAGATGTTTTGCAGCCAGGCTCAGGCTATTCTTTGTCCATGACAATCCAAGAATCCCAACGGCCTTGGCTGAACTTGTTAGACTGAAACATTTTGGCAAGTGCTTTAAAATTGTGCATAATTTTGGGGATTTCATTTTTTTATCCCATTTCTATTGTAATTATACTATATGGTTTTAAAGGGGCCGCATTCATATTACCATATCAAGTACCCCTCAAAATTGGTGTTGCAGAATTCATAAGGCAATTCGGGGAAATTGAAAAGAACACTCTCACAGATAAAGGTAGAGGAACTTTGTTCCCAAATGTTACAATAGCCCACCAGTTTATAATTACAAAGGTGGATGGCTTCATATGGATAAATTCCTTGCACCATATCACATGGCTACCTTAGTTGCTAGGACAGCAGACCCAGAGGGTTTCTACAATGACATGTTCAAGAAGAAGGTCAGATGCTCACTCATAGATCATATTTTCAATTTCCATGAGGATATCATCAGAAATATCCCTAATATACAAGAGCAAGAAATCAAAAAGGAAAAATGGTTGGTGTATAAGAAGACGTTGGACTTTGTCCAGCAGTTTGAGAAGGGATATGATCCCCTAAAGAGCATCAATTCTATTGGGAAGAAAATAGACAGTCTTATGGATCATTTTCAGAATATTTTTCAAACCCTAAATGAGAAAAAGGAGAAAGCTAGAAGAGAGGCCTGAACATGTTGAAAGGGATTACTCTCCATCCCAATCACCTCTGAACATCATAGATGATCAACAGGTCACAAAATAGGTACAACAGTTGGGAGCTCTAGGTCAAATTTTTATGACCTATGAGGAGATAAATGAGGGGGTTCCAGAGCCACCAAAGGAACTCGAATTAGATTTAATAGTGGGAGAGATGATAGGTACATAGCTAGACCCAATAATAAAACAAGCATTTGATGAGTTCTTAGCTAATGATGTCTTTGTAAAGGCTAGGGCCTTCATGCAATTTCTATGGAAGTTACACATGAGTCAGTTTCAAGAGACATGTGTGAAAAGGCATGAGGAGAATCTAGATAAGGATATAAAGATCATAGAAAGTGAGGTAAGGAAGGAAATGACTGAATGGTTTGGAAAGATGCAGTCAAGAAATAGACCACACCAATTCACAAGACCAAGGAGAAGGTAGAACAGGCTATTAAAGGGGTCACTTTTAGTGATGATCATCAAGCCTTGGTCATGTGGTCTTTGAAGAAAAATGAGAATAAAAAAGGAAAGTAGATTACCAAGGGCAATCTTACAAGTAGCCTTATAGTCAAAAGGGGCACTGACACCTCTTTAGTTGAGACATCAAGCATGGTAGTAGCAACAACCCAACTCACAAAAAGGGTGGTAGAGAAAGAAGCCAAGGAAAAAGAGGAACTGCCACTAAGGCTGGAGACAATGTTGAAGGCTCATGCAGAGTTAAAATAGGGGATATATGAAAAGGATATATTAATTACAAACTTAAGGAAGAGGTTGGGTGAACAGGATCCAATTCAAGCATCATGACAATTACAGATTGCTTCTTCCCCTATTGGGCCTTCTTCTTCAAGCCCTATCATTGAGTACCCCCTATCCCCCCTTCCATAGGTGATGAAGACATAGAACAAAGAGAGAAGAAAAGATATGAAAGAAGAATAAAGGATACAGTTTTACATTTTGTTGCAAATATAAAGCCCAAAGAAACTTACAGGATGGGTAAGTAATTGTCTGACATTTTGATTACTTTTAGGAAAGAAAACGCCATTGTCAGCCCAATTTTGGATAGGTGGGTTGTTAGAGAAAATAAATTAAAGTCTATCTTTTCTACCATTAAGAGTCAGCATATTGTGGATGCACAAATGACAAATACTTGGGAATTCATTAAGGACCTAATTGAATTTGGAATCAGAAGAGACAATTTGAAAAGAAGGGTAGAGATCCTAAGGGCAAGGTATTTCTAGGATGATTTTCAAATGTTTCATGGTTTTATCAAGGCAGATGGAACTATAAAGGATAGAGAACAATGGTTAGAACAAATTAATGGTGAGGTGTTAGCTAGAATTGATATTATTTTGAATATAGAAGATAATGCCCCTTTTGTACAATTAATTGAAATATTGCAGGATGTCAGAATCCATTTCACTAATGTAAGGAATTAGGTACACCAGGTAGTTGTGGAGTGGGACAAATTACTGCCTAAAAGAGATGAAATTCTGACCTTTCAATGGCCAAGTGAAGATATTTATGCATCTTGGGAAACAACATATCCTTCAGATATTACCAAAGAAGAAGAAACATCCACTAAGGAGGCAACAGATGGCAGTGCCCCACCTCCTTAAAAGAAAGCAAATAGTCCAGAAGACTTCAAATAGTTAAAGAAAGAACAACACCTCCCAGAAGTTGAACTACCCTTGGGAATTGTTGCAAATTTTGGCACTCATATCTACAAACCATTTTGTAAAATTGTAACTAGAAGGTGTTATATTTACCTTCTTTGTCTTATGTGCTCGACACTTTTTGGCTTTTCTAAGAAAGATCTAAAGCTTGTATGCAATCCTTATTTCTATAAAAGGATTACCAAGATCATTTTATAAGGACCAAAACTTGGAGATTCTTACTGACAAGTTTTGAGTCTAGGATACTATAGACTCTATTAGGCAAATTTTTGTAAAGAGCAATATTGCTGGATCAAGTTCAATATCTAGATAGTTTGCATTTAAAAAAAATTGGTATACATGATATTGATATAGAATTTGAATAAAATCCAAAGTTTAAATCTCTCCTTTGTGTGTTTCTCTATGACTTAAGAATTGATAAAATTCATTGCATGGATAATTTCTATGTATGTGTTTATATTCTTCAGCTCTGATCCAGGATTAGATTAAATAAGCTTTAGATATTGTATCATCTTAAAATGGAAGCACTTCCATGATAAGAGTGTTTATCCCTCCGAGTAAGTGGCCCGGGGTCATGTTGAGTGCCTTGATCAAGTCTTTGCATGTATCTGGCTTTTTTCGTTGTTCTACTTTCCTCTAACCCTGATTTTCACCCCATATCTGCATTTCCTAGCATTTTGAGTCAGGATTTCAAGGTTTTTGACCAAAAGGTCAAAGCCAACCTTTTTGGGTCAAAGTCAACCTCAACCCTAACCAAGGTCAGAGTCGATCTCATCCTTGACCCCCTATCTAGATTTCAAATTTCCTTGATTTTCGGGTGTCAGGTTTCGGGGATATTTGTTTTTCCCGCCTCCGGGTCGACCATTTCGGGTTTCGGAATGGTAAATCCTTAAATTGAATTTAATCTAGGTATATTTTCTAAAGGTTAGGACCTAATTGGGATTTGATTCTCCAAGGTGGCCCCTCTAGAAGATTGTGCCCTAGTTTACTATAAAAGGAGGCCTTCCTCTCTCATTTTCACATTCATCATTCACATCTTCTTTTGCCATCAAGCTCTCAAGTGCAAGCAAGTGAATTCAAGAATTCAAGAAAGCCTTCAAGCATTCAAGTGTTCAAGCATTCATCCATCAAAGAGATCCATTGTTAGCCATTGAAGGATTCAATCTTTTTGGAGCCCCCTTAAAGATCCATCCTTCTACATTCATCCAAGCCTCTTCATATGCAAAGATCAATTCAAGATTGGTATTAAAGATCAAATGTCATTGATTGGAGATATCCTACATTCATTCTACATCCATTGAAGCATTCCTACTTGTGGATTTGAGGATTCGAATCCTCTACAAGGACTTCAACATAAGTGAGGTGAATTGTTCCAACCACTTTGTTTATGCACACTACATTTCAATTCAATTTCAATGTTAATTCCTAAATTGGGGTTTGACCAAGGCAAACCCCCCATACAAACAAAACACCCATTTTCTTGCAGGTACAGGTGTGGAATTTCAAATCTAAGAGTAGATTTGCATACCCTTTTCGGTGAACTTCCAAGATCTGTGAACAAAGTCAGAATTGACCTTCAAATAAAGAATGTAGCCTTTAACCTTTTATGAGGGTTAAAGACTACCTGCTGTCAAAAAGACAAGATTTCTGGGTTTTCTTCGTCTCAACATTTCTAGTCCAAAATAGGTTGTAGAATTGCTTGAAAGTACACACAGACATCAGAAATTGGCATTTTCCAAATTTGCCCTAATTTGAGGTTAGTACTTGTATTTCAATTATTTCAGATTTCAAGCACAATTCTCCATAGGGAAATATAAGGTTTTCTCTCTCTTTCATATTCTCCATAGATTGATTCGATTGTGCATTAACCTTTTGGTTGATCAAATTGGATCTCTCCTTTGGGAATTTGGAGTTAAGAGTGGATCTAATATTCCCCCCATACATTTACATTTGAATAGTGGTGATTCCAAATTACCCCTATTCATTTTGGTGAACCCGACATACTTACTCTCCTTTCTTTTGTGGAATTGGATGCCCTATTGTGTTTTGTGGTGTTGTATTTCCTTTTATCTTGTTAGTATTCAATTTCTCTTTTGTGTTAGATCTTGCATGATAATTAGATTTCAAAAATACAAAAATATTTATGCTTTATGTGTTCTTAGTCTAGTTCATTTGCATTACATTGGTTGATGAGCTTTACTACTACTAGTCCTACTTATAACATTCTAGTTAGAAGAAGTCGTAGACTTATGGGTGCCTTTGATCTTGAATCTTCCTCTCCTTTCCTTAGGATCTCAAATGATAATTTGATTCTTCATGATTCCAATCCTACTATGGAGCAAAACTCTTCTCACTCATCTCATGATGAAGATGACACTTTAAGAGTTCCTCCTGAAAAAGTCCAAAAAATTTCCACTGAACTTGATAAAATTGATAATTGGCTTATTCAAGAGAACCATAATCAAGATTCTATTCAATCTATAGAGGATCTTAATAAAGTTCTCCATGATAGTGATCAAGGTGTTAACCTCTTGTGTGGTATTACTCACCTCATGCATTCCAATGTTAAACCTCTAGCTCAAGAAGCTCAAGATTTAGGGTTGATTCCTCCTATCACTAGTGTTGAACCTCCTTCTAATCCTTTACCTAGTATTCCTACCTATACTCCTTTTGTGCCTGTGATAGTTCCCTTTGTTCCTATGAGTGTTCCTCCTGTGTCCCTTCCTACATCACAACCTTCATATCATAATGTTCCTTTTACTTATTCCAATCCACTTCCAATTGTAGTTCCTAGTGTTCCTCCAATTGTCTCTTCTATTCCTATAGCTTCTTATAGTTTACCTAGTGTGTCTAATGTTGCTTCTCCTCCTATTTCCTATAATGATTCAACAATCATCAGTTTGGCTCAAACTGTGTCATCCTTACAACAACAACTCGCTTCCTTAACTCAAAACAAGTTTAGTATTCCTACATGTGACATGGGAAGTCCCTTGTCCCAAGATATTATTCGTACTCCTATTCCTCAGCAAGGTGAGATGTCTCATCTTGAGAATTATAATGAAAAAGGAGATCTCATTCATCATGTTAAAACATTCCAAATCCTTTGTAGTGATTATGCTCATGACCATAGGATTTTAGCCTAACTATTCGCTAGAACCTTCCGTAACAAGGCCTTACAATGGTATTTTTCTTTGCCTCCTTATTCTATTGATTCCTTTCCACAACTTGCTAATGCCTTTATTCAACAATTTCAAAACAACATTGGCCCACAAGTGTCCTTGACTGATTTGATGCATTGTAAACAAAGTGCTAAGGAAAAATTAACTGAATTTATTGGTAGATTTAAGCATTTGCATGCTCAACTTTCCTATCATATTCCTGATATTGATATTCAACGTATGTTTATTTCAAATTTGCAAAAGGATATTAGAGATAAGATTCTGCTTACTGAATTTACCTATTTTCAACAACTTTGTGCAATGCTTCATTATTATCAATTACAAGTGAGTCAATTTGAGAGCAACACTCCAATGGCTCCTATTCCAGTTGATAAGAGTGAGTCTGATCCTAATCCAAAGAAATTTAAAAAATTCAACAACTATATCAAGATAAACAAACAAGCGAATGTAGTTGCTGATCAAGTTGTTGTTGCATCTCACAATGCCACTTCTGCATTCACTGCTTTTCGATTAAATCATATGTTTACTCCTCTTTCTGAATCTTTACATGCTATTATGAATAGGTTGATAACTGCTAATATGATTACTTTACCTCATATTCAACCTCTTTTACCTACTATAATTGCATCTAAATCTTTTGATCAAAATGCTTTTTGTCAATATCATTGTCAGAATGGTCATGATACTGAGAAGTGTTATTCTTTAAAACATAAGGTTCAAGATTTAATTGACTCTAATGCCTTATCTGTTGATAATCTTAATGGTAGTGGGAACAAATCTACCTCTCCTCCTAATCAAAACCTTCAAATTTATATGAATCCTTTACCTACACATGATACTAATACCATTGCTCAGCCATTTGCTATGGAAATTGTGTATGATTCAAAGATGAGTGATCTTAATCATGTTGTTAATCAAGTGGAGCATGTTGGTCAATTGGTATGTCAACCTCAACCTCAACCTCAGATTCAATCTCAAGATCAATCTCAATCTCGACCAAAACCTAAGCCTAAATTGAAAATTCAACCTAAACCTTGACAACAATCTAAGAATAAAAGACCTCGATAACTTTTGATTACCTTCGATGACTCTAAGACTATTAAAGCTTCTGATGGTCCCCTTTACATTTCTGCTAGGATTTCTCAGAAACCTACTCATGGTTGTCTTGTTGATCCTACATCCTTATTTAATGTGATTACTGAAGAAAATCTTTTTATGAAAATCTTACAACGTGATTCTTATGATAACGGATGTGTGGATTGAAACTTGTAATGGTTTTTGTTATCCATCATTTTGTTCTATTAACTTACCAGTTGAACTTTGTAGAAAACTCATGAATACTACCTTTGTTCATATTCCTACTTCTGATCAATTTCAAGTTAAGCTAGGTTTTCCTTGGTTGATTGCCATGCATGTTGTTTCTTCACCTATCCATAAGTGTCTTAAGTTCATTCACGATGAAGAAGTGAAGATGATTAATCATAGCTTATATCAACCTTCCATGCCTAGAGATTATGCTTCTCTTGATTTATTTTGGCCTTCATTACCTAATTCATGTCCTCCTCGACCTGATAATCTTTTTTGATCATATCAAGCCTATAAACATCATAAGATTCTTGAATTAAGCCTACCTCCTATGGATCTTAATCGTGGTCTTTTGCCTACACCTTCTATACCTCCTTTAACTATGGCTTCTAGTTCTGTTAATCAAGTCCCTTCTATCAATCTTCCTAAAGAACCTATCAAAGATCATGTGATTATTCCTCCTATGGTTAATAATCCTATTGATCTTCCTAAAGAACCTGTGAAGGATCCTATGATTTTTCCTCCTAGTTTTGAACCTATTTCAAATAAATCAAAACATAATCGATCTACTAATGAATTTCATAAGAAGCATCGTGCTCATGCTAAAGCTCATAATTCTATTCTTCAAAGATCTTTGCCTTGTTTGGATAAATCTATGCATGGTGTGTTAGAAGAAGTTGTTACTGATAATGATGTTAAGATGCATGATTATGATGATTCTATTTGTATCTTAGATCCTATTTTGATTAATTTGGATGAAGAAGATACTCTTGATGATATTGATGATGTTAATGATGAATATGAGACTATTGACATTGACATTGATTTACCTAATATGCTTTCATCACAATTAACTCTTACACCTAGTATCGAACATTGTGATTCTCAAGAGGATCCTTGTTTGGAACTGGCTATCATTACTACTGTGTTGGATATAGTCCCTCTTGCGAGTTACCCACCTTCCCTAAATGATATACAACAAGATGGGGAGAGTAGGTGGCACACTTGATCGGCTCATCCTTCGTGGTATATTTTTTGTGTACTGTGCTTCTCCTGTAATGTGTTTGCTAAATGTTGTTAGATTCTTTTATACGACCCTTGTTACTCAGTTGGTGCAAGGTGATGAAGGAATCAAAACTATTGTTCAAATTCCTCTATATGTATCTCTATTTTTCTATGCATTGTTCAATGTTATGTTGTAATTGTGTTATTGTTCGTAGATGTTTCCTTGTGTAATCTGCTTGGATTCAGGATATGGTAGCACTAATTCTTTTTGGTCTCCATATCATGGTCTGAAAAGAGTCTCCTTTGTATATCTTATGTGATCTTTCCTCCTTTTTGATTGTAGTTCTACCTTCTTCGGGGAATGATGTCAATTCATTTGCAATAATATCATATATATATTATCTTATGATCATACTGACCCCATAGTAGGTAGATCCCTTCTATGTTCTCTGTATGTTTCTATGATATTTCCCTTGATTTGTCTTCATTTGGGGAATCTCGACATGGAAACGTAATCAGTGGAGTTGTTTATGTTTCTGTTAAAGCCATTGCTCCTATTAAAGTTTTAGCCATGACTTTAACGTGGGGGCATATGCTCTGCTCACCTATCGCACACATGCACTTTTTGATATGCACACATATTTTTGAAGATACGTTTTTCTCCCTTTTTGGATTAGTAACTAATCCTTAAAGCATGGATTTATATTTTAGGGTCTCTTGATCCCTCCAATTTCAAATATACATACATTTTGATCCCTTAAGGTTGGAGGTGTCCTTAACAATGGATCTCTTTTATTTTTTTGGTTTTATTCTTATGGAATAGAATATTCCTAAGGGTGAGTCTTGATGGGTTGACTAGTGAGTGGCCACATTCCCTAGGTGGTTCAATTCCATCTTTCCAGTTGCACCATGTTTTTGGTGTGGTTCACAATGGGACACAAGTTATCATTGGGTGAGGTAATCACACCCTCTTTCTCTCTCTAGAGATGTCTCTTATTGTGATCTAGGAGTCAACGAAGACTTGAGTTCTTGGGGGTTTGAGGTTTTCCTTTGTCCCTTGGATTATGATAAGATTATCTTTTCATTATGATTTCCTTTACCAAGAGTTTGCATCGAGTCCATACTCTTGCTAAAGTGGGGGCTTAATGTATCATCTTAAAATGGAATCACTTCCATGATAAGAGTGTTTAGCCCTCTGAGTAAGTGGTCTGGGGTCATGTTGAGTACCTTGATCGGGTCTTTGCATGTATCTAGCTTTTCCCCCTGTTCTGCTTTCCTCTAACCCTGATTTTCACCCCATATCTGCATTTCCTAGCATTTCGAGTCAAGATTTTGAGGTTTTTGACCAAAAGGTCAAAGTCAACCTTTATGGGTCAAAGTCAACCTTTACCCTAGCCTAGGTTAGAGTCAACCTCAACCCTGACCTAGGTCAAAGTCAAGCTCATCCTTGACCCCCTATCTAGATTTCAAATTTCCTTGATTTCTAGGTGTCGAGTTTCGGGGATATTTGTTTTTCTCGCCTCCGGGTTGGCCATTTCAAGTTTTGGAATGGTAAATCCTTAAATTGCATTTAATCTAGGTATATTTTCTAAAGATTAGGACCTAATTGGGATTTAATTCTCCAAGGTGGCCCCTCTAGAAGATTGTGCCCTAGTTCACTATAAAAGGAGGCCTTCCTCTCTCATTTTCACATCCATCATTCACATCTTCTTTTTCCATCAAGCTCTCAAGTGCAAGAAAGTGAATTCAATCATTCAAGCAAGCCTTCAAGCATTCAAGTGTTCAAGCATTCATCCATCAAGGAGATCCATTGTTAGCCATTGAAGGATTTAATCTCTTTGGAGCCCCCTTGAAGATCTATCCTTCTACATTCATCCAAGCCTCTTCATATGCAAAGATCAATTCAAGATTGGTATTAAAGATCAAATGCCATTGATTGGAGATATCTTACATTCATTCTACATCCATTGAAGCATTCCTACTTTTGGATTTGAGGATTCAAATCCTCTACAATGACTTCAACATAAGTGAGGTGAATTGTTCCAATTGCTTTGTTTATGCACACTACATTTCAATTCAATTTCAAGGTTAATTCCTAAATTGAGGTTTGACCAGGGAAAACCCCCCATACAAACAAAACCCCCATTTTATTGCAGGTATAGGTGCAGAAATTTGGATTTGAGAGCAGATTTGGATACCCTTTTCGGTGAACTTCCGAGATTTGTGAACAAAGTCAAAATCGACCTTCAAATAAATAATGTAGCCTTTGACCTTTTTTTAGGGTCAAAGACTACCTGCCATCGGAAAGACAAAAGATTTCTGGGTTTTCTTTGTCTCGGCATTTCCAGTCTGAAATAGGTTGTAGAATTGCCTGAAAGTACACGCAAACATCAAAAATTGGCATTTTGCAGATTTTCCCTAATTTGAGGTTAGTACTTGTATTTCAATTATTTTAGATTTCAAGCACAATTCTCCATAGGGAAATATAAGGTTTTCTCTCTGTTTCATATTCTCCATAGATTGATTTGATTGTGCATTAACCTTTTGGTTGATCAAATTGGATCTCTCCTTTGGGAATTTGGATTTAAGAGTGGATCTAATATTTCCCCCATACATTTACATTTGAATAGTGGTGATTCCAAATTACCCCTATTCAGATATGACATAAATTATTTAAAGTTTTACCTGAGGATATAAGTAAGTAGTATGAATTTGGGATTCCTTTGATAAATTCCACCACAGGGTGATAGCATTTTCAAAGGATAAGATTACAAAAGTTCAATATATTGGTTTATGTATCACACTATTTGCACACTTTCTGACTAAAGGCAATCTGGTAAGTTTCTTATACAGTGTAGCTAATAGATTTTTACAAACAACAACCCTGCCAAGAACTGAAAATAATTAATTTCAGATTTAGTTTCCATCAACAACTAAATTTGATATGCCAACAAAAACTGTTTAATGGGCGACTGTACCCTTTTCTCATGATCTCTGAATGAAACTTTTAAATGCCAAAAAATTGGGAGAATGCACGACTAAGGCATTCTCCCATTCTTCAGATGTTTGGGAGTTAGCCGATTTAACTGAGAGATTTTGAGACCAAGATTATCTCCAGTTCTCCAAATGTGTTCTCTAACCGTCAGACTATTTCGAGATTCACAAACTAAACTCATCCCAAGATCTCTAAAGTTGTCCTTCACCGCTATGTTCATCTACCACATAGGTGACTTGGTGCCATGTTGCCAAATTTTTCCTTGTCATCTCACCATCTTCCTACAAAATAGAATAATTTAATGCCACACTGGTAAATGAGCAACTTGTCAGCCCTACAAAAAGTAAAAATGTATTTTATCAAATAATCATTAACATGTTGCATCATTTTTCATCTTTATATTATTGCCAATTGTTGGTGTAATTAAGTATTTACTAATTACACTTTACTTAAGTTTACTTAGGATAATGCATTTGCATATTAGTTGTCATTGTGACACTTAGGAGTTTGCATTTCTTTTTAGCACATGGTTAGGAGAATCTCCACTTTAGGTGTGATAGTTGTCATCACATACCTCTTTGTGTGTGAGATCCACCTTTAGTGCTCTTATCACCTTAGCATCCTCTCTTGTTGCACATACTTTCATGTACAATGGAGGATGATCCACCTTTGGTGGACATGTGATTCCACCATGTCTAGTTGTGATCTTATCACTTGCATATCTTCTAGTTATCATGCATTGCCTATATATTGAGACATTCCTACTTTGTAAATCAATTCATTCAATCTATTGTTCATTATTTGATCATTTGATCATATCATATTTTGTCTCTCTTGTGCTAGCTCTTGAGCTTCTAGATCTTGGTTTCTACTATTTGCCTTAGGCAAATTCTTACATGGTATTAGTGCATTCCCCTAAGTTGCACTTAAGGGGGGGTGTAATCTATTGTTCATTATTTGATCATTTGATCATATCATATTTTGTCTCTCTTGTTCTATCTCTTGAGCTTCTAGGTCTTGGTTTCTACTCTTTGCCTTAGGCAAATTCTTACACCAATATTATAATACAATGTTTTCATTTGACATATCAAATTTAGAATTTAACTACCTCAAAATTTGTAATGAAATAGCATTAGATTTAGTACTTAGAACCTTCAAAACCCGCTTTCGTTTACTAGTGAACAAGGCAAACACTTTAAAACGCAAAGTCGGAATTAGCAATGAGTAACATATAAATCTGATGAGTAACATATAAATCCACTTTGGTGATTAACAGACTCATTGTAGTTGCTTAATCTCTCGTTGAATAATAAATCTTCCAGTGACAACGAAATAGACTATAGTCATTAAATCTCAATAGACAGTACATAAAAATGTTTGCAAAATTGCTATGATTAAAAGAATAGTTTGTAGTCACTATTTCTAAAAAATAACCAAGATCAAGTAATGTCCATGAAATTTATAAAATTCAAAAAAGTTTTGGCGATTAAGAGAGTCATTGTAGTCGCTGAATCGTTAGCAAAAATCATAAGAAGCTAAAATATTCAATACCTCTATTTTCTTCGTACAGTCGTTGAGTCTCGAGATAATTTTTAAAAGATTATATCGTTTAGCATCTGACAAGCTTTCTTGACTCGCTTAATCTCCAAAAATTATTAAAAGAGGACAAGTATTTTAGTGCCTACAATAAACTATGTAGTCGCTAAAAATAAAAAATAGGTTACCTATCACTTTGTTCGCTCTTGGGTAGTGAATTGAGTTTTGACTTTTGAGTGTGCCAAGTAATGATGGAAGTGACAACAATTACAGAGCTTTAGTAATAAGTGGTGTAATGCATTCAATTCTTCAAGATAAATACAGTTGACTGTTAATAATTCTAAATTTACCAAGCATTAAAAGACCCAAAGTGAGGAGATTGTAAAATTAGGTGTTACTCATTCTAAATTTATGTTGCATTTAGAGAATCAGAGTGAGAAAATTGTTAAATTATCTGAGTTTGCATCATTCTAAAGTTAACAAGTTCAGAATCCCTAGAATTTTTTTTAATAGTTGATCAATATTAGTCAGGCAATAATGAGCGGAGCTTCTTCTAATAAGGGAGCCAAGGATAAAGGGAAGGAGGGTTATTCAGATGAGTTCCTTAGTCTTCTCTCGGGGTCTACACAAAACAAAAAGGTTAGTGATGAAATTTTCATTGATGATCTAGCATTTTGTAGAGATGAAAAAACACATGATGTATCTGGAATGCGTTTATTTAGATATTTCTATAAAAATTATGAAAGCCCAGTGTCCTTATCAAACCCTTGGACCTCAAGATTGACTAGGTTGATAGTACCATACATCTTTTTAGATATAGATTTGCTAATTGAATTGGCAAAAAAATATGACCCTTTGTCAAAAACAATAAGGAAATATGATCACTTAGCCCTGGTGACATTGGATAGAAATTCGTTCATGCAAGCTTTTGGTATAAATATCCCAATGGCTACTAATATCAATTTGTAAGATCAAGAAAATAGATATGTTAGGGAGTCAACCCTAGTTGCAAGAGATATTCATCTTCATGTCCCTAGACCAAACAAAAATTACATTGTGGCAACACCAGGGTCTATGCAATACTTCTATAAGGACTTGAATTTTTATATCAAGTATATTGCATATGGATTATCCAAATTGTTGGAGGTGGATGGTGGTGAAGACATAATTTCATCTGATATTCTAATGATGGTAATGGATTTATAGAGTCCTCATGTAAATAGAGGTTATGACTACGTAGGATATGTAATAAGTAGGTGTTAGAATAATTGAGAGGGGTGTATGGTTTCACAATAGATGAAGATAATCACGCCATTGTCTCTCTCTCAAGGATAATATATCTATTCTAAGGATTACCTATTCCATCATGAAATACACTTGAATTGTCAACCCAAGGACGTAGGCCTTGAAATGGGTCAGCACAGTTTGTGCACTAAGTTCCTTTAGGAGTCATAACACCTATCCTGTAGGAAAGTAAAATGCATTGGAAGAATCTATACTACTGCTACAAAACAGTAAACACGCCTTGGCTAACAAAAAATAATTGCAGAAAGCTTAAAAATGAACCTAAACTAATTAACAACTTAGAACATCCACTATGATCATTTTCTACAAGTGCTATAGGAAATTTCATAGTAATAATGTTGCAGGACTAATATAGTAAATCTATCTGAAAATAGGAAACTGCAAGAAATGAATCTATTCTACCTAAATCTATTCCACCTCCCAAGTGGGCCCCCTTGGTTGGCTTCAACTAACTATGAACACAACAAGTACTTCAAAATCACTCTTCCATTAAAATCCTTCTTTGATTACATAAAAACTAAATAATTTATGAAGAACAAAAAAGAGTAACTTCTGAATCTAAATCAGCATTATCTATTTTCTCATTAGCTTACTAAGATGATCCAAATCCATTATATAGAGGATTGGATGCTTATTAAAAACATAACGTAAAAATTCTTGAACAAACATTTCCAGAAATGAAGGTGGAAGATCAACGATGACATAGTACATTTACTACCAAGCAACAGAATAACAACTTGCAAGAAATATAGCAAGTTGTATCTCCTATACTCTCTTGAACAACAACTCCTTTGCAGGCACAGCTTATCCAATGAAACTGAACTATGCTTTCTTTGCCATGACCAGCCTCCATTATCCTCCTCCTTAAATGCAGTAATCACCACTCTTTGCATCACTCGTCATTTTCCTAAAAAGTTAGCAACATCCAGAACACATATGCAAGATAACATTCCTACTTTTACTCAAATATTAAAACATAGCTTAAAATAGTTATATTAAATATTGCATTCTATGTATAATATTAAGCAAAACATGTCATACACACTACCCATAGGTTTAATAGGTTCTAGCTATCTCTGGCATAAGTTCACAAGATATTTACTACAAGTGTTTAGAAATGTTTTGTCAAAGCACAAAGAGTGTGTCCAAACTATGAAAACTATATCAAAATTAAGACATTAATATGCCTCATCATCTACCCCCCACTATTTAAATGCTTGTCCTCAAGCATTATACTTCTTTTCCATAGCTCTGAAGTCACTGACTATGGTTCTCCCTTTCTTCCCACTTTTGAAGGTGTAGAAGAATCCTCAGGTGCGCTCCTAGTGTTCACCTTTGTGCTCCTCAACCAACAGATCTAGTCTAGTAGCATCATTATCATAAAGAGGCCAAAGAAGTGTAGGAGGTTGAAAAGACAAGGGCATCCATAGTTCCTTTCTGATTTGTTTTCCTAGTTGTATGTATTTGGTCACCCTATGAACAACTACCTCATAATTGATAGGGCTATGTGGTTCTTCCTTTTTGAAGGCTTTTGGTAGTTGGTTCCATCGGTTCCTAATCCCTGAAAAAGCTCTTTGCTGTGTAAAGTTTGGGAGTGTCTGGTAATCTCTATAAACCTTTTCTCTTTCTGCAAACACTTTATCCCTGACCTCTAGTTTTTGTTTCCCATAAGTTAATTTGAACCAGTGTCTTAGAAGATCATCAGGCTTATGTGATTCACCCCGTAGTGGCAAGGGTTCAAATTTCTCAAGATCTCTGTAGACATTTAACTGATTGTCATAGTTTGTCTCATTGTGCATCCATGACATCAAAGCTCTAAGGTGAACATCTCCTATGTAAAGTAGAGGATTCCACTCTTTTTCATGTGGAATTATAGAATTAAGCAGATATAGTTCACACAAAAAATTCTTCTGCCATGACGGCAGAGTTTGATACACATTGTAAAAATCTTGAGCAGTTTTAAATTCATAGTCAATATTCCTTATTGTCATCATTAGTTGAAATAACAAAAACTATTCCTTCAGACAAACGGAATACACCCTTGGTGGTGGCATATAGGCCATGACTTGGTTACCTAACTTTAAGGCCTTATTCATCTGTTGTTCCTATTTCTCAAGTTGCTCCTTAAGGGATTCAATTTCCCATCTTTATCAAATATTATTTTCTGCATTTGGTCTTATTTTTGTTTCCACAAGTTCTTTTGAAAAATAAAGTGATTGTACAAACCAAATAATACAAATTGAATTGTAGATGAAGGGAATTCTTGGGCCATAGCTTTCTTCTTTCATTCCTTAGCAACTTGCTGGAAATAATGGGTGTACCAGGAGGATCTATAAGGTATGACAGAAACATTAGAGTATACAGGGACTGGTGGAGAAGTAAGTTGAACACTTTCAAGGGCATTTTCTGTGACTACATCAGGATTTGACTCACACATTTCTTGATCACCCTGTGGCATTTCATTGGCAGGCTCATTTTCACATGTTTCCACCATTTGGGGTTCCAACTGTACATGAGAGTCATCTGGAATATTCTCGACCAGTGATTCTGCATGAGGTTTTGACATTGAAACATTTAGGTTTTCAGGGGAAACTGAGGATACTTGACCTCACATGCGAGGGCTTCGACATACAGAAACCTCATTAACCTCTATTGCTTTGCAGGTCCGTTTTGGTTTAGATGGTGCTGGGGTAGACACTGCAGGAATAGTTGCTATAGGAGTAGACCTTTTTCTCTTTGCCACTTGAATAGAAGGGTTTTGGGCTTCCCTTTTAAAATTAGGGCTCTCTTCATCAACCTTATGTTTTCCTTTGTCTCTGGAAGAGCTAGGTATATCACCCTCTAAAATAAGCCCAACAAATTTATCAGTAGGGGGTAATGCTGGTTCTTTCTCTATTTCAACTGGATTCTAACTAGGCTCTGCAATCTTTTCCTCATTCCCTAAATTTTGCGGGACAGGGCTGGCTTGAGGCTGCAAGGTTTTAAATTCAACAAATTCTACCCACGATACAGGGGAGGAATCCCTAAGAGATCTTTCAACTAAAAGCTTAACTAGGGCATGATGAGAAATAGAATTTGCATTTCCTTTTTGAGTTTTTTTGGCACTAATACAAAACATATTGTAAAGGAAATTTGGGATATTAACTTGGATGTTATGTCTTACACAACTAAGCAGCTTAAAATGATGAGCGTGCATGTTTGAAAATCTACCTTCGCAGGTCAAGTACCTGATGATATGGTTCACCAATTCTAGATATGGTGCTGGAAGAGAGAGTCTCTTACACCCTTGCTTTGAGATTTCTAGTGGAGGGTCACCCGGCTGAGAAAATTGTGCCTGAGACGACCTCGCATCATGTTCATTTGGATAATGCTCTCCATTAACTGGTAGTCATGTGACTTCTGCTATCCGCTCCTCAGCAGCAACCAGTATTAATCCCCATACTGTGGCTTCTCCCTCATTGAATGTCCTCATAAAATCCATTGCTACTTCTTCATTGAGCTCTGTTAACTGCAAGAAGTAGCCAAGCCATCCACAAGTGTTAAATCTTTGGACTGCTTCCACATCCGCTAGTAGAATACCATGGACAACTAGCTCATGTCTCTGCAATTGTCCTCCCATCTTCAAAATGCCTAGTTTTAAATTTCTCTATTCTCACCACCCTGATAATTTTTACCCCCTTAACACTTTGCAAATACCTTCTTCTTAGAATTCAAATTGATCTTTCTGAGAAATGCCAATACCACATTCTCTTAACACGGCTCTGTTATGTTTGGCATGTAAAATAATGATGCTATTAATTATGAAGGACATCAAGGTTTTAACTGGAAGTGTTCTTGTAATAAATCATAGTCCTTTTAAGTCATGTCAAACTCGAGAAATCTTTCCCAAAATTGGAATGAAAAGGTATGACAGATACAATAAAGATTTTAAAATAAAAAATAGACCATAGCCAAAGTACAACATATAACGTGGACATGACTAAGGTGACATGGAGATGACACTTGGAAATTAATACAATTTCCCTGCCCCCCATGAAATTTGGACAAGTGTCCACACTTAAAAAAAATTTGCACAGGAATGGAAAATTGGCTTAAGGCTTATATGATACATTTAATGCAGTATTAGATATAATTATTGAAACCTATGTGCTAAAAATGAGTAAAAAGTAAAAATGTTGTACCTAAAAATTTTAGATCATACATCCGCATGCAAGTTGATGAGTTGGCAAAGTCTGGTGACCATAGAAAAGGTGCTGACAACATGTTTTATTGAAAGCAGTAAAAAAAAAAATAGAATTTGTGGGTGACATGGAGTGTGAGTGGATGGTAGACAAAGAAATGAGATGAGTTGATAAAAAGAAAAAGAAAAATGATTGAAAGAACAGACCTCAAATGGAATGAGGTTTTATTATGGGTGCTCGTTGAATGCTTGTTATGGTACGACTGCAGGAAGAAGGCTTGCACCCTCCGCTATAGGAACTGTGTCCGTAGGAGATGGTAAATTTATTGGTTGGAACTACTGCAGGAACTCATCCTTGGTCTGTGGTTTATGATAGAGGCGCAATCGGTGGCCATTTACAAGTAGTTTGAACTGGACTAGATCAATGGTTTTCAACTGGACTACTCCATTGTTGAATACATACTAAATTTCGTAAGGCCCTAGCCACCGAGTCTGCAATTTTCTTGGAATCTCCTTGAATCAAGAATCATATAAAAGAGCCCAATCTCCCACTTGGAAGTGTTTATTCCTGATATGTGCATCATGCCACTTCTTCCATTATTTCTGAATGATCTATGTTCTTTCCAAAGCTATCTTTCTCATTTCATCCAGTGAGTTCAAGTGGAGAAGTCTCCCTTCTTGTGCTACAGGAAGGCTGATGTTCAATTCCAGAGCAGTGCACAATGTTTTATGTTCAAATTCAATGGGCAACATTGCTGCTTTGCCATACACAAGTTCAAATGGGGTGAATCCAGTTGTTATCTTCCATGTAGTTCAGTAAGCCCAAATGGCTTTAGTTAACCTGATACTCCAATCCCTCTGATGTATTTGCACTGTCTTGGTCAGAATGGCATCAATTTCTCTATTGGTGACCTCTACTTGCCCATTTTCCCGAGGGTGATAAGGGCTGGATTTCCAGTGCCTTATGCTGTATTCTTTCATAAGTTCAGTGATCAAATTTGATGTGAATTGGGCTCCTTGATCTGTTACAAGTTCTCTAGGAACTCCATAGCATGTGAATATTTCTTCATATAAGAATTTAGCTACTTTCTCATCTCTTGCATTTTTCATCGCCCTGACTTCCACCCATTTTGTTAAATAATCTGTACATACCAAGATGTAGGATTTTCCATTTGATGGTGGGTCAATTGGCCCTATGAAATCCATACCCCACTTGTTAAAGGGTGTTACAACAACCTGTGGATTGAGTGGCATCTCATCTGATTTGGTTGGCCGGCCCATTCTCTGGCATTTGTCACACTTGGTTGTATAATTTGCTACATCCTTATGTAATGTTGGCCAATAATATCTAGTTGTAAGTATCTTTAATGCTATTTATTTTCCTGCAAAATGGCCTCCACATGGTTCATCATGACAGACATGCAGTATGTCATATATTTCATCTTCCCTGACACATCTCCTCATGATTTGATCTAGTCTAGTATAGAAGAGATTGTTATCTATCCATGAATAATGAAAACTTTTCTCTGCAAGCTTCTTCCTATCTTTTTGGGAGAAGTATGGGGGCATTTTATTTGCAGCAAGATAGTTTGCTATGTCTACATACCATGGTGTATGGGTTGCTATGTGGAACAAATGCTCATCTAGAAATGTATCTTCAATTGGAGTTGGATCTTCATCAGCAAGTTGAAGTCTAGACAAATAGTCAGCAACTACATTGGCCTTGCCTGGCTTATCAACAATGGTAATATCAAACTCCTACAATAACAAGAGCCATCTTGCCAATCTACCAGTTACATCAGGTTTGTTCATCAAATAATTTATGGTTGAGTGGTCAGTATGAACAAAAATAGGATAGCCAGTTACATAGTGTTGGAATTTGTTCAATGCATAAACTATAGCTAAAAGTTCCTTCTCAGTTATTGTGTAGTTTAGTTCAGGGCCATGGAGGCTTTTAATAATATAATAGATTGCATTTTCAAGGTTAACATGCTTTTTTCCTAATACAACACCTACATCATAGTCTGATGCATCAGTATGGATATGAAATGGAATAGACCAATCTGGTCCCTTAAGAACTGGTGTATAGTGAGGAGTTTCTTAAGCTACAGGAAGGATTCATTACATGTTGGTGTCCAAATGAATTCAGCTTCTTTAGTCAACAGTGTATACAAAGGACTAGCTATTTGACTAAATTTTTTAATGAAACGCCTATAATAGCCAGCGTGACCTAAAAAAGATCTTACTTCCTTTGGTTTAGTAGGTGTGGGCAATGTTAGAATTACCTCTATCTTGGCTGGGTCCACTTGTATCCCTGCGGCTGATATAAAATGACCAAGCACCACCCCTTCCTGCATAAGCATGAAACATTTCTCACTATTAAGTGATAGATTATGTTCTTTGCATCGGACAAGAACCTTTTCAAGATTCATCAAAGCCTCCTCAAAGGTCACTCTAAATGCTGTAAAATCATCCATATATATTTCCATACAGTCATGTGATATGTAAGTAAAAATACTAATTACAGCGCTTTGAAATGTTGCTAGAGCATTACATAGGCCAAATGAAAATACAGAGTATGCAAAAGTACCCCACGGGCATGTAAATGTCGTCTTATCCTAATCCTCTAGAGCTATACTTATCTGATTATAACCACTGTATCCATCAAGAAAAGAAAAATATTTCTTACCAGCCAAAGTATCTAGAATTTGATCAATAAATGGTAAAGGAAAATGATCCTTCTTCGTTGCCTTATTCAATTATCTATAATCTACACAAATCTTCCATTTCCCTCCCTTTTTAGGTACTATAACCAGAGGTGAGACCCATCGACTATCAGATATAGGGTATATAAAACTAGCATCAAGCAATTTTTGTAGTTCAGTTTTAACTATTTTCCTGAGTGCTAGATTAATCTACCTTTGGGGTTGATGGAGTGGTAGGCACCCTTCATTGATATATATTTTATGAGTGCATAATGTGGGGCTTAACCCTTTCATATCTCCATAGTCTCATGCAAAAGCCTTTTCATATTTTTGGAGAAGCTCTGTTAACTATTTCAGCTGTTTGGGAGGCAGTTTGTTATTGACATGGAGATTATGACCTTTTGACAACTCAAATGTAGTTGTGAGATTAACCATAGCAACTTCATAGATAGGACTTATGTCTAGTTCACATGGTAAAAGATGATGGATAATGTCTGGCTCCTTAGGCATAAAACAATTCTCAATATATTCCTCATATGTAGTTAGTTCCAACACAGAGCTGTCAGATACATTCTTTTCTACCACACAAGTATTATTAAGAATACTCTAAATTACTAAATCCTCCTCCTGTAGCTTTAGAAAAGACTATCTATGTAACATCATAAGCTATACTACAGAGTTTAACTCTTCCTCTCCATCCCCTAAATCTGGCCATACAGGTGTGCTTAAATCTGGTTGGGGTTGTGTTGGAGGATACAGGACAAATTTCTTTATTGCCTATCCATCTGATATGGTCATACTTCCTGACCTACAACTTATATTTGCATCAGTTATAGCTAACCATGGACATCCTAAAATGATAGGGTAACTACCTAAGTTGACTTTTGGGGATAGAATCATAAAATATGTAGGGTACTCTAGAGAATCTAGGGCTACTACTATGTCCTCTATCATCCCATCAGGAGTGACAGTAGAACTATCGGTGAGTTGCAGAATTGTTGGGGTAGCCCGTAATCCTTTTATGTTCAGCTTTTTCATAGTATCCTTGGTCATTACATTTATAGCAACACCAAGATCAATCAAGGCATTTTAACTGACTGACCATTTATAATCACATTCACAAATGGACTTCCCCGATCAGAATATTTAGGAATAACCAATTTCCCTAACATGATGTCAGCCAATTGTCCTATAACATGGACTGTGGTTGGGTCCTTTTTCTTCCTCCCGGGATTTTTGAGATAGGCTTCTCTGATAGCTTTTCCATAAATAGGAACATCCTTAATAGCTTGGAACAAAGGAATCTGAACATGCATATTCTTCAACTGGTCAATGATGTCAAAGGATTGTTCCTCTATTTGTGCAAGTTTACTTTGTATGAGCTTTTGTGGAAAAGGAGGTTCAACTACAGTTTGAGTTTGAGCTGAACTAGTTACATTGGCTAGGTCAACTGTTTGTGGTAGAGAAGTTGCTGGTGCTGATGCTACAAGAGGATATGGTATTTCAGTTATAAGAGGTGGCTCAGGTGTTGGTAGGGTTGTACCAGATCTCAAATGTATATCTATGACACTTAGAGCATAAGCAGGATACTGTTGAGCATCAGCAGCATACATTGGTTGTTGTGGCTGTTGGTTATTTATATTTGGCTCAGGTTGTGTAGGCAATTGATTCTATTTTTGGGGTCCAGAACTTGTAGGTGGTGGCATTAGTGCATGTATATTTGGTGGAGGTGGTAAAGGTGGGTATCCAGTATTGCTAGACCATTGCTAAGGTCCTCTCCATTGGTTTGTAGACCGCTAATTCCCTTGGGGTGGTTTCCATTGGTTTGGGAACTATGGCCATTGAAGTTCTTGTGGAGGATACCATTGACTTTGTGGATTATTTTGCCAAGTATTGTTCCAATTAGGTTGATTATTGATGCAGGAGCATCCTGGGTGTAAGAGCAATCGTGCATCACCCAAAAAAAAAAAAAAAATTTCTATTTTTGTATTCAATAAGGGCTATCTTGTGCAGAGCTACTATTTATGGAAACTTGCTATTTTTAGTAAGTTGGTCTTACGATCTCAAAATGTTTTAATTTTACATGTGGAGGTTCATCTCAGTCATATTAGCCTGCCAGCAAAGTTTCATGGCTAGATCAGGTCTAGTTTTGAAGATATTAAAGATTTTCGGTATTGGCAGCAGAGTACAGAAACATTGAACTCAGTTTTGAAGGCTTTAGAGGCCCCGGATGAGGTCCAAAAATTGGGTGATGGGCTCTTTACACTGGTAAACCTTGTAAAGAACTTCGTGACATTTCTGAAATGGGGTTATAATAGTCGATTGGGTCAATTGGTGATGACTTATGGTTTCCAGAAGTTGGGCCACCTGAAATAGCGAAAAATAACTTTCCTTCAAAATTTATGTTCGGGTTTCAAAACTCATTTTGAGCCGACTTTGATGTAATAAATTGTAAAATAAAATAATTCTAAGTTTGGTCGGCCCTTAGGGCTAAATTTTTGGAACCTTCTCGGGCGGTGGAAATTGCCTATATAAAGAAGGCCCGTAGTGTTGTCTAGGGCAGTTCTGGGTATTGATTCGAGGCTTTGTCCTATAGAATATTGTAAGGGA
Organism: Chamaecyparis obtusa; assembly: GCA_027943335.1. Lineage (NCBI taxonomy): Eukaryota > Viridiplantae > Streptophyta > Pinopsida > Cupressales > Cupressaceae > Chamaecyparis > Chamaecyparis obtusa. The sequence goes on along the minus strand of BSBK01011505.1, from coordinate 138,183 downwards.
ATGCCCATGTGGCTTTGCATATTGTAATTTTGAAATTTTGTCATTCCACATTTGTGGAGATAATAGGAAGCTAATTTTATGTTCTTGCATATTGTTGTTGTTTCTCTATTTCTGTTATGTGTTTGTGGTATTAAGGGGAGCACCCTTCATCAGGTGGTATCAGAGCAGGAGTTCTTGAGTGTGTAAACAGATCGCCGACCGTGAGGCAGTTTGCCACCTTTACAAGTGCGAGGAGGCTTAAGAGGAGGCTTCCTTGGAACATGTTTTCACTATGGAGAAGAAGGTCATAGGGCATTTGAATGTCCTCAGTGCCAAGGCAGAACAGACAGGAGAAATGAAGGCCAGGTCAGAGTTGCACATGTAGATGAAAATGTCAGATCATCAAATTCTGAAAATGCTGAAAGAGGAGAAATGCTAATTAACAGAAGAGTCTTGCTGAGTGGTATGAGGCATGAGCACGTGTGTTTTGCTTTAATTCCAAAAGCTAGTAAAGAAGAAGTAGAGGATGTACTTGTAGATGTTGCAGATTTGTTGAATGAGTTTTAGGATATTGTATCTGATAATGTACCTGATGGATTACCACCCATAAAGAAGATCAGTCATCAGATGGATTTGATTCTAGGAGCCAGTTTGTTAAACAAGGAAGCATACAGAATGACACCAACAAAAAGTGAAGAGTTGAACAAACAAGTACATGAGTTGTTACAGAAGGGATTGATTCGGGAGAGCCTGAGTCCATGTGTTGTACCAGTAGTATTAGCACCAAAGAAGAATGGAGAATGGAGGATGTGTACAGATTCCAGAGCAATAAAAAAGATCACAATCAAGTATAGGTTTCCATTGCCACGAATGGATGATATTATGGACTGTTTGAGTGGAGCTGTGTATTTCTCAAAGATAGATCTGAAGAGTGGATATCACCAGATTCGGATCACAGAAGGAGATGAATGGAAGACTACCTTCAAGATAAAGGAAGGACTGTATTAGTGGTTAGTCATGCATTTTGGGCTAACCAATGCACCGAGCACTTTCATGCGGCTCATGAACGAAGTTTTGAAATAACTTCTAAGAAAGTCTATCATTGTTTACTTAGATGATATTTTGATCTTTAGCAAGACATTGGAGGAACATATGATGCATATTCATATGGTGTTTGAAAAGCTAAGAGATGAGAAATTATTGATTAATTTAAAGAAGTGCAATTTTGTGAAGAAAGAGTTAGTGTATTTGGGATTTGTAGTTTCAGCAGAAGGTCTAAAAATGGACCCAGAGAAGGTACAGGCAATCCTTGAATGGCCTACTCCAAAGAGTGCTACCAAGGTAAGATCTTTTCATGGTCTAGCTAGCTTTTACAGAAATTTTATCAAAAATTTTAGCAGTATTTGTGGATCCTTGATTGAAACAATGAGAGGGGATAGAAAAGAGTTTAAGTGGACTAATGGGGCAGAAAAAAGTTTTCAATTGTTGAAACAAAAATTTATAAAATAACCTGTTTTAGCACTTTCAGATTTTAATAAGGTGTTTCAAGTAGATTGTGATGCTAGTGGTACTACAATGGGAGCTCTTATGAGCCAAGAAGGTAAAGCTGTTGCTTATTTTAGTGAGAAGTTAAATGATACCAAGAGGAAGTATTCTGTTTATGATTATGAATTTTATGCTATAGTTTAGGCATTAAAAAAGTGGAGATATTATCTACTTCCTAAAGAGTTTTTCTTATATACTGATCATCAAGCTTTGCAATAGTTGAATAGTCAAGGAAAGTTGAATCAGAGGCATTTGAAATGGGTTGAGTTTTTGCAGAGTTATACATTTATTTTGAAATACAAAAGTGAATAGTCTAACAGGGTTGCAAATGCTCTTAGCCGAAGGCAACTATTGCTGACAAAGATGCAGATTGAGGTGGTTGGGTTCAAGGAACTCAAGAATTTGTATCTAGAGGATCCTGATTTTGGTGGAGCTTGGAAAGCTTGTAAAGAACCTGTTACTCTAGATAGGACAAAGTGGCTGAATTTTATCATCCAGGATGATATGCTATTTAGAGGGAGTCAGTTGTGCATTTCAAGAAGTTCTATGAGGGAGAATCTCATCAAAGAGAAGCATAGTGGAGGATTGGCTGGACATTTTGGTCGTGATAAAACCTTTGCTTTGGTTAGTGAAAATTATTATTGGCCACAGTTACAGCAAGATGTGAAGAAGTTTGTACAGAGTTGCAGAGTATGTCAGATGGCGAAGGGAGTGAAGCAGAATACAGGGTTATATTAGCCATTACCTATACCAAAGAAGCCTTGGAAGGATATCAGTATGGACTTTGTTCTTGGTTTACCGAGGACACAGTGGGGACATGATTCAATTTTTGTAGTAGTTGACAGATTTTTGAAGATGGCACATTTCATTCCCTCCAAAAAGACTAATGATGTTGTTCATGTAGCAGAATTGTTTTTTAGAGAAGTAGTGAGACTACATGGTTTGCCAAAGACCATAGTTTCAGATAGAGACACTAAGTTTGTTGGATATTTTTGGCATACATTGTGGAAGAAGTTGAAGACAGATTTGAAGTTCAGTTCATCACATCATCCACAGACTGATGGACACACAGAGGTGGTGAATAGAAGTTTTGAAAATCTGCTGAGATGTTTGATTCGAGATAAGCCAATAGGATGGGATTTGATTTTACCATAGGTAAAATTTGAATACAATAATTCTGTCAACAAGAGCACTGGTAAATCACCATTCCAGATTGTATATGGAAGTAGTCCAAGAAATGCATCTGAATTAAGAAAGATAGATAAAGAAGAAATAAGTAGTGCCGAAGCTAAAGATTTTATAGAGCACTTGAAGAACATCCATGAGGAGGTGAGGAAGCATATTACCAAGATGAATGCACAGTATAAGGCTAAGGAAGATGAGAAAAGGAGGCATAAGGAATTTCATGTTGGAGATGAAGTCATGGTTCTTTTACGGAAGGAGCGATTTCTAGTTGGTACATATAACAAGTTGAAAATGAAGAAGTTTGGGCCATGTAAGATATTGAAGAAGCATGATTCAGGAAATGCATATGAGATAGACTTGCCTAGTGAGCTGAATATTTCACCAGTGTTTAACATTTCAGATTTGACAGAGTATCATGAAGGAGGTGTTGAAGATGAGGTTGCAGCAGCACAGTGGAGTATTCCAGCAGCTAGTTTAGATATCAAAGAGATTGAAGACATACTGGACAGTCGTATTGGCAGAAGCACAAGGAACAGGACATATGAAGAGTATTTGGTTAAATGGAAAGGATGACCTGTTGAAGATTCATCATGGCTAACAAAGGAGGAGGTTAACCATCTTGGTTTTCCTCTGCACACTTGAGTCGTGACAGAGTCACTTCTCAAATTACCCCGGGTGTCTGATGTAGGACCATCCTAGGTGTAAGAGCAATCTTGCATCACCCAAAAAAAAAAATATTCTATTTTTGTATTCAATAAGGGCTATCTTGTGCAGAGCTGCTATTTATGAAAACTTGGTATTTTTAGTAAGTTGGTCTTATGATCTCAGAATGTTCTAATTTTACATGTGGAGGTTCATCTCAGTCATATCAGCCTGTCAGCAAAGTTTCATGGCTAAATCAGGTCTAGTTTTGAAGATATTGAAGATTTTTGGTATTGGTGTCAGGGTATAGAAACTTTGAACTCAGTTTTGAAGGCTTTAGAGGCCCCGGATGAGGTCAAAAAATTGGGTGAGGGGCGCTTCGTGTTGGTAAAGCCTGTAGAGCGCTTCGTGGAGTTTCAGAAATGGGGTTATAATAGTCAATCGGGTCAACTGGTGATGACTTATGCTCTCTAGAAGTCGGGCCACCTGAAATGGTGAAAAATAACTTTCCTTCAAAATTTCTGTTCAGGTTTCAAAACTTATTTTGAGCTGACTTTGATGTAATAAATTATAAAATAAAATAATTCTAAGTTTGGTCGGCCCTTAGGGCTAAATTTATGGAACCTTCTCGGGTGATGAAAATTGCCTATATAAAGAAGGCCCATAGTGTTGTCTAGGGCAGTTCTGGGTAGTAGATCTGGGTATTGATTCGAGGCTTTGTCCTACAGAATATTGTAAGGGAATGCCCATGTGGCTTTGCATATTGTAATTCTGAAAGTTTGTAATTTCACATTTGTAGAGATAATAAGAAGCCAATTTTCTATTCTTGCATATTATTGTTGTTGTTTCTCTATTTCTGTTATGTGTTTGTGGTATTAAGGGGAGCACCCTTCATCAAGTGGTATCAGAGCAGGAGTTCTTGAGTGTGTAAACAGATCGCCGACTGTGAGGTAGTTTGCACCAGGACCGTGGTTAGGGTTTCAGGGCACATCGCGAAAATGTCTCTACGAAGAGAACATGGCAGAAGAGCTGGTGCTGTGACACCTGAGGTTAGAGAGCTGCAGAGATAAGTGCGAGCATTGCAAGAAGAGATTCATAGAGGAATGAATCTTAATGTTAGAGATGAAAGCGAGGATGAAGCCGAAGAAGAATATCAAGAAGGAGAAGCTGAAATTGTGAACAGGGGGAAGAAAAACTTTTTCGGGCGATTTCTAAGATTGGGAAAAGACCTAAGATTGAGCTTCCTACATTTTCTATAAATCTTAACTTAGAAGAATTGATTGACTAGATCAATGAATGTGAGGAATATTTTGAGTATGAAGATGTTGAGGATCTTGGTAGGGTCAAATTAGTGAAGGCCAGATTGAAAGGTCATGCGAAGATCTGGTGGCAAGAAATTCAATTGGAGTGAAATAGAAGAGAGAAAGATAAAATCACAAGATGGGATCGGATGGTAGATAAATTGAAGTGACAGTTCATTCATGTTGATGATGAGCTTGACCTACTAAAGAAAATGCAAAGTTTGAAGCAAGCAGGAAGATCTGTTCAGGAATATACAGAAGAGTTCTATCAACTCCTCATTAGAACAGGTCATGTAGAAGCTGATAAGGAGAATGTTGCCCGATACCTTAATGGGTTAAGGCCAAGTATTCAGGAGGAGTTGAATCTGGTTCGAATGAACAGTATTGAGGAGGCATACTAGTTTGCCTTAAAAGTAGAGGAAAAGTTGAACAAGAAGTTTGAAAGCAGACAAAATGGAAGAGGTCATGGTGGACGGTCATATGGTGGCCAAAATAAAGATCCGAAAAAGAAGGATGAGGCCAGTAGTATCCAGAATCCGAGAGGAAATAATTTTAGTCATTTCCAAGATTAAAATAATAGAGATCAGAGAGGAAGAGGAAGAGGACAAGGTTCAGGAAGATGAGGCTTCCCTGGAATATGTTTTCACTGTGGAGAAGAAGGTCGTAGGGAATTTGAATGTCCTTAGTGCCAAGGCAGAACAGACAAGAGAAATGAAGGCCAGGCTAGAGTTGCACATGTAGATGAAGATGTCAGATCATCAAATTTTGAAGATGCTGAAAAAGGATAAACGCTAATTAATAGAAGAGTCTTACTGAGTGGTGAGAATGAACCTGAACAAAGGAGGAGCTTGTTTCGCACTAGATGCAAGTGTGCGGGCAAATGTTGTGATGTGATTATCGATAGTGGAAGCACTGACAATTTAGTGTCAGAAAAGATGGTGACAAAGTTGAAGCTCAAGAGACAGAAACACCCACATCCATATTGGATTGCCTGGGTGCAGGATGACCACAAGGTCATGGTCACTGAACAGTACCTAGGAAAGTTCAAGATCGGTGGGTACCAAGATGAGGTACTATGTGATATAATATCTATGGATGCATGTCATATGTTGTTGGGTAGACCATGGCAGTTTGATAGATGTGTTGTACATGATGGTCATGTGAATACCTATTCCCTAACAAAGGATGGAGTGCGACATAAGCTAAAGCCATTGAAGGAGACCGAAGAAAAGGTATGTGGTAATGCAAGAATAACATTTGTTGATGGAAGAAAATTCCTAGATGGTATGAGGCATGAGCACGTGTGTTTTGCTTTAATTCCAAAAGCTAGTAAAGAAGATGTAGAGGATGTACCTGTAGAGGTTGCAGATTTGTTGAATGAGTTTCAGGATATTGTATCTAATAATGTACCTGATAGATTACCACTCGTAAGGAAGATTAGTCATCAAATAGATTTGATTCCAAGAGCCAGTTTTCTAAACAAGGCAGCACAGAGAATGACACCAATAGAAAGTGAAGAGTTGAACAGACAAGTACATGAGTTGTTATAGAAGGGATTGATTCGGGAGAGCCTGAGTCCATGTTCTGTACCAGCAGTATTAGCACCAAAGAAGAATGGAGAATGGAGGATGTGTACAGATTCTAGAGCAATAAACAAGATCACAATCAAGTATAGATTTCCATTGCCATGAATGGATGATATTATGGACTGTTTGAGTGGAGCTGGGTATTTCTCAAAGATAGATCTGAAGAGTGGATATCACCAGATTCGGATCATAGAAGGAGATGAATGGAAGACTGCCTTCAAGATAAAGGAAGGACTGTATTAGTGGTTAGTCATGCATTTTGGGCTAACCAATGCACCGAGCACTTTCATGCGGCTCATGAACGAGGTTTTGAAAGAATTTTTGGGAAAGTTTTTCATTGTTTACTTAGATGATATTTTGATCTTTAGCAAGACATAGGAGGAACATATGATACATATTCGTATCATGTTTGAGAAGCTAAGAGATGAGAAATTTTTGATTAATTTAAAGAAGTGCAGTTTTGTGAAGAAAGAGTTAGTGTATTTGGGATTTGTAGTTTCAGCAAAATTCTAAAAATGGACCCAGAGAAGGTACAGGCTATCTTTGAATGGCCTACTCCAAAGAGTGCTACCGAGGTAAGATCTTTTCATAGTCTAGCTAGCTTTTATAGAAAGTTTATCAAAAATTTTAGCAGTATTTGTGGACCCTTGACTGAAACAATGACAGGGGATAGAAAAGAGTTTAAGTGGACTAATGGGGCATAAAAGAGTTTTCAATTGTTGAAACAAAAAGTTACAGAACAACCTGTTTTAGCACTTATAAATTTTAATAAGGTGTTTCAAGTAGATTGTGATGCTAGTGGTACTACAATAGGAGCTGTTATGAGCCAAGAAGGTAAACCTGTTGCTTATTTCAGTGAGAAGTTAAATGATGCCAAGAGGAAGTATTCTGTTTATGATCAGAAATTTTATGCTATAGTTCAGGCATTAAAGAAGTGGAGACATTATCTGCTTCTTAAAGAGTTTGTCTTGTATAATGATCATCAAGCTTTACAATATTTGAATAGTAAAGGAAAGTTGAATTAGAGGCATTTGAAATGGGTTGAGTTTTTGCAGAGTTATACATTTGTTTTGAAACACAAAAGTGGAAAGTCTAATAGGGTTGCAGATGCTCTTAGCAGAAGGCAACTATTGCTGACAGAGATGCAGATTGAGGTGGTTAGGTTCAAGGAACTCAAAAATTTGTATCCAGAGGATCCTAATTTTGGTGGAGCGTGGAAAGCTTGTAAAGAACTTGTTACTCTAGATAGGATGAAGTGGCTGGATTTTATCATCCAGGATGATATGCTATTCAGAGGGAGTCAGTTGTGCATTCCAAGAAGTTCTATGAGGGAGCATCTCATCAAAGAGAAGCATAGTGGAGGATTGGCTGGACATTTTGGTCGTGATAAAACCCTTGCTTTGGTTAGTGAAAATTATTATTGGCCATAGTTACAGCAAGATGTGAAGAAGTTTATATAGAGTTGTAGTGTATGTCAGATGGCGAAGGGAGTGAAGCAGAATACAAGGTTATATTAGCCATTACTTATACCAGAGAAGCCTTGGGAGGATATCAGGTTGGACTTTGTTCTTGGTTTACCAAGGATACAGTGGGGACATGATTCAATTTTTGTAGTAGTTGACAGATTTTTGAAGATGGCACATTTCATTCCCTCCAAAAAGACTAATGATGTTGTTCATGTAGCAGAATTATTTTTCAGAGAAGTAGTGAGACTACATGGTTTGCCAAAGACCATAGTTTTAGATAGAGACACTAAGTTTGTTGGATATTTCTGGCGTACATTGTGGAAGAAGTTGAAGATAGATTTGAAGTTTAATTCATCACATCATCCACAGACTGATGGACAGATAGAGGTGGTGAATAGAAGTTTGGGAAATCTGCTGAGATGTTTGGTTGGAGATAAGCCAACAGGATGGGATTTGATTTTACCATAGGCAAAATTTTCATATAATAATTTTGTCAATAGGAGCACTAGTAAATCACCATTCTAAATTATATATGGAAGTAGTCCAAAAAATGCATCTGAATTGAGAAAGATAGATAAAGGAGAAATAAGTAGTGTTGAAGCTGAGGATTTTGCAAAGCACTTGAAGAACATCCATAAGGAGGTGAGGAAGCATATTACCAAGATTAATGTGCAGTATAAGGCTAAGGTAGATGAGAAAAGGAGGCATAAAGAATTTCAGGTTGGAGATGAAGTCATGATTCTTTTGCAAAAGGAGCGATTTCTAGTTGGTACATATAACAAGTTGAAAATGAAGAAGTTTGGGCCATGTAAGATACTGAAGAAGCATGATTCAGGAAATGCATATGAGGTAGATTTGTCTAGTGAGCTGAATATTTCACCAGTGTTTAACATTTTAGATTTGACAGAGTATCATGAAGGAGGTGTTGAAGATGAGGTTGCAGCAACACAGTGGAGTATTCCAGCAACCAGTTTAGATATCAAGGAGATTGAAGACATACTGGACAGTTGTGTTGGCAGAAGCACAAGGAACAAGACATATGAAGAGTATTTGGTCAAATGGAAAGGATGACCTGTTGAAGATTCATCATGGCTAACAAAGGAGGAGGTTAACCGTCTTGGTTTTCCTCTGTACACCTGAGTCGTGACAGGGTCACTTCTCAAATTACCCTGGGTGTCTGATGCAGGAGCATCCTGGGTGTAAGAGCAATCTTGCATCACCCAAAAAAAAATAAAAAATTTCTATTTTTGTATTCAATAAGGGCTATCTTGTGCAGAGCTGCTATTTATGGAAACTTGCTATTTTTAGTAAGTTGGTCTTACGATCTCGGAATGTTCTAATTTTACATGTGGAGGTTCATCTCAATCATATCAGCCTACCAGCAAAGTTTCATGGCTAGATGAAATCTAGTTTTGAACATATTGAAGATTTTCGGTATTGGTAGCAGGGTGCATAAACTTTGAACTCAGTTTTAAAGGCTTTAGAGGCCTCAGATGAGGTCAAAAAATTGGGTGACAAGCACCTTGCATTGGTAAAGCCTGTAGAGTGCTTCATGGCATTTCCAAAATGGGGTTATAATAGTCAATGGGGTCAACTGGTGATGACTTGTGGTCTCTGGAAGTCGGGCCACTTGAAATGGTGGAAAATAACTTTCATTCAAAATTTCTGTTCGAGTTTCAAAACTCATTTTGAGCCGACTTTGATGTAATAAATTGTAAAATAAAATAATTCTAAGTTTGGGTGGCCCTTAGGGCTAAATTTTTGGAACCTTCTCGGGCGGTGGAAATTGCCTATATAAAGAAGGCCCGTAGTATTATCTAGGGTAGTTCTGGGTAGTAGATCTGGGTATTGATTCAAGGCTTTGTCCTACAAAATATTGTAAGGGAATGCCCATGTGGCTTTGCATATTGTAATTTTGAAAGTTTTTAATTCCACATTTATGGAGATAATAAGAAGCCAATTTTTTGTTCTTGCATATTATTGTTGTTGTTTCTCTATTTCTATTATGTGTTTGTGGTATTAAGGGGAGCACCCTTCATCAAGTATATTGTGGAGGACCTTGGACACTACGGTTTTGCCATTGATTACTATATGGATTTGAATTTTGTAAAGGGTCTTGAGGCATTCCTTGACGTGGGGCCCATGGCTAATGTTAAGCAATGAAGAATATTTTCTCATCTTCTCCTTTTATCTTTAGATACTCTGTTGGAAGATGTTGGTTTTCCACATTAGCAACCAATTTGCAGTGACAATCTTTATTCTATTTTTGGCAATGTGGACAGTACTCAGCTAACTGCACCTCAGCCTCTACATGTTTCTTCTTAGCAGCCATTGTATCCAAATGTGTGGTGACATCATTGATGATTTCTTACTTGAAATCAGACAACAAATTTGAAATTTCCATCTTTGAAATACCAGAGCCACTTCCCTTGGCTATTGCGGAGCGAAATCCCCTTCCTTTCTTTACTACTGACCTAGAGTAGTTCTGGAAAATCTTCTGAAGGTCATCCCATGAAGATTGGGATATATATCCTCCTGCTATCAGATCCAATGCTTCAAGACAGTTCTCATTTATTCCTCTAAGAAAAATCAGCTTCTGGGACTCCTCTTGCAGGGCATGTTGTGGGTTCTTTTGTAAGTTGAACAAGAAGCGAGATATATAATCTTCTAATGTTTCATCTTCTTGTTGTGACATTCTAAAAATGTTATCACCTTTTGAATCATTTCCCCTATAATATTCTTTATACTTCCTAAGAAACAGACCTCTCATATCATCCCAATTTGCTACTGCATTTTCCCCCAAGCCCATAAACCATTTTAAAGCTGACCCTTTTAGTGTGGTTGGGAATAATTTTAGCTTGTGACTATCATTATTATAGTCAAAGCTCCGACACAAGATATCAAATTCAAATAGAAAAGTATCAGGATCCTCTTTGACAAGACCATAAAACTTTGGTAATGCTGATGTAGGTATATTTTTGAGATTGGGATTATTGACAAGACTTGGTATTGGAAATGGAAATGTGGGAGCTGCCATAGCTAGAGGTATGGGATATTGAAACTATGGCTGGAATTTGATAATTGTTGGGGAATTCTGGACATCAAGTGGTCCTGAAGTGGGGTTAGTATGGAAGCTGGCCAATATTTTCTCAAATGGACGAAGGTCCAATGTTTTCTGGATGTCTTCTTCTACTGAAGATGATGATGTAGTAAACTCTGGGCTTGCGTCAAGAAATGGTAGTTCAGGTTCTTCAAATTATTCTTTTGGTTTTACAGGCTCCTTAGGAAGTAATCTACCATGGACATCTCTCCTTCTTTGATGCTCGCAAGAAATTGGTGACTTGTTGATCAAGCCCACAACTTTACAGTTCCTAGCTAATAAACTAATCTAAAAATAAATGACTCGTGAAGGTTCCTAGCTTGATACCATCCCCGGTAGCGGTGCCAAAAATGTATAGTTTCACAATAGATGAAGATAATCATGCCATTATCTCTCTCTCAAGGATAATATATCTATTCTAAGGATTACTTATTCCATCATGAAATACACTTGAATTGTCAACCTAGGGACGTAGGACTTGAAATGGGTCAGCACAGTTTGTGCACTAAGTTCCTTTAGGATTCATAACACCTATGCTGCAGGAAAGTAAAATGTGTTGGAAGAATCTATACTGCTGCTAAAAAATAGTAAACACACCTTGGCTAACAATAGATAATTGCAGAAAGCTTAAAAATGAACCTAAACTAATAAAAACTCAAAACATCCATTATGATCATTTTTTGCAAGTGCTGCAAGAACTTTCACAGTAATAATGCTGTAGCAATAATACAGTAAATCTATCTAAAAATAGGAAACTGCAAGAAATGAATCTATTCTACCTAAATCTATTCCACCTCCCAAGTGGGCCCCCTTGGTTGGCTTCAACTAACTATGAACACAACAAGTACTTCAAAATCACTCTTCCATTAAAATCCTTCTTTGATTACATAAAAACTGAATAATTCATGAAGAATAGAAAAGAGTAACTTCTGAATCTAAATCAACATTATCTATTTTCTCATTAGCTTACTAAGATGATCCAAATCCATTATATAGAGGATTCGATGCTTATTAAAAACATACCGTAAAATTTTTTGAACAAACATCACCAAAAAAGAAGGCTGAAGATCAACCATGACATAGTACATTTACTACCAAGCAACAGAATAACAACTTGCAAGAAATATAGCAAGTTGTATCCCCTATATTATCTGGAACAACAACTCCTTTGCAGGCGCAGCTTATCCAGCAGAACTGAACTACGCTTTCTTTTCCATGACTGATCTCCATTATCCTCCTTCTTAAATGTAGTAATCACCACTCTTTGCGTCACTCCTCATTCTCCTGAAAAGTTAGCAACATCTGGAACACATATGCAAGATAACATTCCTACTTTTACTTAGATATTAGAACATAGCTTAAAATAGTTATATGAAATACTGCATTCTATGTATAATATTAAGCAAAACATGTCATACACACTACCCATAGGTTTAGTAGGTTCTAGCTGTCTCTGGCATAAGCTCACAAGATATTTACTACAAGTGTTTAGAAATGTTTTGTCAAAGCACAAAGAGTGTGTCCAAACTATGAAAACTATATCAAAATTAAGACATTAATATGCCTCATCAAGGGGGGTGAATCAGTTATCCACAGTCCCAAATTAAAATGTATAACCAAAAAAAAATTACTTAAACTTCTGCAGCTCGATAACATGAAATAGTATTATGTCTGTGCTTTTACTGATTACCAATTAATAACATATAATGATTACCGACCAAATCCAATATGCAATATGTAAAGTATGAAAACAAAAAATCATCACAATCAACACATAACACAAGAGATTTAACGTGGAAACCCTGTTAAGGGAAAAACCACCTAGGACCAGCAACCCAAAATTGTTCACTCTTCTAAAGTGAGCTCGGTGAAGACCCAACCCTATTAAAGGTTACAAACACACTGTAAGGTGTGACCTTGTTAGAGGATTTTAGACCAATAGTTATCATCCAACCAACATTCACTATGGGGTTGACAGGATAACAAATGTACACTCTATGAATGACATTACAAGACTTTCAAGTCCACTCTATTAAAAGATTTATCTGATTACAATGGTTAAACTGTAACAACAATTTGATCTGAATACAACACGACTTCAATTGCAAATTATCCGATCTATTCTTAAGCTCATTCAAATCCTTTGATCATTATATCAATACTGTTTCAATCACTATTTTGTAACTTACTGTCACTTGGTTATAGCTTTTTGATGCTCGATAATCTCTACAGTTCGGTTCTCCTTTAACTAGTTTGATTAGGCATGCATGAAACTTGTCACGTGATATCTCTATAGTCTCCTTCTTCTGGCATTAGTTTCATCATGAAACTCTAGTCTCTTAAATAAATAAATAAACCATTTTAATTCCATCCATTAGATTTTGCTTCTTAATCTCCTTCATTGATTTTGCCACTTTAACCTTCCTCGGCTGATGTGTCAATAACATGTTTTATTTCAATCCATTAGATCTTCCTTGAATTATGTTAGCCATTGATCTTTGTAACAAAATTTATCTCCATCCTCAATCTTATACACTTTCCATCTCATCAATCCTTATCAGTTAAACTGATCATTTAGTGCTTTTCTCTTGTTCGGTTAACAAAGAAATGCATCAGTGAACATGAGCTCGGTTTATACTATTCTCGGTATACACTACACTTTGTCGGTGTATACTAGAATGCTTCTTTAACCGACCACACTTCTTTGTGCATTTTGGCTCTATCCTTCATCATAGATGAATGCAACATAATCAAGTCAATAACATAAGGTCATAGACTCATCCATAGATTATCCAATGTATTCCTTATCCTCATCTATCATATCCATCTTCCTCAATGTAGTTATATCTGTTCTTCATCTCTTTTCTTCTTCTTTTTATAGATGTTTAGGTATGGTAACTCACAAGATAAGTACTATCAAAACTAGTTGACATCACTGACAACATATTACTTATTTAATCATCTTACATATCTAATTAGCAACTTAGTGATCTTCAAATCACAGATCTTTAAGTTATTAGTTCACTCAAATCAGTTGTAGTTCATCAATCTCTCCCTTTGGCATTGATAGCAACACAAGCAATATGAAATATGCCAAACATGTATTCTACAACTCAGTAAGCAAATGTTGCAACAAGCTCTCCCTAGCTTAATATGTTTAATCACCACGTTACTTAAAAAGCATTTGTAAGTGCAGACTATCTTATGCAGATATGATTTTTTCAGTGCTCTTCTATTCTTCAGTAACTAATCATCAATGCTCTCCCTTTTCTGTATCTCTCTCCTTGTGACTCTATTTTACTATTTCATATTTCTCTCCCTATAGTTCATATTGAAATCTCTCTCCCTTTGACAACAATTCCAAAGAAAAATAGAAACATACAGCTCTTCAGTAGCTAAATGACTCACTTTTGTTCGGTGCACTTCACTGTATCTCTGTATACTGTTGTGCAAATCTATTCTAGTTCTTCAACCTTTCATGACTTGAGATAGAAATCCAAAGTGTGAACTATGCTGCATCAACATGTATGATCTTCTCATAAGATTAGGCTAATGCAACCTCCAGATCACCTTAGTGACTAGTAGACAGGGGACAGACCCCAAGTCTAGTCCTCAAGTATTCAAATGTGTCCTTTGTTAGAGGCTTAGTAAATATGTCAGCAAGTTGTTCTTTTGATGTAACAAATTTTAGCTTAACTTGCTTCTCCTGTACTTGTTCTCTCAAGTAGTGATACTTAATAGATATGTGCTTTGTTTAGAGTGCATCACTGGATTCTTTGAAATATTAATGGCACTAGTGTTGTCACAATATATAATCACCGGCTTAGTGATTACCTCATTCACACCTTCCAACACTTGCTTGATATATGCAATATTTGAATAGTTACTTGTAGTAGCAACACACTCTGCTTCAGCTGTAGACTGAGAAATGCAAGACTATTTCTTACTTGTCCATGTAACAAGTTTTTCACCAAGATAACTGAGAGGGGGGGGGGGTGAATCAGTTATTAGATAATTATAACTTTTATCATCTTCAACAACATTAAACCATATAAGGAATATAATTACCAACCATAGAAAGATATTCATACACAATAACACAAGATATGTTGATTGCGGAACCTCTTGATCAAAGAGTAAACCCCGGTGGGAATGATGCCCACAAAAGATGCACTAATATGAATATTCCTTGTGAGAGGATGGACTCTATTAGGAGTCTTATGAAATACATTCAGTACATATGAATCCCTATTAGGAGATTTTGAATCCCTGTTAAAAGATTCTAACCCTGTTAAGAGTTATGGAAGACAAAAGGACCCACTACCCAAACAGCTTCAGGATAAGATCACTAAACACATTGTCCAAATACTGAGATATTTAAGAGGCACAATGGACTATGGATTATGGTATGAAAAATATGATGATTTTACCCTATGTGCATATACAGATGCTGATTGGGGAGGTAGTTTTGATGATAAGAAAAGCACCAGTGGTGGAGCATTTTTCCTTGGAGGAAGATTAGTTTCTTGGGTAAGCAAGAAGTAGAATTGTATCTCACAAAGCACAATAGAAGAAAAATATGTAGCAACAGCAAACAATTGTAACCAGATAATTTGGATGAAGCAGATGCTGAAGGATATTGGTATAAAATTTGTTGAACCTGTTGTTGGGTTCAATCACGAAGCTGTGTCCCACTTTTAGGGACGAAGGAAATCGTGAAATCATCAAACAAAAAATTTTGCCTGCCTTCGTGCAAAGTCTATACTTCACCCAAAGTCCTCAGGATGCTTCGTGCGAAGACACCATGTAGGGGTCTTCACACGAAGACCCCTGCGTGGCTTCATGTGAAGTATATACTTCGCACGAAGCCATTTAGGGCTGGATTTTTTATAAATTTCTGGCGATTCATTTTCTAACCATCATTTTCATTGGAGTAGTTTGTGGACCCCTAGGCTTGGAGCAAACTATGTCACCACGCCAGCACACTAGCGCTTCCCAAGCTTCGTCGACCTCTTCAATTTTCTAGCAGTACCAGGTACACATATTTTTCTCATTTTTTATTGTAAATAATATGTTTTGTATTTATTTTAACTAGTTATTTGTTTTAAATAATTTTTAATTTGTATAAATGTTAGAAAATGTTATCTAAATGTTAGAAAATGTTAGAAATTGTAGGAGAAATGTTAGAAAACATTCAGATTCGAGTTAGAAAATGCTAAATTTTAAGTTTAAAATTGTAATTATTAAGAATTTCTCTCTCTCTCTCTCTCTCTCTCATGTATGTACACACATTTTTAGTAAACTTATTAAAGTTAGCTATTTATTTTATTTATAATTTTTAGTTTGTGAAAATCTTAGAAAATTGTAGTTCAATTTTTGAAAATGATTTAGTAGTATGTTAGAAAATGTTAAAAAATTATAGTACAATAAGTTTTTAGGACCCTTATTTCTCTTTTACAACATATTAAGACACTTAGGATCCTTTATTATAATTTACATATTACCTGACATCTTACTTGACACATAGGACCCCTTAAGACCCATACAAACCATTATTATATATTAAAATATCCTATGACACATTCATCTATCTTAACTTCTGTTAATACATATGTGAACCCATTGTTGCCCACAAGAACCCTTAAGACATACTAGTATCAATTAACGTAACCTAAGATACCTTAAACCACTTATCGTGCGTCTATGACCCATTAACATTGTTGGACCATTATACAGTCCCTTATGACATTTTAAGACATCTATGACCCATTCAAATCATCAAGACCCATTAACATATCTTAGGTTGTCTTAGGACACATTTATGTACATCTTAGATTTAATTAATTTATCATACAAGGATCATCCACTAATGAAACGTAGGACCCCTTAGGACCTCTTATGTTACCCCTGACCCCTTAAGACACATATATATACCTGACTCATTGTTACCCATGACCCCTTAAGATGTAGTCTAGGACCACTTATATTGCACCTATGACCTATTAACATTCTAGGACTCTTATC
This sequence comes from Chamaecyparis obtusa, assembly GCA_027943335.1. Classification (NCBI taxonomy): domain Eukaryota; kingdom Viridiplantae; phylum Streptophyta; class Pinopsida; order Cupressales; family Cupressaceae; genus Chamaecyparis; species Chamaecyparis obtusa. Next base: position 121,355 of record BSBK01011505.1, on the reverse strand, counting down.
TAGATCCCTTATGAAATCTTAAAACAAATATAAAACCTTAGGACCCCCAAGACCCATTAAAAAAATTTAGGATGTCCTAGGACTGGACTTAGACCACTTATGATGTTCTATGACCCATTAATATTATTGGACCATTATACATCCCTTATGATATTTTAAGACATATACATGACCTATTCAGATCCTGAAGATCCATTATATATGTATACGAGGATCCATTAATGTAACCTAGGACCCCTTATGACCTTTTATGTTACCCACGACCCCTTAAGACAATCAAGGACCACTTATGTTACCCATGACCCCTTAAGAAACTCTAGGTCATATTAGGTGGACTAATAGGTCACATTAGGTCATATTAGGAAATAAGGTACATGTCTAAGTCATTTCTCTACTTAAATACCTAACTAGACCTATTAGGACCAAGTAGACCTAACTAGGACCTATTAGGATCAATTAGATAGGTATTAGGTCTTTAACCAACATTAGTCTAACCAATTAGATGTATTAGGATCTATTAGGTCCAAATAGACCTAACTAAACCTATCTAGACCTGTTATGACAGGTAATTAGGACAGACCTAATATGACCCATTGATATCTTATCTATACCTTAAGACCTCTTATGAACTACCCACGACCCCTTAAGACACTCCATGACTCCATGACTCCATAATAGGTTGAACATTAGGTCATATTAGGAAATAAGGTATGTCTAAGTTGTTTCTAGAACTTATAGACCTAACTATCTACCTATTTGGACCAAGTAGACCTAACTAGGACCAATTAGACAGGTATTAGGTCTTTAACCAACATTAGTCTAACCAATTAGATGTATTAGGACCTATTAGGTCCAAATAGACCTAACTAAACCTATCTGGACCTATTATGACCAATTAGATAGGTAACTAGACCAATTATGACCTATTGAGACCAAAATTTAGGACCTATTAGACTTAACTAGACCTAACTGTACTAGGACCAATTATGACTCAATTAGAATCAATTAGAACCAGTTAGGAGGTATAATTAGACTCAATTAGAACCAATTATGACTCTAGGACCACTTATGTTACCCACGACCCTTAAGATAGTCTAGGACCACTTATATTACCCACGATCCCTTAAGACACTCTACATGACTCTTATCTATGTACGTTATGATAGGTAATTAGGACAGGTAATATGACCCATTGATGTCTTATCTATACCTTAGGACCTCTTATGTTACCCATGACCCCTTAAGACACTCCATGACTCTTATCTATACCTTAGGACCTCTTATGTTACCTATGACCCCTTAAGACAATCAAGGACTAGACTTACATTACCCACGACCCCTTAAGACACTCTAGGTCATATTACCTATCCTAATAGGTCACATTAGGTCATATTAGGAAATAAGCTATACATCTTTAAGTTGTTTCTCTACTTATAGACCTAACTAGACCTATTAGGACCAAGTAGACCTAACTAGGACCTATTAGGACCAAGTAGACCTAACTAAACCTATTAGGACCAAGTAGACCTAACTAAACCTATTAGGACCAAGTAGACCTAACTAGGACCTATTAGGACCAATTAGACAGGTATTAGGTCTTTAACCAACATTAGTCTGACCAATTAGATATATTAGGACCTATTATGACCAATTAGACAGGTAACTAGACCAATTAGGACCTATTAGGACCAAAATTTAGGACCTATTAGACTTAACTAGACCTAACTATAACAGGACCAATTATGACTCAATTAGAATCAATTAGAACTAGTTAGGACCTAATTAGACTCAATTAGAATCAATTATGACTCAATTAGAATCAATTAGAACCAATTAGGAGGTCTAATTAGACTCAATTAGAACCAATTATGACTCTAGGACCACTTATGTTACCCACAATCCCTTAAGACATGCTCTACATGAATCTTATCTATGTACATTATGATAAATTAGAATCAATTAGAAGATCAATTAGAATCAATTAGACTCAATTAGACTCAATTAGAATCAATTCTAGAATCAATTAGACTCAATTAGAATCAATTACAATCAATTAGACCTATTTAGACTCAATTAGAATCAATTAGAACCAGTTAGGACCTAATTATAGTCAATTAGAACCAATTATGACTCTAGGACCACTTATGTTACCCACGACCCCTTAAGATAGTCTAGGACAACTTATATAACCCACGACCCCTTAAGATACTCTATAGTCCTAGATAGGTATAACCCACGACCTCTTACGTTACCTACGACCCCTTAAGACCTCTTATTATAAATTTTTGACCCCTTAAGACCTAATTAGTATGTGTCTTAGGACTCTTAAGACCTAATAAGACCACTTATGTTACCCACAACTCCTTAAGACATGAGCTATGACCACTTATGTTACCCATGACCCCTTATGTAAATGCATTTTTAGTAAATATTAAAGTTAGTCCTATGACCCATTGATGTACATGTTAGGTTTCACTAATACATACTAGGATGTCCTATGACCCATTGATGTCTTATCTATACCTTAGGACTACTTATTTGTTTCCATTTTACATGCAGTTATAATGTTGTAATCAAGTACTTAATTATTAACACTTAGCTCTTTCACATGTGATGTACATCTAGATGGCCACTCAGGGTGCACCTCGGACTCCTGACATTCATACTATTTTTCACATGGCCGACAAAGAGATAGCTAGACTTAGACAAGTGGAGATGGTATATACAAAGACACATGTGCTACTATATTGACTAGTTTGGAGTCTATCACTAGTAGATTGAGGGGCCACACTTCATTTACACCTCAGGTAGTTGAGGCCATTTTTCAAGAGTTGAGGGAGGAGATCTTGGGTGATGTTTCCTTGGCACTGGTTCAGAGCCTCGTGTCCAAGGAAATCATCAAACAAGAGATGTTCCCACATTATGAGAGGATGAGAGTGGTGAGGGCTTATCAAGTGACATGATGTGTGATCCCTTAGATTGCTTGTATGATTTACCCTTGAAATCTTGCAACTTATGGTCATTATCCAAATAACGACCAAATTCCATTATACTTTGCACAATAGTTGTATGCTGAGTTCCGTTTGGGACTCAGGGTCAACTATTTTGATATCCCACCTTTTTATGGTTAGGGGTTGGGTAGGGTTGCAGACCATGATCAGTATCATAGGGCTAATCAAGTTGTGTAGCCTCATAGATGGCTAGTTGGAGAGAGGAGTCTGGTAGTGACCCCGACAATGGTTGCTACTATAGATAGAGTCATCATTGCTTCTCAGAGGGGAGTTCTGGATAGCATAGGATAGATTGCTTCTGTAGCCAAATCGATTAGTTCAGATTCAGTGGGCAGATACATTTTGACTAGACCGAGTAGAGCCAGATCATCTTCTGAGGCTTCATCTAGTAGTACTGCAGGTGTGAGTGATGAGACATATAGAGCTGCTGGTCTTCCAATGCCTGGAGAGATACAAGCATTGTCAGGTTATCAAAGTACTTTAGATATGGCCCTTTACTTTTTGGAGGATCTCATGCAGGCCTATTCTCATAATGCCAACACGTAGAGGATCCCTATACATTCAGTCAGAGATTACATTTCACTTACACGGGGTCCTGTAGTTTTACCAACATAGGATGCACCATCTACTAGTCAGACACAACATAGTGCAGAGCATCATGCACAAGATAGTGTAGAGCACCGTGCACCCACAAATTAGTCTACAACTGTAGAGCATGGTATAGAGATTGGACATGTAGGCATCACCAGTGAGGGCCTAGACACTTTTGATGAGCAGTTGCGTGGGTTGGGTCAGGTGGATGTTGCCATTGATGGCGGGTCATTTATAGATATGTTATTTCATCCACATGGTTTAGATTCTACACCACTCCCCTCACAGCTAGTGACACCCCTACAATCCTCATTACTACAGAGGTTTGGGACCTTAGGTGGTGTGGGTGATGTAGTATCAGTTGATGATACAATGGTGTAGTGCACTAACGATCCTCCTGCTCCTGAGACTCAGGTACATATAAAAATTTCTTTTCTTTTTTATTAGGAGTTTTAGTGAATAATTAATTGTATGTGTATTAATGTTTGTTTAATGCATAATATTTTGTAGGCACAATTAGCAGAGCATGTTACCTCTAGTGTGGGTTCAGAGATCTTCCATATGATGTGACACCTACTAGTGGTCAAGTAAGTTTTAGATATATATGTATGTACATGTTTATATTTCAAGTACTTTACATCATATATCTACTATGCACATGTGTATATAACCAACTATTGTACACTATATTTGCAAGAGTCAGTCGCTGCTTTACAAGAAGATGATACACCTACTAGTGGTTAGGTATGTTTTAAAAATATGTAAGTTTAAATATGCATTTATAATATTTTAATTATTTTAGATTATTATCATATATACATGCATTTATATTCGTAGGGAACAGTTGCTGTCTCACAACCAGAGGATGCTCATGGCAGTCACTCAGAGGGTCGTTCTGTTCGTATGAGCCTAGATGACTCCCTAGTTTAGGACATGTTGAACATATATTTTAGTTGAGACTCAGTTTATGATTCGATACATATGATTTGAGACGTACATATTTGATTAGATGTTATGCTTAGATTATATGATATGAGACACATTTATTTGATTAGATGATATGATATGAGACACATTTACTTGATTATCTAGACATATATTTGATTAGATATCTATGATTAGATTAGATGGTTTTATTTGATTAGATGATATGATTTGATTTGATTATATATGATATATATGATTCGAGACATATGATTCAAGACATATATTTGATTAGATGATATATGATTAGATTATTAGATGATTAGATGATTAGATGATTAGATGAATCTATGATTAGATTGTTTAATTTGATTAGATGATATGATTTTTTTTTATTAGATGATATATGATTAGATTAGATGGTTTTATTCCATTAGATGATATGATTTTATTTGATTAGATGATCTATATGATATATGATTTGACTAGATGGTTTTATTTGATTAGATGACCTATGATTTTATTTGATTAGATGATATGATTAGATTAGATGGTTTTATTTGATTAGATGATATGATTAGATTAGATTGTTTAATTTGATTAGATGATATATGATTATATTAGATGGTTTTATTCCATTAGATGATATGATTTTATTTGATTAGATGATCTATATGATATATGATTTGACTAGATGGTTTTATTTGATTAGATGATCTATGATTTTATTTGATTAGATGATTTATTTAGATGATACGATAACTAATTTCATCATTTTTTAGTGTCTTAAGGGGAGGTCTTAAGGGGATCTATAATTAATATCATAAAAGATAACTAGTTAATACATGTAACTAATGTCCATAATAACTATTCTAACTAATTCTAGAACTAACACATGTCATACTTGTAATATAACTAATTTCATCATTTTTTAGTGTCTTAAGGGGAGGTCTTAAGGGGATCTATAATTAATATCATAAAAGATAACTAGTTAATACATGTAACTAATGTCCATAATAACTATTCTAACTAATTCTAGAACTAACACATGTCATACTTGTAATATAACTAATTTCATCATTTTTTAGTGTCTTAAGGGGATCTATAATTAATATCATAAAAGATAACTAGTTAATACATGTAACTAATGTCCATAATAACTATTCTAACTAATTCTAGAACTAACACATGTCATACTTGTAATATAACTAATTTCATCATTTTTTAGTGCCTTAAGGGGATCTATAATTAATATCATAAAAGATAACTAGTTAATACATGTAACTAATGTCCATAATAACTATTCTAACTAATTCTAGAACTAACACATGTCATACTTGTAATATAACTAATTTCATCATTTTTTAGTGTCTTAAGGGGAGGTCTTAAGGGGAAGTCTTAACCTGGGATCTATAATTAATATCATAAAAGATAACTAGTTAATACATGTAACTAATGGATAATAACTATATTCTAACTAATTCTAGAACTAACACATGTCATAAGTAATATAACTGATTTCAAGCATACATAAAATCTTTAACTAACATGAAATCTATAAAAATCATTGAATAATCAAAGTATACGTATAAAATTCTATATATTAAAACCATTGAACCATCAAATAGGTTCATCATATATCAACAAATTATAGCCTATCATATGTTTAAATATATAAAAAAAGTATAATGAAATTTAATCCACAGATATCAAATAGGTCCCAACACAACAAAGAAGTGTACATGTATTAAACTTTTTAGATCAACTCAAGTGGTTCAGACCTTTCATGGAGAACCTATAATATTCTCTCATGATCCTCACTATCTAGTCTCCACTTACGATGTCCACGTTGAGATTTAACTGTATGAAGACAAATGGATGTGGCAACTACTAGGTGACTATATTGGAACACCTTATTGTCTAGTTTATAATCAACAAAGTGAATATCATGTTGAATTACTTTGATTTGTTTGAAATATGTTCCCTCTAAAACAATTGAACCTACAAGTCACATATTTTAACAATATATAAATTTAAACAAACTCAATTTGAATTTTGTTAAAAGGTTGAAATTTAAAATTTACAAATTCAGTTCAATATATTGATGTAAACTGGATATACAAACCTATGGGGAACAACATTCCATCGGTTTCTTTAGGTTCAAGTAACTTCATCCTCTCTGCGGTACAACACAGTAAACAATAATCAACTCCTTCTACATTTCCACTCTCAGCAATCACTACAAAGACATCTCCTGCACAATAAATTTTTATATATACGTGTGTGAGATCTTAAAATAAATACTTAGTTCAATCTATAGATCTATCTATATCTATGATCTATACATGCAACTCAGTGTACCATATAATGTGAAATTTATATATACTTACCAATTTTGACCAATCCCGAGATATGATCGTAATCAGTAGAAATCAAAGGAACATCATTGAAGTTTTCATCTTCGTCTCTATCAAATGTATTAGTACCAACTAGTGGCACTAGATTCCATGTGCTTACATATCCACGATCTTGATTGATACATTCCTCATAATTGTCAGCAATGCAATGACAAAAAAAGCATGAGTAGTCCCTAGTGTTCAACATCCAATTGCGACAATTCGTACTCATAACTGAATGCAAAGATCATGTCTTTTCTATCCTATTGCAACCATGCATAATTTTTCTATCCACACCTGAACAAATGCATATATATAATACATTCTATATAAATATAATTTGAATAAAAATATCATCAAAATTTTAAACACTTTCAAATAATTAAAAAATGTGTGCATACCTTTTATCTCCCAAAATTTTCTATATGGCACCACCTGAGTCAATCCTGATGACGCGTCATTCTCATTTGGTGAAAAATGTGTCTTGCACCATTCAACCACATCATGTGCATTTTTTATATGCACTCCCTTATAATTCATTTGATACTTTCGTATAGCACGTTTGATGCAAGCTCCGACACCATCATGTTCACCTTTTCCATGTCCACTCTCAAAGAAACTCCAGACATGTGGTATGTTTTCATTACGATGATATCTACATAGTGCATAAAATGGTCTTGATGATTTAAATTGCGCAGCACATTCATCTGACCAAACATAATGTTTATCAATTTTTATACCTCTTTCTTTCACATTTGCAAAAAACATCTTGAAGCAGTGTTCCACATAATGAATGTCATGTTCTCTATCATCACTTATATAAAAATGATATTCCTTCTTGATGACCCATGCTTCAAATGTGCTCTAAATACCATCCAAATCTAATTGTGTGTGTCGATAACACACATGTACCATAATAGTAATTTTCTCTGAAAAATAGTATTCTGATTGAATTGCCTTTTGATGAACAAAAGAATAATTTTTTGCAAAATCAACAACTGATACAATAGTTCCAAGTGGGAAATTGTCTCTCTGTGTTTGAAATTGTTGTGCTTGCCACTTTGCAAAAAAAGCATGATGAATGTAGGGTTGAATCATTTTTTTAAATTTTTCCATAAAAACTCCAACATTTATCTCCTCTTCAACATATTCTAACCTTTTGGATTCTTTCCCAAATTTTGTTTCATTCTTTACATATTTGTAACTCTTGCAATTTACCATCTTTGTTACATCAATATTTTCATTTTTCAAAGGAAAAAGAGACAAATCGGCACATGTTTGGCATATTCCTTTTATGCAATTTATTTGTCCAGCTACATCATCTCTTTTGTCACATAAAATGGATGAGATGAACTCACTTCGTCTAGTAGGAGGAGCCTTTTCAAAACCATAAGTGTCTTCTACAAACTTTTGAAAAACTTGATAGTGGAGATCAAATTCAATATGATAACGACAAAAAGTTTAAAACACTTTGTTTGTCCTGATATAATATGGCTTCAATCTTCCAAACAATGTTTTCCCAATCTTTATATTAGGATTTGAACTAAGAAATGACACATAAATTTCATGTTGTGTTGTGTCCAACCAATGTTTCGTATGATATTCATATTGATTAGCTGAAATTCTATGTCTGATAACATCTCTAGTCTTTGATGAAGGACGTGTATTATCATTCCAAAATGATGTGATCAAATTTTTTGTTTCTTCATCAATCCTATCAAAAGAAGGAGCTCTACACATGATTGCCCAAGTGCCTTCCAAGGTGCTATCATCCAAAAGTATTCTCTTATTAACATATCATGATATTATTTTCCTATTAAAACCAATGTGAGATGAAACTAAAGATATATTTATTTTTCATCTCATACTGTTACCTACAATGGATGTCAACATAACTTTTCTTGTAATGGACTTATCTATAGTTCGAGATCGCTTCCCTAGCTGGTTCAAACCTTTCTTAAGATTTTCAATCATATCAATTTGCATGTCAACAAATTTTCTCTTCTTTGATGATGTGTCTATACCCAATAATTTTAATGCTCCTTCCAACTTTTTGTCTATAAGTGAAAGCAATTGAGCTTGTTCAAGTGTTTCAAAATTATCAAATTTACCCAATATTTCTCTTGCTATCATTTTGATTGATCTCTTTTTAACAAGACTTAATTGTTGAGCATTAGCAAGTGATCTCAAAGTGTCCAAATTCATTGTAAGTAAATGATCTAAGTTTCTATAACTAATATTTTTCTTTACACTTTGAGCTAAATTTAAAAGTTCATCCATACCAGTAGGAGCACGTGATGTTGACCCTTCTCCAACATCAATTGTTTGAGCCTCTCTAGGGAGTAATTCTAACCCTTCTTCAATGTACAATTCTTCGACTTGACTTGACCCTCCTACTTCAGCTTGTCTTTTAGCTTCTTTAGTTTTATGATAATATGTCAATGCAGCTTCATGATTTCTTTGTTCAGTACCGGCTGACCTTTTTCTAGAAGATTTACTTTGTCGTCCCTTCTTGTTCCCCATTTCTTCGAGCTCCAAAAAATGTCCTCCACAAGATCGTCAACAAAAATTCCTTCTTCAAAAAATGCCTTCAATAATAGAAAATGCAAATTTATTAATTGCAATTTGATTTAAAATAGAAATGAAAAATTTTACTTTTATACCATTTTAAAAAAAAATTTAAAAAATTTTTTACTGGTCGACTAGGGTACTTTGTATGAAGTACCCCTGGGAAAAATCCCCGCCATGGATTTTGGCCACAATTTTCACTCAAGAGGCTTCATGCGAGGGGTCTTCGAACGAAGCCCCCTAGGTGGCTTCATGCGAAGACCCTCTTTGCACGAAGCCACAAAAACAAAAAATTGCCCTCAGAAAATAACTCAACTGCAGAAAAATGGTCTTCCGGGGCCAGAAACAAGGACTAAACAAGATGATTTTTTTCAAACAAATGATGTCAAAAGATGCTATTCGGAATAAGCTTTCTAATGAATATAATTTTAATACATATTGAGTTCATTATCACTTTTAAATATTACTTTAACTAAACATAGGTTGTTTGGTCATTCAACAACCTGTCTCTTCACGACTTCAGGAAAAATAGTAAATGATTAAAAAAAAATTATGAAAAATATGTAGGAAAAGTGTATTTGTGTTACCTTTCTATTAAAATTTTTATAAAAAAAAAAAATTGATATACCTAGATCAAGTTAGAGCGATCCAAGTGACCTTATGTCTAGATTACAGTTACTGTCACTTTAAAACTTAATAAACTATGAAATATTGATCCAAAATGAATAAAACCAATTGCATCCTTTAGATATTGAAGTTAAAAATATAATCTCAAAAGAATTACATCATTATCATATTTTAAAAAAAAGTTATGCCGATCCAAGTGACAGTACCTCCTTAAAAACATAGTTTTTTCATGCAAACCACTTTTAGAAGGAGAAGGAAAAATTAATTTAAATAATTTTTTATTTTTTAAAAATATATTTAAAAACTAGAAACAAAAATCTAAAAGACTCTAGTTTACATCATCTTCAAATTCCTAATAGTTTTGTGGCAACATGTGTTTGAAAGTGAAATATTTTCTCAAAATGGTGATCTCTGTGTCAAAGTTGGCCAAAAGTTGGGACTCACTATTGTGGGACCACCCTGTTATACATTGTGACAACACCAGTACAGTTAGTATGTCTAAGAATCTTGTATTACATTCTAAGACAAAGCATATAGATATTAAGTATCCTGTTGTAAGAGAGAAAGTTGCTAAGAAAGAAGTCAGACTTTGAGTACATAAGTACAAAGGAGCAGATAGCAGATATATTCACAAGGCCTTTGCCTAAGGATACATTTGAGTATCTAAGAGGTATGCTTGGGGTTATGCCCCAGCCTATTTTTGAGAAGTGATGCAGTTGGTTGCATCTATCCAGTGGTATATGAGCCTTATCTTTCTTCTGGACTGGATGTTGGTACTTCCTCTATGGGGGAGTATGTGTATCTAAGCTGAGTCATGAGGACTCTAGTAAATGTATTTTTTGAAAAGTGTCTTTTGACATTGAGTTGTTGTTGACTTAGTGATGGAATTTTTGTCATTGATGTCAATGGGGGAGAAGTATACATGAAAAACAATATGAGACATATGTTGGAGAGAACTGAACATGATAATGAAGCAAGATTTGATTGATGAAGAGGATTTGAAGAAGCAGTGTTGCAATATTGGATTTTTGGAACATTGGATGTTTTTCATCTATGTTGCCATCAATGCCAATGGGGAAGATTGTTAGGAATGAATGCTAAGTGTTTGGCATCCATTTTGTAGCAGTTGTTGTTGCATTCATGACTATGATTGTCATTGATGTCGACACAGTGATTTACCAAAGACTTGCAGAGAAGCAGACAGAGTTTGGATTAGCGCACATGGGTTATTGCAGTTGGAGTTATGTGATGTTGAGGTTATACTCTTTGATATGTCATATATCTATGGTTAAGAGCATAGACAGTAATTCATTGATTCATGGAAGTTATGATCATTTTGGTGGAAGCAGTATTCAAGCAGTGTCCCTAAGTAACGGTTTGTGGAAATCGGATGATATCTCCTAATCGGGATGGAATCTAGTTTTTTGTAGTTAAAGGGAAGTTGAAGACACATTGATAGTGATGTGGATGATAGCATAGACTTCGAGGTTGGATGAGTGAAGATTTATTGTATTTGGAAGCTGACAGTTTTGTGTAATTTTGTAATCCCAAAAAGTATTTCATTTCACCAATCATACTCATTTCAAATTTAGTCTTCATTTCATCAAAAAATTTATCACTAGCTTCATCTTCTCCTCCAAAGATAATGTCATCAACAAAAATAACTATAACTAACAAACCATTTTCAATTTCTTTTGTGTACAAATTGCTATCAGCTGTTCCTTTTATAAATCCCAATTTTATCAAATACTTATCCAGTCTTGCATACCAAGTTCTAGGTGCTTGTTTAAGTCCATATAAATCTTTCTTCAATTTACATACCATGTCTCCTTCTTGAGTTAAAGGAAAACCTTCAGGCTGCTCAATGTAGACTTCTTCCAATTCTCCATTCAGAAATGCTGACTTCACATCCATCTGATACACTTTGAATTTCTTGTAAGCTGCATATGCCAAAAACATTCTTACTCCTTCAATTCTTGCAACAGGTGCAAAGGTTTCTTCATAGTCAATTCCTTCTTGTTGTGAGTAACCCTTACATACCAATCTTTCTTTGTTTCTTACTACTTCTCCTTGTTCATTCATCTTGTTTCTAAATACCCATTTAGTTCCAATAACATTCTTGTCTTTAGGTCTAGGGACCCATTCCCATGTCTTGTTCTTTTCAATCTGATCTAGTTCTTCTTTCATAGCATTAGTCCAACTTTCATCTTCACAAGATTCATTAGTAGTCTTAGGTTCAATTTGAGAAATCAAACATAACTCTTCTTGTGCCTCATTTCGAGTCATAACTCCTCTTTTGATGCTCCCAATAATATGTTCAAAAGGATGATTCCTTAACAAACTCTTGCTAGGTGTCACTGTCTCAGATCTCTCTTCAGATGTAGGTTCTTCAATAACTTCACTATGGCTTTCATTCAACAAATCACTTTTAATTTCATAAAACAATTCATTAGTTCCAGTATTAGGTTTAGGATGAGCTTCTTCATTAGATTCATAATCAAGCATTCTTTCCTAAATTTTGAACTTTTCATCAACTTTAATATTTGCGCTTTCAACAATAGTCTTAGTTCTTTTATTGAAACATCTATATGCTTTTCTTTTCAAAGATATCCAAGAAATATATCTTCATCACTTCTAGGATCAAACTTTCCAATATCATCATCTCTCTTTATATAACATTTGCTTCCAAAAATTCTAAAATACTTAACTGAGGGTGCATGTCCAAACCATAATTCATAAGGTGTCTTGTTTGTGTCTGCTCTGATTTGTACTCTGTTCATTGTATATACTATTGTGTTCACTGCTTCTCTCCAGAATATCTTTGCCAAATTATTTTCAAACAACATAGCTCTTGCTGCTTCAGTTACTAATCTGTTCCTTCTTTCTGCAATGCCATTTTGTTCAGGTGTACTAGGGGCTGAATACTGTCTTTTAATGCCATTTTCTTCACAAAAGTTGTTAAACTCTCTAGAAGTAAATTCTCCACCTCTATCAGATCTCAAACACTTAATCTTCATTCTAGATTCATTCTCAACTTTATTCTTAACAATCTTAAACTTATCAAATGCTTCATATTTTTCTTTAAGAAATGCAATCCACATCATTCTTGTAAAATCATCAACAAGAATCATAAAATACCTTTCTCCATAGAATCCTCTAGTCTTGGTAGGACCGCTCAAATCTGTATGAACAATCTTTAGCTTCTCTGTAGATGTAAACTTCTTACTAGGAAAAGAACTTCTCTTCTGTTTAGCCATTACACATTCTTTGCAAATCATGTTAGTAGGCTTCATAATTTTAGGTAAATCTCTTACTGCAAGTGTAGTACTTACTTTCACAATTTTATCAAAGTTTATATGACAAAACCTTCTATGACATAACCAATTGTCATCAATTTTAGTAATCAAACATGTCATCTTAGTAGGATTCAACTGAAATACATTACCTCTGGTTCCAAATCCAGTTCCAATCAAATTTCCATCTTTATCCTTTATCACACAAGTTTTCTCAATAAACCAAACTTGATATCCCTTATCAACTAACTATCCAACACTCAAAAGATTATGTTTCAATCCATCCACAAAATAAACATCATCAATATTAGTCTTTCCATCAAGAGTAATAGATCCTATACCTTTAATCAAAGAAGGTGCATTGTTTCCAACTCTAACAACCCCTCCATCATATTCATTCAACTTTATGAACTTTTTCATGTCTCTAGTCATATGATGTGAACAACCACTGTCTATAAAACAATCAGCTTTCTTTTCAACTTGAGAAACTAAGGCTTTTTCTTCCTTAACATCAGATTCAGGATTTTCTTCTTTAATTGCTACAAATCCTATGTCATCATTATTTTCAGTATCACTTTCACTTAAAGTTTTTTCTATACTAGCTTCAAGATCTTCATCATTAGCATAATAAAATTCCTTAGATCTTCTAGGTTTGAAATTGTTTTTGTAATTTTTAACTCTCTTAGGACATTTAGATGCAAAATGACCATATTCTTGACAAGTCCAACATTTAAATATTTTCTTACCATCTGGTTCTCTTTTCACAAGCAAGGCAATACCTTCTTCAATCTTCTTGTCTTCTTCATTTCTAGATCTGTTGTTGCCAGCATAATCTCCACTCATGCTGATGCTTCTTGAAAAAGTAGGGTGAACACTAAGAGCACTGAATGCTGTCTCCATTCTAGATAAGTCTCTTGATAATCTCAGGTTCATTTCTGCTGCTTCCAATCTTCCAAGAAGAGTCCCTCTTGTAAATTTTGTTGTACAAGGTATCACTTGTTCAATCATCTATGTTGTCTTCTTAAATGCAGGAGTTAATGTCCTTAGAATTTTTCATATCACTTCATTCTCTTTCTTTGTTCCTCCACAAGATTTTATACCTGTAATGATCTCTGACATTCTACCAATATAACTTCTAATAGATTCATCTTCCAACATTCTTATATCTTCAAATGCACATATCCAATTATGTAATCTAACTCTTTTTGCATGTTCATCACCTTCAAAAGTAGAGTGTAAAGCATTCCAAATTTCATGAGATTTTTTCAAATATTTTACCTAAATGTACTCATTCTCTGGAAGTGCTCTCAAAAGTGCTTCCCTTGCAAGTATGTTACACATGAATATATCTCTCTCTTTTGCAGTTAATGTTTCAAGATTGTCCTCTTCAATGATAGTCTTTATTATTCTTTGTAATCAACCAATAACCTGGTCCTAAACATAATAGGTGTCTCTTCATCTTTTCTTTCTAGTAGTCAAAATTTACTCCATCAAACTTAGGGCTTTCTTTCCTGAAATTCACCATGGATCTCCTTACGCTGTTAAACTTCTTTTTCAAGGACCTGCCACTTTGATACCAATTGTTAGAAAGTAAAGTCCACCAAGATAACTGAGAGGGGGGGGGGTGAATTAGTTATTAGATAATTATAAATTTTATCATCTTCAACAACATTAAACCATATAAGCAATATAATTACCAACCATAGAAAGATATTCATACACAATAACAAAAGATATGTTGACTAGGGAACCTCTTGATCAAAGAGTAAACCCCGGTGGGAATGATGCCCATAAAAGATGCACTAATATGAATATTCTTTGTGAGAGGATGGACTCTGTTAGGAGTCTTATGAAATACATTCAGTACATATGAATCCCTGTTAGGAGATTTTGAATCCCTGTTAAAAGATTTTAACCCTGTTAAGAGTTATGGAAGACAGAAGGACCCACTGCCCAAACAACTTTAGGGTAAGATCACTAAACACACTGTCCAAATAATCTTTGCATTACTCAATAGAATAATATGTTACCTCTTCTCTAACTATGCCAAACTACACTCACTATTACATTAGATCTCAATTTTAGATCTTTGTACTTCGCATGTCTTCCTTCACAAATTCACTTTCATACTTAGCTCTTTTCTTCACTTCATGCATACAGCATCACAACCGCCGCTACCATATCATAATTACACACTTTCACATTACAACTACATAATACTTCCTCATAAAAAAGAAATACATTCCTTCCTTTATACCACACTCAAATAATTACAAATGAGTCGGCATAACATTACAAAATAAAAGTTTCCACACACTACACCAAAATTACACAAAACTGTTGGCTTCCAAATACAATAAATCTTCACTCATGTGACCTCAAAGTCTGCACTATCATCCATGTCACTATCAATGTGTCTTCAACTTCCCTTTAACTGTGCAAAACCATATTCCATCCCGATTAGGAGATATCATCTGATTTCCACAAACCGCTACTCAGGAACACTGCCTAAATACTGCTTTCACCAAAATGATCATAAATTCCATGAATCAATGAATTACTATCTATGCTCTTAACCATAGATATATGACATATCAAAGAATATAACCTCAACATCACATAGCTCCAACTGCAATAAGCCACGTGCGCTAATCCAAACTCTGTCTGCTTCTCTGCAAGTCTTTAGTAAATCACTGTGTTGACATCAATGACAATCATAGTCATGAATGCAACAACAACTGCTATAGAATGGCTGCCAAACACTTAGCATTCATTCCTAATAGTGTTTTCACAATATATAATCACCAGCTCAGTGATTACCTCATTCATACCTTCCAACACTTGCTTGATATATGCAATATTTGAATAGTTAGTAGCAGTAGCAACATACTCTGCTTCAGCTCTAGACTGAGAAATGCAAGACTGTTTCTTACTTATCCATGTAACAAGTTTTTCACCAAATAAAAATGGGTGGT
Source organism: Chamaecyparis obtusa (assembly GCA_027943335.1). Taxonomy (NCBI): domain Eukaryota; kingdom Viridiplantae; phylum Streptophyta; class Pinopsida; order Cupressales; family Cupressaceae; genus Chamaecyparis; species Chamaecyparis obtusa. The sequence goes on along the minus strand of BSBK01011505.1, from coordinate 104,970 downwards.
ACTCTTTCTATCATCCACATTTCCAGCCCAATCAGCATCAATGTATACCTTAAGTTCAAACTTTCCTTCCTTAGGATACCATAGTCCATAATCTTTAGTTTTCTTTAGGTATCTTAAAATTCTCTTTGTAGAAACCATATGTGATTCTCTAGGATTTGCAAAAAATCTAGCAACTATTCCAACAACATGTGCTATATCAGGCCTACTGTGAACTACATACATTAACTTACCAATCATGGATTGGTAAAGTGTTTGATTTACCTCAGTAGTTCCATCTTCTTTAGTCAATTTACATCTAGTAGCCATCAGTGTTCCCATAGGTTTAGCATCTTCCATGCCAAATGTCTTCAATACTTCCTTTATGTATTCAAATTATGTGATGAATATACCATCATTCAGTTGAATCACTTGTAAGCCCAGAAAGAACTTAATCTCTCCAAACATAGACATTTCAAATTCACTTCTCATTTCATCAGAAAATGACTTACATATTTGATCTTGTCCTCCAAATATTATGTCATCCACAAATATCTCAGCAATGAAGATAGTATCATCAGAATTTTCTTTCATGTACAGATTGTTATTCTCACTAGTTCTAATAAATCCAATACTCAGAAAATAATTATGCAGCCTCTCATACCAGGCTCTCGGTGCTTGCTTCAAACCATATAAAGATTTATGTAATCTACATACCATATCTTTGTTGTCTGGACCAACGAATCCTTCAGGTTGTTCTATGCAGACTTCCTCTTCAAGTATTCCATTCAGAAAAGATGATTTTACATCCATTTGGTCAACTTTGAGCTTCTTGTGTGTAGCATATCCAAGTAACATTTTGACTCCTAATCTAGCAACAGGTGCAAATGTCTCACCATAATCTATTCCTTCCTCCTATGCATATCCCTTGCATACTAACCTAGCTTTGTTTCTTGTTACCTCTCCATTCTCATTCAGCTTGTTTCTGAATATCCACTTAGTACCGATTACATTCTTGTCTTTAGGTCTGGGTACTAAACTCCAGGTTTTGTTCTTCTCTATCTGTTATATTTCCTCTTTCATTGCATTAACCCATTCATCATTTTCTAATGCAACTTTTACATTCTTCAGTTCATATTCACAAACTAGACATGTACCTTTTCTTGCTTTACTACTTGTTTTCATGCCAGCTTGTTTGTCTCTCATGATTTGTGTCTCAGGATGATGTCTTCTGACAAATTTTTCCAATATTCGATCTCTTCTTTCTTGTTCATCCTGTGCAGGTTCATTTTCTTTCTCAATAGGTCCTTCTTGCTCATTGGTTTCTCTATCTTGTCTGTCGGTATTATTTTCCTGTTAACTGGTTATCACTGCCTGTTGTGTCAGTACAACCTCTAGTTGTTCAATGTAAGTGAATCTACCATAGTCTTCTGGTTCCTTTGTGATTTCCTTTTCATTCTTGTCATCAAACTCATCAACCTGAACATTATTACTTTCAATCATTTTATTTGTTACTTTGTTAAGACACTTGTATGCTTTACTTTTAGTGGAATATCCCAGAAATATCCCGTCATCACCTTTTGAGTCAAACTTCCCATTTCTTTCATCTTTCAGAATAAAGCATTACTTCCAAAAACTCTGAAATAACTTACAGTGGGTTTGTGGCCAAACCATAACTCATAGAGTGTCTTATTAGTGTCTTTCTTCAATTGTACTGAGTCCAGAACATAAACAACTATGCTAACTACTTCTCTCTAGTATGTCTGAGCAACATTCTTTTGTAACATCAGTGTTCTTGCACAGTCAACAATCGACCTATTCCTCCTTTCAGCTATTCCATTTTTTTAAGGTGTCCTCGGTGCTGAGACCTATCTTTTAATACCATGCTCATTACGAAATTTATTAAGTTCATCAGAAATAAATTCACCACCTCTACCAAATCTCAAACACTTCAATTCTTTACCAGTCTCTTTCTCAACTTTTTCGTTATACCACTTGAACATCTTAAATGCCTCTGACTTTTCTTTCAAGAACATGACTGTCATTAATCTAGTATAGTCATCAAAAAAAAGAATGAAATATCTGTCTCCATAGTAACTTTGAGTTCTCATAGGACCACATAGGTCAGTATGCACTAACTCAAGTATTTTCTTTGTTGAATAATCTTTTCTTTTCAAACTAGACTTAGTCATTTTACCCTTCTGACATTCATGACACATAACATGATCGAGCTTAGATAAGTTAGGCAGACCTCTAACCTTTTTCTTTTTACTGATCTTAATCATGTTATCAAAATTCACATGACATAACCTTTTATGCCACAACCATGCATCTTCATCTTTCATCATTAAACAAGAAGATTGATCATTATCAAGATAAAATAGATTACCTCTTGATTGTGTTCCACATCTAACAAGTCTTCCTCCATCATCATATATCTTCACTTTATTTCTCTCAAAAGAAACTCGGTGGCCTAAATTGTTTAGCTATGCCACACTTAGCAAATTATAGTTTAGTCCTTTTACCCAATAAGAATTTTCACATTTTATTCTATCATTTATCATCAAGGATCCTTTACCTCTAACCATACACGGTGCATCATTACCCATTCTCACAGATCCTCCATTGTATTCTTCAAGATGACCAAATTTTTCTTCATCACCAGTCATGTGATGTGTACAGCCACTATCTATGATCCATGTATCATTTTTATTAACCTTAGAGATAAGTGTTGTCTCTACATACCTTTCATCTTCTTCTGATTCATCCTTCATTGCAACAAATACTACCTCCACATCTTCATCAGTGTCGGTATTGGTGTCATCTTCTTCTGCAATGTAACACACCTTCTTGCCTTTATCATTATTGTCTCATTTGTCTCTGTTGTAGTGTCAGGAACTTCTATTTCCTCTTCTCCCATAGCTTCATTCACCACATCGATCCTTGTTTCTATCATCATCTTTCCTATGTGGACATCTAGCAGCAATATGACCAACCTCTTTATAGTTAAAATAGGCTAAAGTTAATTTACCTCTATATCTACCTTTACCTTTAGGTAACCTTCTGGCCATAAGAGCTTCAAGTTCATCAAGCTCATCGTCTGTATTGCTATCACTATCATCATTCTTATTTCTGCTACTAGACTTACCAATCTTCAGAGAAGACATAAAAAAGGATTCAACAAATGGTACAACACTATTATCAAAGTTGTTCAATTCAAAGGTTGTTACCAATCAGATTATCAAGAGTAAGGTTATTTCCAGATGCAAAACTTGTTTTGAGAATTGTAGATAGCCTGATTGCATAAACTGACAATAAGGTTATGATAACTTTTCTTACCACTGTTTCTTTCTCAATAACACCATAAGATGCTCTAATAGCATGGACTAATTCTTTTAGTTTGTTTGTGTACTGAACAATATTTTCACCTTCCTTCATCTTCATGTCATCGAATCTTCCCCTCAAGCTTTCGGCTCTGGCTCTTTTGACATTCACATCACCACTATAAACTTGAGCAAGTTTATCCCACATCTTCTTGGTAGTAGAGAAGTCCTTGATGTCTTCAAATTTGACATTTGTACAGGAAACAAAAATCTCCATCATTGTAACATTATGTTCATGCTTGTCTCTTAGTTGATCAAGGGTTAAGGGACCAGTGGGCAGTGCAAGGTATCCATTCTCCATTAGTGTAAGGGAAGAATTCCCAATTCCAAATACATGCAACTTCATTCTACTTTTCCATATTGTGAAGTTATCCTTGTTACCAAGAAACGAATGCTTTGATACCAATTGTTAGAATAACTGAGAGGGGGGTGAATCAGTTATCCATAGTCCCAAATCAAAATGTATAACCAAAAACAAATTACTTAAACTTTTGTAGCTTGGTAAAATGAAATAGTATTATGTCTGTGCTTTTACCGATTACCAGTTAATAACATATAATGATTACCAACAAAATCTAATATGCAATATGTAAAGTATGACAATAAATAATCATCACAATCAACACATAACATAAGAGATTTAACGTGGAAACCCTGTTAAGGGAAAAACAACCAGAGACCGGCAACCCAAAATTGTTTACTCTTCTGAAGTGAGGTCGGTGAAGACCCAACCCTATTAAAGGTTACAAACACACTGTTAGGTGTGACCTTTTTAGAGAATTTTAGACCAACAGTTATCATCCAACCAACATTCACTATGGGGTTGATAGGATAACAAATGTACACTCTATGAATGACATTACAAGACTTTCAAGTCCACTCTATTAAGAGATTTATCTAATTACAATGGTTAAACTGTAACAACAATTTGATCTGAATACAACACAACTTCAATTGCAAATTATCGGATCTATTCTTAAGCTCATTCAAATCCTTTGATCGTTATATCAATACTGTTTCAATCACTATTCTATAACTTACTATCGCACGGTTATACCTTTCTGATGCTCGGTAATCTCTACAATTTGGTTCTCCTTTAACTAGTTTGATCAGGCATGCATGAAACTTGTTCACATGATATCTCTATAGTCTCCTTCTTCCAGTATTAGTTTCATCATGAAACTCTAGTCTCTTAAATAGATAAGTAAACTATTTTAATTCCATCCATCAAATTTTGCCGCTTAATCTCCTTCGTTGATTTTGCTGCTTTAACCTTCCTTGACTGATGTGTCAATAACATGTTTTATTTTGATCCATTAGATCTTCCTTGAATTATGTTAGTCCTCGATCTTCATAACAAACTTTATCTCCATCCTCAATCTTATACACTTTCCAGCTCATCAATCCTTATCGGCTAAACTGATCATTTAGTTCTTTTCTCCTGTTCGGTTAATAAAGAAATGCGTTGTTGAATACAAGCTCGATTTATACTATTCTTGATATACACTACACTTCATTGGTGTATAATGGAATGCTTCTTTAACCGACCACACTACTTTGTGCATTTTGGCTCTATCCTTCATCATAGATGAATGCAACATAATCAAGTCAATAACATAAGGTCATAGACTCATCCATAGATTACCCAATGTATTCCTTATCCTCATCTATCATATCCATCTTCCTCAATGTAGTTATATCTTCTCTTCATCTCTTTTATTCTTCTTTCTATAGATGTTTAGGTATGGTAACTCACAAGATAAGTATTGTCAAAACTAGTTGATATCAATGACAACATATTACTGATTTAATCATCTTACATATCTAATCAGCAACTTAGTGATCTTCAAATCATAGATATTCAAATTATTAGTTCATTCAAATTAGTTTTAGTTCATCAATAGGATGCATGAAGGTCTTGAGTCTATTCGAAAGAAGGAGCCATCTCCTAGGTTTATGCATTACTCTTTGTTAATGCATCTTATTTTGTATCACAATTACAATATCATGCATTTAGAATACCTTCAGTCTAAGATGATGTGGATTGGTCAACCTCATCCAGTCCAATTTTAGATAAAGGCATGGAATTTTACTTCAAGCAGGTGTGATTTTTGTTCTTTTCACAATTGCATGGTACAACCAATCTTGTTGAGCTTGGGGTTAAATCTGTCCAGACTCTCGGTTAAGGTTTTGCAATTATTAAGGCCTTGTCAATTTGTTGAGAAGTGGACTAGAAATCACAATTAGGGAGATTTTTATTATGAAATAACATTTACAATAATTAGAGTCTAAGGTTTCCCCCAACCACCTCATCTTCTCCCATTTTATGTACCACCAAGGATTGCAGTGCTAGAGTTCATTTGGCAACTCATGTTGACTGATAAGGAGCTCTTGGCTCCTCATAGAAAGGGTACTTTTACCCCTAGACACTTCAAAGTTTCCAACTTCACAATTGGAAAGAATGCATTGAACAAAGTAAATGAGTGGTTAGGCCACTTTAAGACGAATGTTGTGTTCTGTAGATATGTAGATACAAAATATTTTATTGTTAATGCAAGGAAATTTTATACTCCCACCATTCCAATTAGCAATAGACATGAGCAATGTCCTGAAGAGGATATCATTAGGAATATCCTCGATGAAAATGACATAGAAAGGACACAACAATTACAATAATTGTTGTCCTTAGAAAAACACCTAAAGAAAAAGGGAATTCTATTTGGAGGCTTTTTCCCAATATTGCCTTATTTGCAAAGGCTAGATCAGATGATGAAAAATTTCAATGCTTTGATCAACTCTTTGGAGGGATTAATTGATGATAAGGAGAGGGAAAATGAGAAGCATTCTTCTTCAGAATATGAAGAAGATAGTGATGATGGTTACTCAGTGCATAATCTTCCTACCATGGAACAAACACTTCTTATTGAGCAAGAAGTGGATGAAAATGTAGTTGTGAATTTGACAGAACTTCCAAATTCTGAGGATACCAATTACCCTCCTTTTAAAAGGTCAAAAATCCAAACAAGAGAGCCTTCTCAAGTATGCGCTACTAAGAACAAAAAAGATAGAGTTGGAACTCTAATTACTGGAACTAGGACCTATGATCACCAATTGAAGAAGAATATGAGAGAGGAGAGGAAAAAACAAAAAAATATAGTAGAGGAAATTGAGTTGCCTCTAGCTCTGTGCCAAGATGAAAGATTGCTTCATCAAGAAGCTTTCTTAAAAGATGATGAATTCATAAAAATAAATGAATTCAAAAACTTCTTGTTATGGCATAAGCAACAACAAGTTGCTTCTACTATGCAGATAACACATGAAGGCCAAGTGCCAAAAGAAGCCATTTAAGCTTTGAAGGATTATGATCCTGAATCAGAAACAATCACTCCTAAAGAAGTGAGGAGGTTAGTAAAGACAAGTGAAATGTTACTTGTACCTGGTTGGGATCTTTCTTCTGCATTTATAATAGACAAAATAAGAAGGAAACCAAAAATTAATTTGTGTTCAGAAACCCAAGTAAGGGATATAATCAAAGGATTTGGGTATAGCCCAAAAAATCAAGCATTGGCTATGCGGAGCCTGTATCCCAAGGAATAGAAGCCCTCTCTCTTAAATGTGCAAGAGAAGATGGAAGGAGACAAAATAATATGGTCAATACACAACACTAATGACCTTGAGATTTCTCAAGTGCTCACTCATTTTGCAAGATTAAATGAAGACAAATCAAAGAAGCTCTCAAATAGATATGAGAAACTTTTTAAAGATTACCATGCAATTGTTAGAGATAGACAGTTGCACATCATGAAAGAAAGGGCATTAGAGAAAATAGTAGAGGATTTGAATCAAAAAATAATATACATGCCTATGATTGCCCCTCCACCCCCTGAATAGTCTATGACATCACAAACCCAAAGTGTAGAGGGAGAAGAAGAAGTTGTAGTGAGAGAGAAAAGCACTATCGAGAAAAATGAGGCAGTACTGCAAGGACTGAATAAAATTTTGGAACACAAAGTACAAGTTTTGAAGGAAAAAATAGATATTGTTTACACTTCCTATAATAAATTACCTGGATTACAAGTAGAGGTTAACAATTTTGTTACTATTTTGAATACCTATTTTAGAACTTGGTCAATAAGGATCTCATTGTTTGAAAGACTAGTAGCTATACAACATTTAAGGATAGATATTCCACATATAGTTTTGCGAGTAAAGGAAGAGATTGATTAGATAGGAATAACTTTATCCTTTTTAAAGGGTAAAGCAAATCAAATTGAGGCAAGGGAAATAATGTTTGGACCTAATTTTAAGGGTAAAGCAAATCAAATTGAGGCAAGGGAAATAATGTTTGGACCTAATTCGAACAAGTTTATCCCACATATGAAGGCAGAAGATGGAGCAGTAAAGGATTTAAATACATGGAGATCAGAATTTGATTCACTACTACCTAAGAAAGAGGTGTTTATTAATGATACCAATGAATTAGATATGGATTACCTCAATTCAACTCTTGATGAAGTTATTAAGGTTGAAATGGACTTCATTAAGTTCATTTTAGATGTGAAACAAATTGCAGATACAAGATGGTAGAGACAAAAGGCACAACTGCGGAGCATTCAATAATTTCACTGGCCCACTAAGGAGCAAATAGCTACATGGGATGCCCTTACAAAGCCCAGGAATAAAAGGCCTCTATTGGAATTAGGAGAGATAGATACTGAGAGGGGAGGGGTGAACCAGTGCCTTCAAAAACTTTATTTGTAAAACCTTTCAGATCTAAAACTATAAATAGTGATAACCGACCAATATAACTTGAATCTAATTGCATGAATCATTTATCCACTTAACATAAGTAAGTAAACAACATGAAATCCATAACAAAATCACATGACACAAGTATTTTGGTAACACATAAACCCTTCTTAGAAGGTAAAAACTATGGTGGGGATGACACCCACAACATGTTAGATTGGCTAGATATACCTAGTTATAGGATTTTAGCAATACAAATGAAGTGTGCACTTGGTTAAGAGATTTACATAAGACTGTTAATTCTACTTTGTTAATAGATTTTATCCAAAAACTCTATTACAATTGTCAGAAAGCAATAGGTATTTATCTTCTATTTGACACTCAATTGTCTGGTATAGATCTATAAGCTCTGATAAAATATCACCTTACTAGTGATGAATATCTACTCTAAACTGCTTGATAGCCTCTGCTAATTTTTCTCGAACTAAATTCTACTATACTCTATTCTATTCTGTTAACTAATAGACTTGAAGATAGGCAAAATGCTTCAAGTGCTCCGTGATTCATATATCAGCTCACACCAAAAATGATGCGAACACATAAATATATAGTTCTCTATTTTTCCGCTTTAACATAATTAGATTACACACTATAATCATAACCCTAAGATCTACGATGTACAATAATAACCTAGATCATCTATTACAAAAGATATACATTGTATTTAATGAATATCATTACATTAAATGTTCCTTGATCTTGGTAAAATGTTTTACAAACCGTTGTAACCATTTGCATAGAAGAATGTGCCATTTCTGATTACTATGCCATTTCCTGTGATCCTCGATAAACACTATGTAAACTGATTGGTGTATACTGTGATGCTTGGTGTTTACTATCTATCAGTGTCAGTGTCTACTGGTACTTGGTAAATTGTCTACTGCTTGGTGTATAGACTTTACCGACTAGTCTATTCTTCTTTATGTTACCGATTAGGTCATTGTAAGTAACCGACCAATATCTTTACACACCTTTGGTACTAATGACAACCTTAGAAGACTCAATAGAGATAACAATCTTCCCCTTTGGCATTAGTATCAAAACTTTGAATGTATAAAGACAAAAATATCTATGTGACTTATATCTCCTTATATCTCCACCATATACATATACACATCAAAAAAATTTCTAACTACTAAGTACTCCCCCTCGGTGCATGCTCCAGGTAATATAGTATACATAGCATCCATGTACATAACATTTGGCATAATAGCATCTGATACATTATTTTCCCCCTTTTTGATAGTAATGCCAAATACAAAATTGAGGTAGTATACTCACAGCTTGTCAAAGATTGACTAATGGGTTTTCTTCAGTGACTCCAAGAGGTTTTCCCATTACTCTTTCAAGTTGGTGAGAGCAATGTGCTCAAGACTGACTTATGCATGTATGTCAAAGATGTTTTCTAACACCGAAATTTTTGGTGTTGAAACTAATATCTCATCTTTGACAATGTGTGCTTAAAAAAAATTTAGGTACAGAATGAGTTCGGTTTGCAACTCAATAACCTAATCTGTTAGGTACCTTCTTGTTTCTTCAAATCTGCTATCAACCATTGGAGTTGCTAAACTCGGTGAATATGCTTTAGGAAAGCATGTGGCTCGATGATAGCTTCATTGGTACTCAACTGTATTTTTTCTTCCAAATCTTTGATCTTTTTACTGACTTCAACAGTGAAGGTGTCTAGAGTACAAAGCTTCAATAAGTATTGACAAATTGTCTGGGTGATGGATTTTATTTCAATAATAACCTCAGATAATTTGACCTTAAGTAATGCCACTTCTTGGATAATTTTCTCTGCTAATTTGTGTTGTATTCTGGATTTTGCCCTTTCTTCAGTTCATTTATCTACATTGATGTCTGGTGCGTTGATCTTCTCGGAAAGTGTAGCAAGTTGATCTATAATAGGCCTATCCTCATCAATATGTATCTCAGGTACTACCTATTGGAGGATATCCTACACATCATTTAATACTTCTTTTTGTTTGTGCTCTTGCTTTAGCTTCTCTTGTGCTGCCTTCCTTGAACATAACTCTCCATATTTACTCAAGTCCTCGGGGCTTAGGGTCCTTGAGTCACACTTAGGTATAATAATCACTTCATCTAGGGTGACCGACCCTTTTCCTTTCTTCTTCTTCTTCTGTGCTAGGGGTGATTTCTTCTCAATGATAGCAATAGATCATCTCCAGTCTTCATAGTGTCCTTCCCTGTTAGCACTTTTTCTTCCTTCTTCTACTCCTCGATAGTGGTGGTCTTAGTTTTTGTAGTAGGAGTCTCAATTGTGGCGTTCAGTGGGATCACCTTTGTTGCCTTTGGTTCTTGTGTGTCCTTTGCTTCATCTATTTCCTTTGGTTCGGTGGAAGGTGCCTCTGTATGTTTAGGCTCATCTATCTCTGTAGGTTTCTCTATGTTTTGATCTCCTGTGGTATCTTTGTGTTACTTAGGATCTGAACCATTGGGTTGTACTTGGGAAAGAATTTCAGCTACTTCGGCAAGTACAGGAAGTTCACCTGATAGTGATGTAAATAGACTTTCAGTGTCTAGTGCTTCATCTTTATTTGGTGCAATATTTACATCTTCATCATCTTGGTCATCAAGATCACCATGTGTGATGTCTACAATGAGTACATCGTCATCAGTTGTCTTCTTCAGTTGGATTTCAACTTTATCTGGTGCATCCTGTGAAACTTTTATTTCTTTCTTGTCCTTGGTTATATCAATTGCCTCGGTAACTGATATACTGGTACTCTTTGATTTCTTTGCTAGTCCTTCATCAATGTAAATACCTTTACCTTTAGAATTTTGTCTCTTCTTAGACAGGTTCAAAAATGCTTGTTGCTCAGCTTTTTCTTCAACTTTCAAAATTGATGTCCATATAGAATCAGTAGTGATATCCATATCTGCTACATTGTCATCCATGATCATTAACGCCCTATTCTTGATCATAAAGTTTTCTTGGTATTTGATCAAGTATTCACTAACTTGTCCAAAGCTTAAGTGTGTTGTTTCCCGAACTAGGGAGCATTCTCTCTTTCTCTTCTCAGTGTTTAATGCAATAGTGCATTTCTCTCAATAATTGTATCATCCAATTTCTTCAGTAATGCACAAGCAAACTCCATTGGAACTTTCTTAAATTTTATCATCATTTGGATGACAACCTCTTCAATTTTAGTTTGATCTTCTTTTGACATTTTGTCAAATCTATCTAGTAGGGGATCGGCAAGGTCTCCATGTTCAATTATGTCCTCAATGACTTCATCTATTATTTTGGCCTTGTTACTAACCACTTTGAATTGATTTACATCATCCTCTGTCTCTGTATCCTCTAGATATTCCTTATTTCTTATGTATTTCCTCCTTTTCTTTGGTGCCTCAACTATAGCCTTGTTCTTTCTCTTAATGTATTTCTTTGTCAGTGTAACTGCTCTTCTTTTTGTTACTTTTACTACTTCTTCCTTCTCGGTAGGTGGTGCTGCAGTTGACGAACGTGTCTTCATACCTTCATGTATAGGTGACTACTTCTTTGTAGGAATTTCAGGTGGAGGAACCTGTGTAGGATCTACTTCTTTGTCAGACTCGGTCTCCTCACTATCATATGGTTTGTCGGCTAATTGTAGCTGACCTTCAGTTTCCTGTTCAACCAATATCCCTTTAGATGTTTCAAACTTATCTCCATATTTAGCAGTGAGATCTTTCTTCATCTTCTATACCTTTCTAGTTATTTTACCAATCTCAATATTTGTAGATATTCTAGATTTGGCTTCTTCATATACTCCGAACCTAGTGGCTATGGGATCCTTCGGTACTGCAAGCAGTACATTAATAGATTTCAGTGCGAAATCATGGTTTATTTCATATCCCATCAATGCCAACCATTTTATCCTAGGCTCAAATACTTTTATCAAGGTATAATTGGTGTTGACCACAAAACATATGCCATCTTCAAATTTATAAACTAATTCCCTTGGAATTCTACTTCTATTATGCATTTTAGATTGAAATTCAGTGAAGTATGCATTAAACTCTACATTCAACTTATCTCCTAACTTGTTCATCATTTCACCAATCTATTTTTTTATCGATACATCCGGTATCCAATTTACTTTAACGGTGCCAGGCACATACTTTTGTAAATATAGGAATATCCATGCAAGTAGAGATCTGTACTTACATGTGTTAGATTTATTTTTCCTTATGGTCTTCATATTCTCTTGAAGTTGATGAAACAGTACCTCGGCAAGGTCAACTTGGTGACCTTTCACTACAATTCTATGCGCCATGTCTATTGCCCTGCAGGGTACACTGTTGAGTCTACTCGATTGAAATAGCTTGTACCTGATCACATGTGCTGCAAATTTTACTGTTGGGTCCTTGATTATCAAAATCTTCAATGCCTGACCATCCCATTGTGCTCTAGTGTATTTCTCAACATTTGGTCATGAAGAACTTCGGAAAGCCTTATCTTTTTCAGTTGTAGGGAGCCCAGTAACCCTACTAATTATTTTCTTGTTGACCTCAATCGGTTTATCCAGCCAGAACTTGTCATCATGATATCTTCTCAAAATGATTCTAATCCAATCTGATTTGAATGATTGTAGAAAGTGTGTAAAATATGATAAACCTAATTCCTCAATCTTCTTGTAGTCTGATTTCATTTTTCCATCGGGGCCACAAAGTGGTTGATATGCTGCAATAGTTTCAAAGTCCCCAACTTCTCCAATTTTGCAGTGAATATAAGACCTTACATCTTATGTCAGTAAAACCCTTTATGGTATGCTAAAAAATGGGCCCATTGTATCTATCTATGATGCAACCTTAGGATGTGGCTTAAACTTTGGTTTGATGAAATTCTCCCTAACGATTAGATTAACTTCCTCTTCAACACTTTGAGTTTTTCTTGTAGACGATGTCAATGCCATAAATTAATTCTAGGGTTTCGGCAAGCAATAGGATAGGAAGTGTTTGATCACAAATGAACTTACTCAGTATCATGAAGAGTGATGTCAGTTCGATCTAGCGTAGCCATGAATCCTTTAGAAAATCTTTTAGCTCAAACTCTACTCTTTGAATTCTCCACTCTTTGAAATCGCATTGTAGAAATGAACTTTGTTCCCATGTATTTATAGACTTTCGATGTTCCTGCTCAAAATTTTATGTAATAAATGCTCCATCTAACTTTTGGTACGAAACAACTGTCAGCTCGGTGACTACTAAAACTTTCATTCACTCGGTTAACATAGGTTTTCTTCATTGGTTGATACATATGCTCGGTTAACCTTAGATAGTGATTACCGATGGGTAATCAACTCTTGGTCTCTCTTTTACCGACTGTCATAACATTGTTAGCTCATGACAACTAAACCATAGTGCATCTTTATTCATGCTGATTTGGTATAAGAATATTATGCATAAGGAACTATATGTAAAATGTGATCTTTTGAAATATCAGTCCCATACATACCTATTTTACTTTAAGTGGAGGTACTGATGTCACCCAATCCAGTGGATGAGGTTTCACCAACAACATTACTTGACTCAGCATTCTCATTAGATGCCTTCTTCCACATAGTGTTCCTTAACTTCATGATATCAGCAATAGTATATCCACTTTCAAATATATGGCTTTCATCTAGTGCTCAATCTCTGTAGTTCTTTCTTAAATGACCGACCTTATGACAGTGTAGACAAGCCATCCCAGAGTTTGTCTAGTTTCTTGATTGTCCAATCTAACTCTTTCTATAATAGTTTTCTGTAATGTGTCCATATCTACCACATACAAAATAGTTATTCCATGTATTATAATCCCAAACATAAGAGTTACCTTGTCTCTTCGGTTGATATGGTCTACGTTGTGGTTTCTCATTAGGTGTCTAGACTTGCTTCATTTTTACCTTGCAGTCTCGTGCAGTGTGTCCATGCTTGTTACAAGTATAGCATATTTTCTCCATTGTGGTATTATTAGCAAGATCATTTTGCTTAGCTCTACACTCATAAGCAGGATGTCCAAACTTACCATAGTAATAACAATATCCATTAAACTTAGGAGTGACAGGAGGTTTACCTTGTGCTTTGCTTCTGCACACATTAGATGTATGTCTCGATTTGCCACAATGATAACATTCCAACACTTTAGGTTTTTGATTTTGTTCGATGTTGATTTGTTCATCTTGTTGTGATGATTCTCCTTCACCGGTGTAGCCTATACCGGCTTTGTTTCCAAATCTTCTTTGATTAGTTAAAAATCATCAATCTCCTTGGAGCTGTCCTTAGCAAGTTTCTTCATTTCATTTTGCTACTGTCAATTTTTCACTTCATTTCTCAGCTTCTCATTTTCTTCTCTGAGTCTTGCAACATCTTCTAGTTTTCTTGACAATTCTGCATTCACTCGGTTTACCTCTTAATTCACAATCATCACTTGATTAGTTACTTCTAAATGTTGGTCAGCGAGTCTTTGTATCTCACTTTCTTTAGTTTGAAGTTGTTCACTCATCTTTCTTCAATCATCAATTGCTAGGTTTCTTTCGTGCTCAGCTTGTTTTGCTTTGTTTATTGTTTTGCTTTGTTTATTGTTTCTACCATTCTCACCATCTAAGATTCTTGACCGATTTGTAGTGCTTTCACTTGATCAGTTAAATATTGATTCTTTTCAGATAGATCAGTGATTATGCTTTCAGATCCATCGGAGATGCTTCCAGAACTAGATCCAATATGCTCAAATATGTCATCAATAGGTTCTTCATGATAACTGATCTCATTCTATAGTCTAGCTAGGTTCTTCCTTTCATCTAGTAATTTCTTTAGTCCTTCCTTGGCTTGCTTATACTATTCCACAAACATTTGTATTTGTATCTTCTGATTCTCAATAGTCTTGTCAAGCTTGTATCTCTCCATGACTTAGATCTTTACCCTTCAATGGTTAAACTATTTAATAAGAGAACTGAGCTCTGATACCAATTGTTGGAATTAGGAGAGATAGATACTGAGAGGGGAGGGGTGAATTAGTGCTTTCAAAAACTTTACATGTAAAACCTTTCAAATCTAAAACTATAACCAGTGATAACCGACCAATATAACTTGAATCTAATTGCATGAATCATTTATCCACTTAACATAAGTAAGTAAACAACATGAAATCCATAACACAATCACATGACACAAGTATTTTGGTAATGCAGAAACCCTTGTTAGAAGGTAAAAACTGTGGTGGGGATGACACCCACAAATTCTTCACTACTGCAGATAGAAAAGGTTTGCCTATTAGGGCTACAAGTTTTTTATCACTTCTAGTGATCTCACCCTGTTAGGAGTGACATCTTAGATTGGCTAGATCTACCTAGTTATAGGATTTTAGCAACACAAATGAAGTGTCCACTTGGTTAAGAGATTTACATAAGACTATTAAGAGATTTTATCCAAAAACTCTATTACAATTGTCAGAAAGCAATAGGTATTTATCTGATATTTGACACTCAATTGTCTTGTATAGATCTATAAGATTTGATAAAATATCACCTTACTAGTGATGAATATCTACTCTGAACTGCTTAGTAGCCTCTGCTAATTCTGCTCAAACTAAATTCTACTGTACTCTATTATGTTCTGTCAACTAATAGACTTGAAGATAGGCAAAATGCTTCAAGTGCTCCATGATTCATATATCAGCTCACACCAAAAATGATGCGAACACATAAATATATAGTATTATGTTTTGCCTCTTTAACATAATTAGACTACACACTATAATCATAACCCTAAGATCTACGGTGTACAATAATAACCTAGATCATCTATTACAAAAGATATACATTGTATTTAATGAATATCATTACATTAAATGTTCCTTGATCTTGGTAAAATATTTGACAAACTGTTGTAACCATTTGCATAGAAGAATGTGCCATTCTTGATTACTATGTCATTTCTTGTGATCCTCGGTAAACACTGTGTAAACTAATCGGTGTATACTACAATGCTCGGTGTTTACTGTCTGTCAATGTCGGTGTCTACTAGTACTCGGTAAACTGTCTGCAGCTCGGTGTATAGACTTTACCGACTAGTCTGTTCTTCTTTATGTTACCAATTAGCTCATTATAAGTAACCGACCAATATCTTTACACACCTTTGGTACTAATGACAACCTTAGAAGACTCAATAGAGATAACAGCCTCTAGCAGTTGACCTCGATATTCTTGATGAAGAATGAAGAACTCACTTGAAATTCTGACACCTGACGTATGAGTACATGGATGGTAACTATTTATGAAGAATGATGTAGGTTATCCTGAAATGGCGGTCACCATATCTCGTAATAACTCAATGAATTTATCAATAAAATCTCCAGACAAAGGTGTCAGTTATCTATTAAGTAAGATCAAATGAGTCCACAAGTTTTTGGTCTTTCCATCACCTGATAGCCTCAATTGTTTTTTTTTATCTTGTTTTTAGGTGTAGGCCTAAAAACATTTGAGGCTTGTTGTATTCTTATTCTAAAAAGGATTCCAATATGTTTTAACTATATATTTTTTAATTTTAATCTGTTATTGAGAAACGTTGAATGTTGAATATAATTTGTGCAGAACATATTTCTTATCTCTGGCTAATAATCTAAACTTAAAATTTGGTATGTATAGATATAGGCTTATTTTCAATAAAATAAATTATAGTTTCTGTCTTATTTTGTTATTTTGTCTTTACTTTTATGTTATACTCTTCAATGGTTTTATGTCATATTCTTATATGTTTGTATTCAAAGTGCAAGTAATCTACAAGGCATTTTACACTATATGTGTTGATTCCTTCCTGTGGATTTAGATATAATAACCATCTGCCTAATGGAATAGGCACTAGTTGGATGTGTGTTATGAAGTCATTTTTTAGTCATCAAACACAAAGTATATCACTAAAACACCTTTAGTTGCTTAGTTCATGCATACATTAGAAAGGACTGTATTTGAGCAAGTATAGCTCATATTGCTGATTCCTTGAAAAGAGAATAAAAAGGTTAGCCTGAAATGGAAATCACCATATCTCATAATAATTCAATGAAGTTATTGAGAATATATGCAGACAAAGGTGTCAGTTATCAATTAAGGAAGATCAGATGACTCCAAATTTTTTTGGTGTTTCCATCACTTGAAAGCGTCAATTGTTTTATTTTTTTCTTGTTTTTAGGTTTAAGATTAAAAATATTCGAAGCTTGTTGCATTCTTATTCTAGAAAGGATTTGAAGATGTTTTAACTATATATATTTTAATTTTAATTTCTAATTGAGAAAGGTTGAATGTTGAATATAAACAGGCTTAATTTCAACAAAATACATTATAGTTTCTATCTTATTTTGTTATTTTGTCTTTACTTTTATATTATACTCTTCTATGGTTTTATGTTATACTCTTGTAAGCTTCTATTCAAACTACAAGTAATATACAAGGCATTTAACAGTATATGTTTTAATTGCTTTCTGTGGATTTTCATACAATAAGCATCTGCTAAATTTAAGTTGAACAATAATGAAACATGTTAATCATTATTCATTCAAATAAATTGTATATTAATATTTACATTCAAACAAAATTGAAAACTTTTAATTATTTTCAAAACTTATAATTAAGTTGATAAATTTTTAAGTGTATGATATGTCACATAAATTAACAGTGTCAGATTTCGCATTAGATGACATCAATATTATACATAAAATTAACTGACAACAATCAGAATAATTCAAGCACATCCGTGACAAATCTAAGAAAGATTTTTTTAATTAATACTCTTCCAAATTGTAGACAAAGTCAAATATTTGTTTTGAATACAATGTTTTCAATCATCGAATTTATATGCCAGTCACTACTATATCCAACATTGACAAGTTATAAAAAACAACAAAAGGTAGCCCTGTTGTTATAATAACAACAAAATACACCATAGGATCAACATGTAAATTATTTATTGTACTCGTTGGTTATCATAAAAAGTACAACAAGAAAACAAAGACCATACACATTCCTTTTCAAATTTATTGGCATTTAATATCTATCAACAACCGTAGATAAAATATTACGATTAATATAATTTTATAGATTAAAAAAATATACATCTGGATTGATTTGAAGACACGTTCCACTTTAAAGTATTTGCAGATGTACTCTCTCATAATGGTTTACAATGCAAAAAATAAAAGCAATATTTTTTTATATCTTTGAATAATTACTTTTTTCAATATGTATCGCGATATTTATTATTTTTGAATATAGAAGACTTTTGGATATCAACATAAATAGAAGTTTGATGATTCAAAATGACTATTTATTGCTACTCAATTACTTCTTGTCCTCGTTGTATTTGCATTTTTTCCTTGTATAGCTGAGAGTTGTTGAATATGCATTAAATTGCATTCAATGTTAAATGGTTTGGTTAGTTACAATTTTTCCTTTTCCTCTTCAACATGACTGCCTTAATTGACCGCCATCATAGCCTATATAAAAACTGTTCTAGTAATAATTTTATGAACCACAAACATATTTTATAGAAGTATTTATATAGATTTTAATATATACATTCTCCTGAGCATCGAGACGTTTCAAGTTCATCATTATGAAGGCATTGTTAACATAGGTTCTTTTAAGTTCTTTTTTTAGAGTTGTGCATTTTCTTGAATTCTTAGATTCTATCAATTTACATTTTTTAAGTTTGCATATATTTCCCTCAAACTTTCACATTTTGTTACAGTTTAGATATTATTTACAAAATTACAATTTTAAAAAATAACACTAAATAAGTAATTTATATGATTTCAACATTGGACAATTTGTTTGTTTCAGAAAATGATCTGTACATATTTATTTCAAGAATGCATCACTAAGAAATATAGTGTATATATTTATGATATAGTTTTGATTACTGACATCAGACTATATGCTAATAGGTAACAAAAATGGCCTTACTAACAACAAGAGCAATTAGTCAAATAATGGATGGTATTTCCATCAAGGAACCATGTCTTCAAATTCTATCATTACATTCTATTGAACAATAGCATACTACAAGTACAAAATATCATCTAGAACTTTCTGATGGTGTGCATACATACTTTGCCCTTTTGCTGGAACAATTTAACACACTTGTAGTGGAGGAGGCTTTAGTTAAAGTTTCCATTGTTTGCATCAAAGAATACTCTTGCAAGTAACTCCACAATTACATGTATGCCAATTATTTTACTATATTTTATTGTACTTATGAAAATTCCATTATAAAACTTTATTAAATATATATTTTCTTTCTACTTGCAGGGCTATCCTAATTGATAATTTGCATGTAGTATCAAATAATGGAGACATTATTGGATCTCCAGTACCTATAGTACAAGGTACTAGACAGATAGCATCATCTAACAGTCATGGAGTTTTAGATGCTTCTTCATGTAACATAATTCCCTTTAAACTCCTGACCCCATACCACAAGTTATGGACTATTGATGGTCATGCTTAACAAAAATCACCTATCCATTGTTTCAAAAAAGTGTCTAAAGAGGGTAAAGTATTCAGATTTGAATTTATAGACAAACAAGGATCTGGTATACATATAACTTGTTTCAATGAATTGGTTGATATTTTCTATGAAATTATTCAATCAAATAATCTTTATTTGATTTCTAACGGTTCTGTAAAAGTTGCAAATACAAAATTCAATAGTTCAACCAATCCATATGAAATAGTTCTTCAAAGTTCTTCAACAATCATACTTTCCACATGTGTTCAATCTGCAGTTCCTAAACATGATTACCATATCAAAAGCATTGAATCTCTTGAAACTTTTCTTGTTAATTCACTAGTAGATGTGATTGGAATTGTTGTTTCTATCAATACATCAAGTACTATTAGGGAAAAAAAATGGTACAGAAATTAAAAAATGTAATACACGTATCAAAGATATCTCTGGCTACTCTATTGAAGTGACTCTATAGGGACATCATTGTGAGAATGAAGGACAACAAATTCTCAATTTGTTCAAGGAAAGTAAAACAATTGTTCTTTTAATTAAATCTGGTCGTTTGCTTTCATGGTCTAGTAAGTCGTTGGATACTATTTTTCAATCAATGTTCTTATCAATCCAATTTTAACTGAGGCTACTGCTCTGTTGACATGGTGTATAGGAATAGGAGAAGACCAATCTTCTATTTCTCTGACTAAAGAGCCAACAATACTTGGTAGATTTACAAATCCACAGACAATGTCTACCATTGTAAAAAAGACTTCCATTCCATGATTCCTGTTTGCGTAATAGCACAAATTTGTAGACTTGATTTGGATAACTTTTATTATCTCTCATGTCCACAAATCGTGGATGGCAAAAAATGTAAAAAAAAATTATTTAGAATCATACTGGGACATATGAATGTCCTAAATGTTGTCTTCATATTCCAATATGTGATTTCACCTACATGCTTAATATGGATTTGCAAAATCCATCAAGTGAACTTCACAATGTTACTATCTTTTAAGGCCCTGCAAATGCTTTATTGGGTGTGGATGTAGAAGATTTTTAGCTACTGCTTGCTGAAACCAGTGCAGATAAACAACTTTTGGATAATCTATATGATTCTGAGTTTGTATTTGATCTAAGTATCAAAACATCTTCTTTCGTCGGGAAAGAAACTCAAAGTGTAATTGTTCTAGCTTTGAAGCTTGCTTAAGACAGTAGTTTACTTGTAATATTGAACGTATCTAATCATATGTTTATGTATATATGTATATTTGACAATAAACTGTGTCATGTTAATGTTATGTTGTTTCAGTTTTTATGAAATATATAAATGTTTTTAGATCTTTTAAAACTATGTAGTTCTTGTATATTGAATTTCTTTAAATATTTATAAATTTACTTTAATATTAGTATATGTTGAAATTTTACATTATTATTCTATTTTGTCTAATAACTTGGCATTTACTTTCTGTGAATACATTATGCATAGATCTTATAAAGAATCAATATTTCCAAATTTACCTTGATTTTTTTTAGATTACATTTCCATATCTCAGTATTGTTTTGAAATTTATGATTTTCAATTGTTACAGATATAAATGACAATTATATATGCACTACATAGAACTTATAAATAAATTTTTTTTCCAAATTTACCATGATTCTTTTTTTTATTACATTTCCATATCTCAATATTGTTTTTAACTTTACAGTTTTCAATTATTACAGATATAAGAGACAATTATATATGCAGTCAAGGATAATGCAAATAATGAAAGAGAAGTTAAGTGCAATCACAGAAATCAGATGCAGAGAGCTAGATATGATGCCAAAAAAATAATTATTAACAAAAGAAGACAAGAAACCTCTCAAAATATTGAACTTGCAATTTCTGCATCAGATGTACATTGTTCGAACACCTCACCTCATTTATTACCAGTTGAAATTTTGAATTCATATCCTCTACCAAATTCTATTATTCAAAATCCTTCCTTGCTAGAACTTCAAATATCTGATTGTATTGAAGATCATACAACATCCATGACTACAACTGACCATATTGTTAGTTCACCTTTCTCTGAAAATTATTACAATGCCAGAAAATAATTTCATAGAAAAATAGATGGTATTTCAAACTCTAGAAAGTGTTCTATTTGTATGGAAAGAAATCTTGGAATTAAAATGTGCATGTCAGACAAAATTTCAATATGCTACAGATGCAATTCAGAAAAAGATGGCCATCAGTTCTCAAAGTGGAACAATATGGATCCAGGTGAACAACCATTGTGTTTGAAAATATTAACACAAATTGAACAAATGTTGATAGCAAAAATAAGTCCTATTTTGCAAGTTACATATGCAAAAGGTGGTCAACTCAAATATAGTGGTCATACTATTTTTTTTCTTCACAATTTTCCACTATCATAGCATTGTTGCCAAGATGAATAGATGCATTGCATATAATCATTGTTAACAAAGAGAGTATAGGAAATCAAAAATATAGTTTTTATGTTAGCAGATCCCATGTTTATGAAGCATTGAAATATAAAACATTGAATGACTCATACTATAGGGATGTACAAATAGATGAAAATGCATTAGCATCATTCCCTTTACAATCTACTGATATTTCAGACATAATTTTTAATGCAGTGGAAAATAGTCATCCTATCGACGATAACTCATCCATGTTAGATGAGATAGAAGAAAATGCGTTTGATGAGACTCTAGAATTTAACAACTCATTTGTTTGTAATCTAGCTGATCCAAGTAGAGAAACATAAGAAATACATTCTTTATTGCATTTAGGTGAAGGTCGAACAATAGAATTTATTGCATGGCCTCCTATCATGCCTTTTCCTATAAATGAATACACAATTGAAGGTTTATTTGTAATGGCATTTCCAAATATTTTTCCCAACGGAATGGTTGCAATCAAACAACCACGTATCAAAGAAGTCAAACTCCATGATTATGCTCTTCACCTTCTACGATACTTTATATTGAATATTATCATGCGTCATTAAAGCCAGGCCATAACATCTGTGTTTGTTCGCAAACAATTGGATGGATCTTTACCTGTAACAATTGCAGATCTTTGTCAAAAGTTATGGGATGTACTTGATGATAAATTGGCAGATCAACTGATGAGATTTGGCTCTTCTGTACATGGAACTAGATCTTTTTGGAATCAACGAAGAGCATAACTAATAGACATGGTTATTCAAATTGGTTTTCCTACACTTTTCTTTACCCTAAGTGTTGCAGATACCAAATGACCTGATTTACACAATATCATTCCATCTAACACACCAAAAAATCCATCTATGGCTACAAGATGGTGAATACAAAATATTATTGAAAAATCTCATCTGACAGTTGTATATATGCATCATAGATTCAATGCATTTTGAGAGGAATTCTTGGAGAAACTACTTGGGGGAATTGACTATTGGTATAGGTAAACAATCTATTTAAAATGTTATTAATTCCTATCCAATTTCATGTGTATTTATTGACTTAAATTTATATCAAGTCTAAATGGAAAAATATAGGTTCTCCACATATTCATAGGTTTATCTAGTTGCCAAATGCACCATATATTAAAAATTTAGAATGGAATAACAATCTATCAGTGCAGAAAGCTTTAGATTACATAGACTAGTATGTATCTGCATGGATTCCACAAAGAATACAACAAATAAATCAAGGGATCTTTTCAAAATCTCTTCAAGATCCTTGTCTGATGAATACATAGATGATATATGCAACAAATGTGGCTTCTGATTATAGTGATTTGGTTAATCATGTTCAACATCACACAAAATGTTCTTTGCAGACATGTTTAAGAAGGAAAGGTGATGCTATTTCATGGTGTTATAAATCTCCATGGGCTACATAAGAAAAATCTGAATTAACACTTACAGATAAAGCCAAACCTAAACATACAGCAGCTCGCAAAGATGATCGACTAAACTTACATAAAATAAAAATTATTTATATTTGGAGAGGCAATATAGATTGTCAACCTGTTCTTTTAATTGATGCAGTTATCAAGTACATAGAAAAATATGCAGCAAAAGAAGAATAAAAATCAGAAACATATCGTGCAATGTTAAGTAGAATATCTTCAACTTTGAATGGTACAATGCCCGCACCAGCTGCACTTCAGAGAATACTTCTTGAAAATCTTGTTGACCGTGATATAGGTGCCCAAGAAACCTATCATCTTCTACAAAAGCTTCCCTTATCCCTATGTAGTAGACAATTTGTATCTTTGAATGTGAACCAAAAAAATCTTCAATGTCTACCTATATTAGTCATGCCAACAAGCTTATGCCATAACCAAACTAATAATTATATGGCACATCCACCAAGTTTAGAAATGTTTTCTCTTATTGGCATAACCCAAAGAGGGACATTTAGAGCTATCCAGATGCAAGATAGATGGAAAGAAAGAAGATCAACTTGTATACTTAGAGTCTCCCCTAGATTTATCAGTATTCCTTCTAGAGAGGATATTTCTTATCCAAATTTTTGTTGGAGTGAACTTTTATTATACAAACCATTCCCCAATATTGAAGTAGAATTTTCAGCATTAGATGAAGGAATAATAGAACAATGGGAATCTGTTTCAAGATCATATGAAGCATGGCATGTACGTAGAACACATTTAGATACAGAAGAAGCAGATGATCCTACAAGCCCTACAGAAGATCCAGATGCAATGCAAGATGGTATACCAGATGAATGGAAAGTTTTATCTCATTTATATCTAGGCATGCCTATACATTTAAATGATTTAGATATGCTTGGATATCAAGATTTTGATTTAGGAAATAATTGGTTGCAAAATAATATTACTCCTTTACAAAAAGCTACAGCTACAAATTTCATTCAATCAAATCAAGAAATCTTTCAATAGAATCTAGTTATGCATCAACAAACTTATTATAAATTGTCTATCCAACAAAAAAAAGAATATGATATGATTATATCACATAGCCTAAGAAGTACTGTACAACAAACATTACAACTAATTGTACAAGGCACTGTTGGCACTGGAAAATCTCATTTGATAGCTCAAATCAAAGCTAGTCTCACTCAATCAGCACCCAATGGATAGTGACCTATTCTACTTATTACACCAATAGGAGTTGGAGCATTTAACATCAAAACATCTATAATTCATTCAGCTCTACGCATTCCTATCAAAGAGATGGTACAATTACAAGGTCAACAACTGGCAAAGTTACAAGAAAATCTGTATTATGTTCAATATATTATTATAGATGAAATGAATTTTATTGGTCCTAAATTATTTGAAAGAATTGATATGAGATTGAGAGAAGCATTTCCAAATAGCAACCATATTCCTTTTGGAGTCATTCAATGATTCTCTTTGGTGATTTGGGTCAACTTCCTCCAATTAAAGATATTTCAATGTATGCTTCAAATTCATATGGTGGACAATTATGGCAATCATTCAGAAAAGTAATCACTTTAGAGGATAAATTTTGCCAAATTGTTGCCAAATTGGTAACATAGATGTTCAGGTACAATTTTGTTCTCTTCTTACAAATCTAAGAAATGCAGAACCAAGAATTGAAGATTGGACTCTACTCATGTCACAGACAAGTATTGCTCTCAATAAAGACAAACAAGAAGATTTTCATTCTAAATTACACCTTTTTGTGACTAATAAAATGGTAGCTCTTCATAATAAGTGTATGTTATTATCTCTACATCAACCTGTGGCTCTTTCAATAGTAGAACAACAAAAATATTTTGAGAACTCAAATGTAGATGAAGAACAACTTCAATCTCACATTCTTTTATGTATAGGGCAACAAGTTATGCTATGTACTAATTTATGTGTCCAGACAGGGCTAGTTAATGGTGTTATAGGAGAAATAAAAGCTATTGTATATAACGATGGTGAAAAGCCTCCCCAACTACCATTGATAGATGTGGTTCAATTTATTAACTACATTGGTCCAACTTGGGATGATACTAATCGAAAGAATATTCCTATCACACCAATTAAAGGGGTTACTACTGTCAAATACCTTTGTGAATGTCATGGGATTTGAAAATACACAAATCGGAGGGTTTTTTTCTTGTAAAAGAAATAATTGATATTGGAAGCACAAAATGGCAAGGATTAACCTTTACAGCTCTTTCAAGAGTTCATGAACTTTCAGGACTTTGTATTCATCCAGCTTTCAATTTTGAAAGATATTCACGCATGCAACAAAATGAAAATGTTACAAGGTGAAAAGAAGAAGAAAGACACTTAAACACGTTAACAGAATATTAACACATTTTTGTATCATTATTGTATATTCTTCATTGGAATCACAAATATGTATACATGATTCTTAGATTATGAACTCTGAAGTTGCAGAACATACAGTCCTTTTAAAATAGGTATAAACTTAGTAACAAAAACCATTTTATGGGAAACTGTATTGTCTGTTGAGACTCAGCGATGATAGTCTATTTTGTTGTTGCTGAAACAATTATCATATACTGCTTTCATTCAAACGGAAATACAATAGAAATTTATGTTATCAAAATCATAATAATTATGTTTAGTCTTTGAAATAGCTATAGTATACTTTATTGACATGTCAAGTAGTTTTTATTGAAATTTCAAGCATACATTCAAATTTCTTTAACTCAATGAAGATGATCTAAATCACCAAACAGAATCATTGAATGACCAATTCTCTCAATCTCATATCAATTCTTTTAAATAATATAGGATCAATCAAAGAAAAAAAATCAAATGGACATAAGGTCAATTATGTTTGCACCACTTTTCAACACCTTTATTCTTCCAATGAAAAAGAATTGTAATTTGACATTCTTTTATATATAAGGCAACAAATTTTGCTATGAACAAATTTATGGGTCCACACACGACTAATGAATGATGCAATACCAGAAATACAATAGACCAAACTTTCAATAAAGATACACCAACTCAAAGAAGTCAATTTATTCAACCAAATATAACATGTTATCAAAATATAGTACCCAAATTTAGAAGTTCAGTTCAACAAATATAAAGCCCTACAATACTCAGAATTTTTTTTAATATTGAAAGTTTAAAATTTACATCATCATAAACATTACATGAATAGGCAAGTTTCTAACATCATCTTCACTCAAATTATATGATAACAATTTATAGAAACCCAATGCCCTAAATCTAAAAAATATCTAACCAAAACCAGTTTTCATATAATTCCATCAATCATACACAGAGTAACAACTTTACCAAATAAATCTCGCAGAGAAGCACACCTAAAATACTCTATTTCAGCTTCATAAATCATCAACAATTCATCAAAGTCAATATTTTGTAAACCAATAGAGGAGTCATTTAATGAAAACACTTCTCTGATCTCATCATTTATTATACTTATAAGATCTTCTCATATATATCATTGACACCTCTTCATATTGGATTATAGTTCCTACCCACTTCTATAACAATATAATCATACATAAAAACACCTGGTCACTAACCATGACCTAAAAAATGCTACAAATACTAGATATACAACCTTCAATTTCTTTAACAAACATAAATTATCACTGTCCAACCAGTCAGAACAAAACAAAAACTAGAATTTGAGCATGGTTGAAAAAAAGTTCTCAATTTTTATGGCTTGTAGTTTGGTCAATTTCTTGTGATCAAGTACATAGCTAAGTCTTATTTCAACGCTCAAATATTTGGAAAAATTGTTGTGTGAAAAATAGCAGTGCAAAAAACAAACATTGGTCAGATGAGAGACACCCTTGTACCAAAATGTGCAGTTTGAATCAACCAATAAGCAATAACTTAATGACTGTATAACAAAACCAGGTTATTAATAATGTTGATGTTATCAAGATATTGCTCATTGCTTAATAGAAATTGCACATTTTTGTACACAAGTGTCTCTCATCTAACCAAACTTTGTTTTCTGCACTGATAAATTTCACATAACAAATTTTCCTAATATACAAACATTCAAATAAAACTTATCTATGTACTTGATCATAAAAAAATCACTCATTTGGAAGTCATAGAAATTAATATATATTTCTCAACCATGCCCAAATTCCTATTTTTCATCAACACCCAATAATTTCACTTCCCATTGTTGCCCATTTCGGCCTAGCAACAACATATGTTCATCTTGGTCTGTTATAAACAGTGAAACAAATGAGATATGCCCTGCATTCATAGTTCTCACAAGATCCTGATGAATACACATTTTCTTTGTAGATTAACAACAATCATCGAATAAGAAGAAAACTGTTAGTCTTTTTGGAAAATTTAACTGACAACAGTCAAAATAATTAAAGTACATCCATGACAAATCTAAGAAAGATTTTCTTTATTAATACTCTTCCAAATTGTATACAAAGTCCAATAATAGTATTAAATGCAAAGTTTTGGATCGTCAAATTTATATGCTAGTGACTACTAAATCCATTGAGTAGGATAAGTGTGAATCTCGATTCTCTGAAGCAACCGAAATTTTTTCTAATCGAATGCAATGTTTTAAATTATTAGATTTAGTTAGCGGCTTTTGAAAAAACTAGAAATTGTAACATTTCGACTCTAAAAAGTGACTGCAAAGCT
Organism: Chamaecyparis obtusa; assembly: GCA_027943335.1. Taxonomy (NCBI): domain Eukaryota; kingdom Viridiplantae; phylum Streptophyta; class Pinopsida; order Cupressales; family Cupressaceae; genus Chamaecyparis; species Chamaecyparis obtusa. The sequence goes on along the minus strand of BSBK01011505.1, from coordinate 76,683 downwards.
ATGAATTAACTCACCAGCAACCCAAGTTAGGTTCACGGTTTACGAGATATGCATTGCTTATTTCTTTGTTTGTGTTTATTTTACTTTCTGCAAGGCTGACGAATTCATCACAAGTGGTACTTTCTTCCATTTTACTTTCTGCAATGCTGATGAATTCATCAAAACTGAGAGAAGTACGAGGCAGTGGCAGTTCGAGTGGGTTATGATGACTCGTCCATTTACCGATGTGGCATTAGATTATTATATTTTGCGGGAAGCTGGTGAGATAACAAGGATAGATTTGGAAATGTGGTACCTAGTTACCTGTGTGGTAGATGAACATAATGCTGAAGGACAAGTTTAGAGATCTGACGATAAGTTTAGTCGGTGAATCTCAAAATAGTCTTCCAGTTAGAGAACACATTTGGAGAACTGGAGATAACCTTGGTCTCCAAATTGGTTAGGTCACAAACATCTCACCAATGGGAGAACACCTTCATCGCCCATTCTCCCAAGACTTTGTTATATGAAACATCAAAATACTTTAAAGATGCACGTTTTCACTTTCGCACGTGGCATCGGAGATATGCTTCAAATCTAAAATAAATATTTAAAAATCCATCTCAGTGTTAAAGGCTATATCAAGTGTAACATTAAAGCTATCTTTACACATCTTTTACTTAACCCTTCAGAGATTTAATTCAACTCGGCGTATTAGATAGATAATTATTGTAAGGGTGGTGTTGGTGCTCAAAAATGCTGGACTGTTTTGAGGCCAACTGACAGGGACAAAACAAGTGCCTCTGGAATTCTAGCTTGATTTAGCCAAGGCTGGTAGGCCTAAATCAAATATGCTTTCTAACTGCATAAATATGTGCACAACAAAAGCAAATATTTCCAAAGGGGGTTAACAATCCGCTGGAGGAAAATAAACCTAATATCCTAATTGTCAAATAGCTTGAAATCTAAACTAAGGCTAGAAAGTAATGCTAAACCTAATTGAATGCTTTGTACATAAAATAACAAATAGGATATGTAAACCATAGAAAGAATAAAATGACAATTTCAAATGAACGAATAGACCAGTGTCTGATGCCAAATTGGGAATAGAGTCAAATACATTCAATCCTACGTATAAACGGAGATGATTTTAAGATAACTCACTCCTGTAAAGCGACACCATCACCCTACAAGCTTCTACTAAAAAAAAATTAAAACAACTTATACAATAGGCCCTATAGTTTTTAACCCAACTTAAGAGCCCGAAAGGAAAGAACAACAGGTTCTCAGACCATGCTACCATTATTCAAATTGTACAAATTAGTCATAAATGAATGCATCAAATAGAAAAACCCAGTACGATACCCTGGTTCATAGAATAATCCAAGAAACTAATTGAACACAAAAAACTATATTAACATTAAGGTACAAACACTTATCTGATATTCGTACATGAGATTGTGAGCATTAAATTCAAACTCATGAGTTTGGGAGACTTTCTAATTTTTGTCATGATTGATTGTAATGTTTTTTGCTTACAATTGAGTGATTATATATATATAAATCCCAATGGTTCCCTGTCAAAGGACATGCCCTTTCACATGACCTAATTATACAACTACCCCCCAAAATATACAAAACAAGACATAACAATGGTTGTTAGGGAAATATTTCCCGTATAATTACATTGATTTATTGTTCTTTGGTGTTCCGTGCATAATAATCAGCCATTTAATTTCCTGCACAAAAACACCTAACATTAGCTTATCTTAAAACCTAAAAAATCATTACATATGTAATATATTAATCTTATATGAAAACTATATTTCATTTATTAATTAATAATTAATTGAAAAATAAATAGGTCTCATACTTCAAATATGTACTTGGATAATAAAGTGGAAAATTAAAATTTTGTTATATGCCATTTTCATAAAAAACAATCATATTAATTATTAACTCATAAAAGATTTCAATAATGAGATAAATAAAATGACATCATGCTTTAGCATCCTATTTTTTATTTTTCTAAAATGAAACATAATGCATTTATTCACAAACATAATGTAATGATACCACATAAAAATATTTTTAGAAAACATTAAGGTAAAAAGGTTTTACAATTTACCCTAAAAATCAAAACAATCTACTTAGGAAAAGTATATTATTTTTATAAAATAATCACCCTAATTTTTAAAAATATTTCTAATGTAAGATAATATTATAACCATATACAAATATATAATTTTGGGGAACTAAAACTCACTTTCTAAAAAGAAACTCCAAAATATACACATTAATAAATTAACCACTACATAAATGAAAAGTCAAATTAAAGTAGGGTTAAACTATTAGTGCTCATTGTACCCTAAAATTAAAATAAAAGAAATAGGTAAAAAGTTACTTTTAGGGATTTGCAACTAAAGAGTAAATATCAATAAATTAGTATTCAAACCCTAAATATATATGAAAAAAATCAACTTGTATTATGCACAACTAAAATTTTAATAATAACACTAAATCCTTTTTACCTTATTAGATAAATACATTAATGTTAAAAATATAATAAGGTAAAAATACCAGATTAAATGTAGGGATATGAAAAATAGAAATTAATATCAACATATAACAAGACCCTAAACAAGTTAACATTCATCAAATTATACCTTTACCTTATCATATATTTTTATCTTTTAGGGTATTAGGAGTAAAAAATAAATTAAAATTTAAAACAATCATTAATGATCATGAATTTCTATCTCATAAACAATATTCATTTTAATAATTTATTTCAAAGGAGATAAGATTTAACTTTAATTTATACATTTATTTACACACATACTCTCAAGGAATAATATAGAGTAATTGGTAGGGGGTAGAGTCGGGTAGTTAGGTAGGAAAAGGAATGGGTCGAGAGGTCGAGTGTTCAACTCCCTCTCGCCATTCTTTTTCCTAAAATTGAAAAAAAAAAAAAATAAATACATAGAGAAATTCCTAATCTGAAAGTTAATTTGGGAAGAAATTACTCCCTTTGTAAGAGGTTGCACTTTATTTCTCACCTGCACAAAAAATAAAGATAAATAAGTATCTTCTCCTAACCCTCTCGAAGAAAACAAATAGAGTAACTGGTTAGTGGGTAGGAGGGTAGATAGGTAGGAAAAAGGTCAGCTTGAGAGGTCGAGTGTTCAACTCCCTCTCACCGCCTTTTTTGCTTAACTTATTTTATTTTTTATTTTTAGAATTATTATTTATTCAAAACAAATATGCATTAGAATAAAGCAATTTACAACCTAATACATGAAAATAAAAATAACAAACACACACACATTTTATCCATTTTAGTTTTTTATCAAAGGAAAATTATAAAATATGAAAAATATATATTATACTTCCCTGATGTTTTGTTCCTTGAGGACCTAAAATTTTCAGTGTCAATAGTGGCTCTTATTGGGGACGTGCAATCATGCTTGGATGCAGCAAGATCCTAGTTATCTCTGGAAAAGCAAACCATAGTGAGAAAAGAAACATGATGCTTAAATGAAATAAACAAAAACAATAATGTACAAGTTTAGAGAATATTTCCTATTTTAAGAGAAAAATGGCTTCAGATATTGACCGTGAGTCGGGAACTCCTGAATAACTTCATCAGTGCCCTATAGGTAATATGAATTCTCACCGGCTTTCGAGATGACCATGTAAGGTCCTAGCCATAATGCCTCAAACTTACCATGTTTTCCTTTGTCTTGGTCTCTTGCATTCCATTTTAATACCCAATCACCTTCTCTGAAAGGTCTATCTGATGCTCTCTTATCATGCAAGGTCTTAATCTGTCATTGTTGATGAAGATTCCTTGTGCTATTCTTCTCATTTCATCTAACTCTGATAACTGGCTCAACGAGTCTTCCATAAAGTTTACATCCTCAAGTTCTTCCTGAATGAATTTGTAAACTGGTAGGAGATTATTCAAGGGTAACCTTGCTTGTTTCCCATAAACCAACTCATAAGGAGAAAAACCTATCGATCTTTTTACTATCACTCTATCTACCCATAAAGCTAGATTTAGCTTTGAGTCCTAGGCCTTTTTATTGTTACTCAACATTCTTCTGATAATCTTTAGTATATTCTTATTGCTTGATTTTGCTTGACCATTCCCTTGTGGATGATATGGAGATGAGTATGATAGATTGATTCCATATTTTTCACAAAATTATGAAAATTCCTTAGATTTGAAACACATGTCATTGTCACAAAGAATCTTATAAGGTACTCCAAATCTGGTAAGTATATTATCCGTGAAAAACTTGATGACCACCTTACTTGTAGCCTGCCTTGTGGGTATAGCTTCAACCCACTTTGTAAAGTAGTCTGTTGCAACCAATATCCATCTGTAACCTCCACTTGAAGCATCTACAATTCCCCACATTTTGAAAGGTTCTTCAGTTTGTAATGGAATAAGGGGTAAAGCACCATTATATTTTAGTTTCCCAGAGAACTTCTAACAAGACTCACACTTTTTAACATAATCATAACAATCCTTGAATATATGGGACCATTAATACCCAACCTTCACAATCTTATGAGCTATTGTCTTAGCTGAGAAGTGACCACCGCATACCCCGTCATGTAAATCCTTAATAATTGACTTGGCCTGATAGGTTTCTAGACAAAATAGGAGGATACCATCATTATTTTTCCAATATAGGTCTCCTTGAATTAGTACATATCTAAATGCCTATAACTTTATAGTTCTTTTTTGGTTATCACTTAGACCTTCTTGACACTTCATATGCTTTAAGAAGTAGACTATGTCTATGTACCATGGACATTGTTCAATGCTCATTTCTGCACTTTCCAAATCTAGTTGGTTTACTTGTGTTGCATGTAAATTTGTTTCTTCCATAAGTTTAGCCAATCCTTGTCCTCTGATTAACTTAGTGATTTGAATCTCAATATCAAACTCTTGAATCTGATTTATTCATCGACATCTTTTTCCTATAACCTCTAATTGCCTCAAGATATCCTTAGTTACTGCATTCGGTACGTATGCCACAATCTTAGCTCCAACCACATAAGGTCTGAATGATTTCACTGATTTAACTAATGCATAAGTCTTCTTTTCATGTATGTCATAACTCAGCTTAGAAAATTGTAGAGTTTTACTGAAGAATGCTATTGGTTGCTCATATCCTTCATCATTTTTCTGTAACAAGACTATTGCTATGGTGTGGAAAGAAGCAAAGGAGAACAAATGAAATGGTTTGGAAAAATTAGGAGACTTCAAAACTAGCGCTTCCTTGATTTCTTTCTTAATGTTGGAAAATGCTTCTAAAGCCTCATCTGCCCAATTTATAACTGCATCTTTCTTTAACATCTTTGCAATAGGTTTTATGATTTCTGAAAAATTTGGGACAAACCGTCTTACAAAGTTGATTTGTCCAAGGAAAGATTGTATTCCCTTAACATTTTTAGGGATCTGAACCCTATCAATTGCTTCAATTCTTTCTAGATCTATTCTGACTCCTTCCTTGGAAACAATATGACCAAGGAGTTTACCCTCGGTTACCCTGAAATGACATTTCTTCGGGTTTAAGGATACTCCATATTCGAGGGCTCTTTTGAAGATTTTCTCTAGATGCTTGCAATGATCTTCTTCTTTCTTGGAATAAGTTGTGATGTCATCCTAATATATTACCATGATAATATCAATGAAATCCCCAAAAGCCACATCCATGACCCTCTGAAAAGTAGCTCCTGCATTTTTAAGTCCAAATGGAATTCTTGCATAAACATATGTACCCCATGGCGTAGTGAATGTTGTTTTGTATTGTTCTTCTTCTTTAACTTTAACCTAATTGTACCCGGAGAACCCATCCATCATGGATAATAATTCATTTCTTGTAACCTTTTTTCATAATGCCTCCATGTTTGGTAATGCATAATTATCCTTTAACAAAGATATGTTTAGATTTCTAAAGTCCACACAAAGCCTAATATCTCTGTTCTTCTTCCTAATAGGTACCAAATTTGAAACCCAAGTGGAGTGTCTAATCGGCTTTATGATACCAGCATCCCTCATCTTAATGAGTTCCTCCTTCATCTTAGGAGCCAAAGTCGGATTGATCAGTCTTTGCCTTTTTCTAAAAGGCTTTGCATTAGGTCTTAAGTGTATTTCATGTTGGAACAAGTCCTCTCTATAAGCCTTAAGATCGTCATAGGACCAAGAAAACACGTCTATACTTTCTTAACAAACTAACAATATTAGATCTAACTTTAGGAGTTAACTTTTTACCAATGAAAATCTCTTTAGGAGTATGTTCATTTCCTAAATTTATCTTTTCCACTTCCTCTATATTAGTATTTTCCATTTTAACCTTATTACTAGAATCTTTACTATCAAACATTTTTTCTAGTGCAACAAGCCCTTCAGGAATTTTATTAGTTTTAAGTCGAATTACATCTTTTCCAAATAAAGTATCCTTTTCATCTATTGTTTCAACATAAGAATTTAAATCAATAAGTTGATCTTCGTACCTTTCCTCACATGCAAGGAACTTTATAATGTCTCTATCATTATCAAAGATTTGCCAATTATGAATGTTATCAAGTATTGATGGCCTTGGTTTGATCTCTACCTGTGCAATATCTTCACATGTAATATCGTTATGCTTAACTGCTAGGTTAGCCATGAAATCGGCTTGAATATTCTTAGATCTATCTATCCATGCTATTGAAAAAGCATCAAAAACTTCTATGGAATCCCACACTTCATTCTTGTACCTTTTTAGGATATGATTCTTAGTAATAAACTTATCCCTAATTTGAGATACAACTAATTCATAATCACCAAAAATAGAAAGAATTTTGATACCATGCTTACCTACTATTTTTAGGCCTACTAGGAGTGCTTCATATTCTGCAGTGTTGTTAGTACATTCAAATGCTAACAAAAATGAATATTTAAAAGATTTCCCATTTGGGGATATGAACACTACACCTGCTCCATTACCATTTTTACTACATGATCCATCAAAAAACATTTTCCAAATGAGATCATTATTTTCCTTAGCACATATTTCAATAGGGCTAGTATTTTCAATGAGATTTTTATGAATTCTTACCTGGAAATTCTCCATATCGGTGTGGCAAAAGTGTGTAACCTGGCTTGGGTCAACATCTTCAATGATGTAAGTAGATCTTGGTTCTCTGTTGATCCTTACAACCCTGTCATTTACTGGGATAGAAGCATAAGATAGATCTAATTGAATATTTCCACCTACTAAATTAGACCACTATCTAGATAATAACATTCCATAAGTAGGTGGTACTTCAACAACAATAATATCTATTTTATAAGATTTTTTAAGACATGAAGGAAACTTAAATTCAACATTTTTCATTATTCCAATAACTGGGACCGACCTATTGTCCATAGCATAACACTTTCCATAAGTAGTATCCACATTCATTCCTAATTCTTTCATTACCCATGAGGCATAATATTAACCATTGCCCCGGAGTCTAGCATACAATTTTTAACCAATTTATTATTTATCAATAAAGTTAGAAAGAAAGGATCTACTTTAGTAGCATCTTCATTAACAGAAGTCCCTAGGTAAATAACTGGTAATTCTTCACTATCCTTTTGTTCCTTTGCATCTTTTTAATAGCATCATTTATTAACTTGATCATTTCATTCCTGCAATCAGTTAATTTAACTATTTCCATTAGAGGGATAGAAATTTTTACCTGAGATAATGCTTGAGACATGAATGAAGTACAGTTTGAAATTTCCTTACCATTTCTCTGCTTGTCCATGGGTTTGCTTATCTTTGATGTTTGATCAACTTGCCCTTTAGGGACATCTACCTTTGACTTCTTTATCTCAGCATTATTGTTCAAAATCTTGTACCTCCCTGCTACTTGTTCATTGCCTGAGTTCACATTCCTATTCCTCAAATGATAGTTTTTAAGCACTTGTTCCATTACTGCTACAGTGTAAGCTTCTCTTTCCTCTCTTGTTGTCCTTCTAATATCCAGACTCTCATCATTATCTAAAAAGTCTTGCTGCTCTTGTTGGTATCCCAACCTCCTATAGCTTTCATCTAGCATGTATTCACCATCTGAATCATCATTATCTCCTGACCAAAAGGGTGTAGATGAAAGAGCATTTATCACAGGTGTCTCTTCATATCCTTGGTTTTCTTCCTCCAGAACCCTTTGTACTATAAGGCATTTCTCCTGAGGGTGGGGCATTTTACAAATTTCACACCAAAAATCATCCCCTATGAAATGATTATTTTTCTTGAGAGGATATGGAGTGTCTGTCTTCCTTTTTAAAGGCTTTCCATCTTTCCATTCTGTATGATAAGACATGTCCTGCAACCTGTACCTATCATTTTTGTTGAAATTTCTATCCTGCCTTCTTGCTTGAAAGTGACTTTTGTTTGGTTGCAAATTCTTCATCAAACTTACTAATTCATCCATTTTATCACTTTCACTGCTCTTTTTTAGGACTGCAGGATTGAATAGCTTAGGATCATTTCTTTTATCAATTCTTCCAGCAGCTATTCTATTGTTTTCAATATTCAATGCAATCTTAAAAGCCTATTGTAAGGTTGTTGGGTTATGAGACCTTATCTCATAATTCATTTTGACATCAAATGTTGCCAAATAAAAAGTGATTAGGAAAGGATCAACAGGGCAGATCTCTTTTGGAATCTTATTCAACACATTGTTAAATCTTTTATTAAACTCCTTTACTATTTCATTCACATTTTTCCTCATAGAGGTTAATTCATGAGTTGCAAAGGATGGATCTCTGTGATCCCCAAATTCTTCAATAAACTAATCAAAAAAGGTTTTCCAACTGGTAATTGATCCATCTGACAAATTTCTATACCACTCATCTGCACTATCCTTGAGTGAGAGAACTAACATTTTCATACGCACATCCTCATAAGTAATGTCAAATTCATAAACAATAGTTTTTACATTAATGACATGTTGTTCTGCTAATTGGGATCCATCACCAGTAAAATTGGGGATAGTATTCTTTAATTTATTTGGTATAGGGTTAGGACAACACATCAAATTTGAAAAATCCAATGGTCTGTATCTTTCATTAACTTCCTGAAATCTGGCATCAAATAAATTTCTATTATTGTTATTCTAAAAATATTGATTTTGGGGAATAGGGTTACCTCTCTGAAATTGATTTGCCAGATTACCATGTTGAACATTGTGAGGCTACTAAGCCATATTCATTTGATTTAGCATCCCTCCTCCATGTTGTCAATGTTGTTGTTGTATAGGATTTCCAGGTTGCCAATTTGTGCCCATAGCATTTGGTTGTGCATAAATTTGGCCTCCTCTTGGATATATTGAACTCTGCATTGGTTGTGCATGATCTTACTATGTAAGATTTCTAGGCTGAGAATTAACATAATTATTTTCTCCTCTTCCCTGTATATAATCTTCATTTTTCTGCAAGCATTCATCTCTCAAATCCTCTGTAAAAGTATTAAAAATTTGTGCACCACCTTGGCTCTGTGCATGATTTTCTGGATATGCATATTGTCCATTATTTTGACCATGATTATATTTATTTTCATTTTCAATACATTGATTATGTACTCGCTTTCTCTCGGCATTAATATCTCCACTATATAAATAATTACTTTGTGGTGGGCAAACATCTTTATTTACTTTTCCAAAATTAACTTGAATATTATTACTACCATAATCATTTCTACCATATTCATCATTTTCAGTAAGCTGATAATAATTACCTTTACTTTTATCTTCATACTAGCACACACTAGGGTGATGCATATTAGATATATGATGACGTATCTGGCTATTTTGTTCAAGATTATCCTGAAGTTGTGCACATGTCTCTGGCTGCACATTATCATATCCACAATATATAGTTTGCACACTTAGTTGCTGTTGATGTTGTGCGGATTGGAGTTTTCTACGCGAATCTCCAATATGTTGGAGTTGCAAATTATCGGCATGAGGACCATCATTATAACATCTGTCATTCTTCTGCGTAGGCTGGCGAGTAAAGGATGTTTGAATTTGTCTTTGGGATATATTCTGTATACACCTTTTATCTAAAAATGTGTCGGCATCCTCAATGCAGTGACCAGTGTGATGTTCCGCTAAAGTATCTCCCTCATTCCACCCCATGCAATGCTCTTCGTGATGCAAGTCACTATGAAATCATTGACGCCCGTGCTGATGAGTATCCAACATTCTACAATTTTTGTTTAGATACTGTACAAATTGGTCTTGGCTTCCTGGCACACTATTATCATAATGCTCGTGGTTTATATCTTTATTTTCATGATCCCTCTTATATAAAATTTGATGGCCATGATTATTTATATTTATTTGACCGGCACACCCAGTCATTGGCACCATGTTTTGTCTTTCCTGTGCATGTTGCTCATGTTTTCTGCTACTGTCATGGGGCTGGGCATATTCATTTAGTTGTGTATTTTCTTGGTCTTGAGTGAATATATTATTACTTAGTTCACATTGTATATTGTGAGTGTTATCAGAACCAAATTTATTCCTTTTCTATGAATTACCACACTGTTGCTCATGTGTGCTACATATCTTGCCACCTTGTGCATTGTTCTCAACATAGTGCTAGTTCTGTGCAAGCACATTTGCCTACTCAAATGAATTGTAACATTGTGAATTTCCTTCAATGGCTTGCATAGGGTACAGCTAGCTCTACACAACCCTATACGGCTGCTTACACAAGTGTTCTAACTGTAGATTATCACATTCACTATATACATTATGTGCATTGAACATTTTCACACCTGGCATAGATAAATTTGGGTGAATAATATTGGGTATCTGCTGTGTATCCCTTCGTGCAAGTTGATTCTCATGCAAAACTCCATTATACTCCCACTGTATTTGGCTTTGATTACATATATTATTATTATCTTTATAATAATAGTCCTCTTGTGCAATAACCTTTGGTATGTTTTTATTATAATGTTTATTGTTTATATTTTTCTTTTTGCAATCCTTCTTTTGCGCAAGTGTGTGAGTATAATTTGCCTGCTCATTACTTTGTCCATGCGTAGGTAAATAAGGATACTCACGCAAGCCTTGGTGATTTTTTATTTTGCAATACATGTTATCAATCTTATATTTATCTTTCTCTAGCTTCTCACATTCTTGATCTTGCACAAACTGAGAGTCATGTACTTGCTCGCGTAGGCATTGATTTTGATAATATAAATTATCATTTTATTTTTCATTTTTATATATATGCACTTTAGGATAATATTTATCCTGTATTCGATGGTGGCTAATGTTTTCATCAGTTTGATAATTATTAACATGCTAGTCATGTGAAAAATAATTAAAAACTTCATTATCACTTGTATAGACTTTATTCTCACCATGCTTGTTCTTATTTTGCACAGGTAGATGTATGTTATTCTACCAATAGTTATCTTCTTGCTGTATACAATTTTGAGCAACCTCTTCTTCATGATCACCTTGCATATTGTCATAGTGCTTTTCATATTGACTTTGATCAAAACTTTTAACATTATGACAAAAATGGTTATTATTTTCCCTCTGCCATTGTGAACCTTCACCATACTAGGTGTGATCAACATTATTAAATAAATTGTATGCTTTTCCATTATGCACAGGCTATATTTTCACATCATTCAAATCATGTTCATTACCCTGATCATTATTTTCTTGACCACTATTATTATTCTGATAAATTTCAGCCTGGTGATTTGACTGTGCATGTTGATGATATCCCTAGAAATTCATTTTATTATTTTGATCAGGATGTTCACTGTCACGGCCTCTTCTCCAATGACTCTCACCTCTTTGATCATTTCCATCCCCTCTTCCCCCACAGCTCTGATTGTCATGGGAATCATTAATATTTCCCCACTTGTTACTCACATCACACATTAGATTAGAAAAAACTTTAAACCATTCACCATCGCTTCCTGTAGTTCTTCCTTCTTTGTTTGTTTCAAACAAAGGATTAGTAGAATTATTTTGAGCAATATGTCCACTATTCTTTCTATGGGGAGGAGTGTATACCGACATCTGCATACTTTTATTTGCAGCTTCATTATTATTTACTTCACCATTTCCACCATCACTCCCATCAGGCAAAATAAGGTCTTCCCTTTCTATTCCCAACTTCCTAAGAGCTTTGTCTAGCTATCTTCTAAGGGCTCTGAGAATCTCCTTATCTTTATGCTCCAATCTAATCATCCCCTCAACTATATCATCCATCTGCCTATCCTTTTGCTCCTGTTCACACATGACCTCCTGATTACCAATCTCAGAATATGGAAAAGTATTTCTATACTCACTGTTATTCCTTGGGTTACGGTGATCTAAAGTTGGGAACTACTCACAAGAAAATTCTTGACCTTTATCTTTGTTTGCTTTTTAGGAGATACATACAACATCTTCTTCTTTGATTTCTTATTCCTCCTATTCGGTTTCAATTCAGCAAATGAATTATTCTTCTCCCTAACATAGGCTTCACCTGATATTGTATTCTAGAGTCGCCACCTCACTTCCTATGAGGAATCAATAACTATTCTGAATCCTTCTTCCCAGTAGAGTCTTTACAACACTAACCAGATATTTTGAAACTGCTTTCATTGATAGTTGTCCCCAGTAGAGTCGCCAATTTGTTGGTGCTCAAAAATGCTAGACCATTTTGAGGCCAACTCACAGGCGCAAAACAAGTGCCTCTGCAATTATGGTTTGATTTAGGTAAGGTTGGTAGGCCTAAATCAAATACGCTTTCTAACTGCACAAATACGTGCACAACAAAAGGAAATCTTTCCAAAGGGGGTTAACAATCCTTTGGAGGAAAATAAACCTAATATCCTAATTGTCAAATAGCTTAAAATCTAAACTAAGGCTAGAAAGTAATGCTAAACCTAATTGAATGCTTTGTAAAGAAAATAACAAATAGGATATGTAAACCACAGAAAGAATAAAATGACAATTTCAAATGAATGAATAGACCAATGCCTGATGCCAAATTGGGAATAGAGTCAGATACATTCAATCCTACGTATAAACGGAGATGATTTTAAGATAACTCACTCCTGTAAAGTGAGACCATCACCTACAAGCTTCTATTGAAACAAAATTTAAAACAACCTATACAATAGGTCCTATGGTTTTTAACCCAACTTAAGAGCCCAAAAGGAAACAACAACAGGTTCAAATTGTACAAATTAGTCATAAATGAATGCATCAAATAGAAAAACCCAGTAGGATACCCTGGCTCAAAGAATAGTCTGAGAAACTGATTGAACACAAAAAACTATATTAACATTAAGGTACAAACACTTATCTGATATTCGTACATGAGATTTTGAGCATTAAATTCAAATCCGTGAGTTTGGGAGACTTTCTAATTTTTGTCATGATTGATTGTAATGTTTTTTGCTTAAAATTGAGTGATTATATATATAAATCCCAATGGTTCCCTATCAAAGGACATGCCCTTTCACAGGACCTAATTATACAACTACCCCCCAAAATATAAAAAACAAGCCATAACAATGGTTGTTAGGGAAATATTTTCTGCATAATTACATTGATTTATTGTTCTTTGGTGTTCCGTGCATAATAATCTACCATTTAATTTCCTGCACAAAAACACCTAACATTAGCTTATCTTAAATCCTAAAAAATTATTACATATGTAATATATTAATCTTATATGAAAATTATATTTCATTTATTAATTAATAATTAATTGAAAAATAAATAGGTCTCATACTTCAAATATGTACTTGGATAATAAAGTGGAAAATTAAAATTTTATTATATATCATTTTAATAAAAAACAATCATATTAATTATTAACTCATAAAAGATTTCAATAATGAGATAAATAAAATGACATCATGCTTTAGCATCCTATTTTTTATTTTTCTAAAATGAAACATAATGCATTTATTCACAAACATAATGTAATGATACCACATAAAAATATTTTTAAAAAACATAAGGTAAAAAGGTTTTACAATTTACCCTAAAAATCAAAACAATCTACTTAGGGCAAGTATATTATTTTTATAAAATAATCACCCTAATGTTTTAAAATATTTCTAATGTAAGATAATATTATAACCATATACAAATATATAATTTTGGGGAACTAAAACTCACTTTCTAAAAAGAAACTCCAAAATATACACATTAATAAATTAACCAATACATAAATGAAAAGTCAAATTAAAGTAGGGTTAAACTATTAATGCTCATTGTACCCTAAAATTAAAATAAAAGAAATAAGTAAAAAGTTACCTTTAGGGATTTGCAACTAAAGAGTAAATATCAATAAATTAGTATTCAAACCCTAAATATATATGAAAAAAATCAACTTGTATTATGCACAACTAAAATTTTAATAATAACACTAAATCCTTTTTACCTTATTAGATAAATACATTAATGTTAAAAATATAATAAGGTAAAAATACCAGATTAAATGTAGGGATATGAAAAATAGAAATTAATATCAACATATAACAAAACCCTAAACAAGTTAACATTCATCAAATTATACCTTTACCTTATCATATATTTTTATCTTTTAGGGTATTAGGAGTAAAAAATAAATTAAAATTTAAAACAATCATTAATGATCATGAATTTCTATCTCATAAACAATATTCATTTTAATAATTTATTTCAAAGGAGATAAGATTTAACTTTAATTTATACATTTTTTTACACACATACTCTCAAGGAATAATATAGAGTAACTGGTAGTGAGTGAGTCGGGTAGTTAAGTAGGAAAAGGAATGGGTCGAGAGGTTGAGTGTTCAACTCCCTCTCCAGAAATTACTCCCTCTGTAAGAGGTTGCACTTTATTTCTCACCTACACAAAAAATAAAGATAAATAAGTATCTTCTCCTAACCCTCTTGAAGAAAACAAATAGAGTAACTGGTTAGGGGGTAGGAGGGTAGATAGGTAGGAAAAAGGTCGGCTTGAGAGGTCGAGTGTTCTCGCTGCCTTTTTTGCTTAACTTATTTTATTTTTTATTTTTAGAACTATTATTTATTCAAAACAAATATGCATTAGAATAAAGCAATTTACAACCTAATACATGAAAATAAAAATAACAAACACACACGCCTTTTATCCATTTTAGTTTTTTATCAAAGGAAAATTATAAAATATAAAAAATATATATTATACTTCCCTGACATTTTGTTCCTTTAGGACCTGAAATTTTCAGTGTCAACAGGTGGCTTTGCAGAAGTCCATCACATCACTTTAATGATATTCCTCAAAATATCATCTCCTACAATTAATGTTATGAGTGCAAAGCACACTACAACATCGCCTTGTTCTTTTATAAAATGTCAAATAATACTAATAATTAAAATACTTGCACAGAAACAGTTGATAGAACATCATAACAACATACAATAACAGGAAACTTGAAGAAAAGCCAACAATAGAAGAGAAGAGAAAGGGAAGTCATAGTAATATCTGGTATTTAAACTAACTTACGATATTTACATTCATTTTTTAACATTCTTAACCTCCTTCATTTCTTGCATATTTTGTTTATTTCAATACCTACAACTATTTAAGAAACTTCATTGGCAAAAAAAAATTAGAATAATACAGATAGCTACCAATATGTTGAAATCAATTTGAACCAATATAATCTGAAGAAAATATCTTGCCTTCAAAATTATGAAAAGGGCAGAATTAGGGTTATAAATCCAATGCTCTACCTTTCCCAAAATTCTTAGTTTTTTTAACATATATAGGAGGGTGAGTGCACAAAGATGGGGGACCAAAAAGGGGGTATAAGATGCCACTTTTTTTCGTAAATCAGCAATCTCTGAACTTCAACAAGAAATTGAAGATAGTTAGACTCAAAATTTTAAGATGCGACAAAAACAAGAGTTGTAATACTCTTAATCTAGTTCCTAAACTACTAACTTATTTTGAAAATGGTGCAGATTAAGGCCCTCAAGAAGTGGGAGCACAAAAAGTGGTCCTATTTTTTGTCCAAAAACATAACATAGTGTCTAGTATGCTCCCCCTAAAATGTTAACTTTTTTTTTAAATTTTTTTAATCGCACTCGTGAGAAGTTAGCTAACATCACGTAGTTTATCCCAGATTTTTTTGGTAATTTTTTGATGAATGTATAATTTTTAATGAATTTACGAAGTGCACACAACCTGAAATAATAAAATTTATGTGTGCTCCCCCTAGAAATCATTTAAAACTAATCAAAAATCAAATTATTTTTTTTTAAAAGTGTGTAGAATGGAGTCTAGTTTCTAAAAATGTAACTTGTTGCAAAATTCGATGAACGAGCCAAAATCTATGCCCAAAATACTGAATGTTTTTTTTTACAAAAAATAGACATACACATAAAAGAAATTAGAGTTGAAAAATTTAACATAATCAAAATTCAAAAAAAATTATATGCTTAGATAGCTAACAGAGAGATCTGCAATATCACATCATATGATTTTTACGTTCTTGAGCCACAAGTAAACCTGACGAGGAGCACACAAAAAAAGATGTCATTTTTTGGTATGTCTACTGGAAAACACATCTCGAGCCTATTTCAATCATCCAAGCCTTTGGGTTGGATCTCCAAGGCAAATCCAAGCCTTAGGATTGGTAAATTCAAATGCTTTACAAAGCACGCACACCCTATAGTGCGTGCACACTATTTAAATCTATGACTTTCATAGCGCGTGCGCACTATAAAAGTAATAGATTTACATAGTGCGTACGCCCTATAGGGCGTGCACAATATGTAAGACATAGATTTATATAGTGATGAGAAATAGTCAAAGTGAGAGGAAGAGAGAGAGAGAGAGAGAGAGAGAGAGAGAGAGAGAGAGAGAGAGAGAACTCTCTCTCTCTCTCCCTCCCCCATACTCTCTCTCTCCCCCTTATCTCTCTCTCTCCCCCCTTATCAAATACTCTCTCTCTCTCTCTCTCTCTCTCTCTCTCTCTCTCTCTCTCTCTCTCTCTCCCTTTCCCATTCTCTCTCTCCCCCTTATCTCTCTCTCTCTCCCCCTTATCAAATACTCTCTCTCTCTCTCCCTTTCCCATTCTCTCTCTCTCTCTCTCTCTCTCTCTCTCTCTCTCTCTCTCTCTCTCTCTCTCTCTCTCTCTCGTGAAAGAGGCCCACTTTTTCTTATGTTGTCTCAATTCTGCATTTTCTCCGACAAGTTTCCACTTTTCATGGTGTTGATAGTGACAAATCAACATTGTTTTGCACCACAGTGACAAGTTTTCGCTTTGCACCATCATGAAAGTCAATTATTGAGGATAAATTTATCGATTGAGGTAAGTTTTTTATTTTTTTACATGTCAAATGTGAATAAAGAGTGTTTTGGTTTATAATTGGTATGATATAGACTTGTTCAATACATAATTTGATATAAGTGTAATAAATATATATTATAATTTGTCATATTGTAAGAGGTTTATATTATAATTTGACTAATTGTTTTACATTTATATTATATTTTTAAAATTTTAATCAATTCATATGTAGAAATCATCATCATGCCAAGGAAATGAGTAAAGAATTTAAAACCAGAAGAGCATGAAAGAGACAAAGAGAAGAAAAGGGAAATAATGAGACAACTTCGTGAATAAAAAAAATTAGATACCATAAAAGAACATTTTTCTTTGGATGAGGAACATGAAACATCAATACAAAGTAAGAGAGAATTGGAATTGGAATAAAAAATACAACGAATGAGAAACTTGCGTGAAATGAGACAACTGAATTATGAAGATGAGGGGACCTCATCTACGAGTTCCCGAGTTCAAGAGACATCATCATCCAATGTTCGAGGCACACCAATGTATAATGTTGAAGGAAAACCATTGTCTACTTCCAAAGGTGTGGGCACACTCTTCTATCATGTTGAAGGCACACCATTATCTACATCCCAAGGTGTAGGCACAATATCGTCTCATGTTGAAGGCACACCATTATCTACATCCCAAGGTGTAAGCACAACATCGTCTCATGTTGAAGGCACTCAAGATGGTACGCAATCCACACATAATGTTTTTGATGCTCTTAGAATTATTAAATATAGAAAGCCAAAATATTTGATTGATATTGATACTAACATTTGGCAAGCAATGCCTGACAAGATTCCCAAGCGTACTTGTCAAAGAAATGTTAATCATATTTGGAGATCATTTTTTGAGAATTTAAACATGATAGGAAGATGTCAACTATTTGTTGAAATGATGAGAAATCTGAAATTTAGGCCCATCAAGTAGATTCTTGGGCTAAGAACGATGGATGAGTCAAGTGAAAAATCTATTGTAAAGAATCTAATGACTGCATATGAGAGTGTGGGTTCTACATCACGCACAAAAGATAGTAATGTCACGCGATGTGTACTTACATCAATGATAGTAAGCACTCAAATGATGAAATCTTGACTCATTAGAAAGACAAGTAAAACATTGAAAATAAGTATAAAGTCTCTAATGAGAGCCCTGGGAAGGCATCAAACAGTGGAAGATCTAAACAACAATGAGTTAAGGGCATTTTCTGGTAGACTACCGCGAAAAGATAAAGCAATTGTTGAAGCTTTGAAATCCTTGATTGAATCATTTTGGAAGAATAATACACGGGTATCTCCTAATCAAAGAGATGTTGTAAGAAGGAGGATTGGTAGTCAAATTTGTGTTCCACATCCAAAACATTTTTTGGATTCAACTCAGACACAATTCTTTGCAAAATTTATGCATATGCATCCTCAAATTAAAATTAGTCAGAGATATTTTGAAATGTGTAAACCTTTTTATGTGAAGATAAATCACACATGGACAACTTGTTGTTGTAGGGTACATATTGAATTTTCTAACCATTTTGAAGTTTATAGGAATATATGTGTAGGTTTTCACTCTAAAAATGTTTTGCAAGATTGTAACATAAATGTCCCACCTATATCTTCAAGGGAATTAATATCTACCATTTTATGTGAAAGAGTGGATGGTCAACAATTTTACAAGCTTTCATGCTTGAATGGTACATGCATAGATTGCAGAGGTTTGTGACGTTTGCCAATTTGTCAACATATGGAGAGTACACATGCAATCGGTAACGAAATAGTGGAATTTGGAAAATATAAGACCATGAAATACAATCTAAAAGATGGAAAAGAGGTTAAAAGATGTGATTTAGTAATTGAAAAAATTCCAGTGTATCAGTTCATGGACATTTTTTGTAAAAAAATTATTTATAAGTATGCAAGGCATACACATAGAGCACGATGGTTGGATATGCAATTCAATTTGTGCAAGGACACATTCCCACTTAATACCATTATTTCAGTTGTGGACTTTGTAGAGAACTACACACTACAACCATAGAATGAGGTGCAAGCAAAGTATTACAGCTCTCAACAGGTTTCTATATTTGTTCATATAGCATTCATGCATGCACCAGATAGTACAGAGGAGAATAGGATGATATTGAGGGAGTATCATTTTTATATCAGCGATGATCACTCACATTCTACAGAGTTTTTACATGGTTGATTTCAACTATTTTATGGTCTTTTGGCAAACAGTGGCATAAAATATCATCGACATATCATTTGGTCAGATAATTGTGCATCCCAATTCAAGAATTCTCAGATGTTTTATTAGTTGTGCAGGATGCATAAGATTACTGGAATTCAATATATGTAGAATTTCACAAAGGCTGGTCATGGAAAGGGAGAGCATGATGGTGCAGGTGCATGCATTAAAAGAGCCTTAGCACGTGAAGAATTAAAGTACAAAGAGAAAGAAACATTGTCAAATGTGGGATGTATTGTCCAGTGGTGTAACACTACAATGGGTCCAAGTAATGAAGGTGAGTCTACAGTTCGTAGATGTTTTTGGTTGATGGATGAAACTAACATTGCACCATATGAGGATTGTTGTACATTGATAGGATTGAGTGAGCTACACTCTTTTAGAAGTTGTAATGTAGGTTCATGGAGTATCCACACATGACATATGGCGTACTTTTGTTCATCATGTGTAAATGAAGATTGGGATGGGTGTGAATCAAAGGAATGGGTTGATGAATGGTATACACATATTTTGAGTCCACTTGCCTCCTATCATCCCCATGAATCACTACAACTGATAGAAATGGAATCAACCATTGACTTTGATCACTTATCTGATCTAGTACAACCAGGTCTATATTTTCCACATACAAATAATCTCAAATTTAGTACTTTCTCATAAATATTCAATAAACTAATGTCCTCATTATGTTTATATCATCATAGGCCATGTTTTGATGTTATTGCACCTGAAGACAATGAAGAAGGGACATATTATTATTTTTGTCATTGTGTTGAGGCAAAAAAGAAATTTGATCACTCGGTTATCGATGGTGAAGAATTAGAATACCCTATAGGAGTAGTGGTTGTAACTGGTACATGGATTAGACAGTAGGCTATGAAGAACCCTAGGTTTTGGTTGTTCGAGGATTGGGAGACACACAAAAAGATTCTTCATTATTCAAACCTCGTCGTTGCATCAAATGTCCACTTAATCAGATATGGGGAAGACCGCAAAATAAAACTCTTTGGAAGGTTCATGAGTTAGACCACGAGGCAATACTTGAGACAATCAAGGGTAGGGAAAACCCAATTGGTTCATTAGACTAAATGGAGATACAAAATATCATAACATGTCAAATTTATATAGCACTATAAATTGGGTGGACTATAAATTGCTCATGCATTACCCCGTATGTATAACGGGAAGTTTGTAACATTTAATGACAACATTTCTCTTCTATTTTTTGGGGCAATACCGAAAGGTTTTCTCTGCTTAGCTCTTTCCTCTAGTGCTCCTATTGAGTTGTGTTGTAAAAATATTTCTCATTATTAATAAAAAACTTTATAATAGAAATCTTATAGTTTAGATATTTTTCAGAGCGTACATAGCATAATTCATATATTCTTTACATACACTAAGATCCCAGTTCAGCATTAACTTCCACACATAAACCCAAGCCAAAACCAACTTCTAAACAAGCCTACCATAAACACCACATACAAAAAACCTAAAATCTTCCAACAAAACCTAACCCATAGCATTAGGAAACTTGGTAACAACCTTACTTCCTTCAGAAGAAGCATGCCTAGCCAGCTATCTAGGCAGAAAAAACTTGATAGCAATCTCAATTTCTCTGGAGGAAAGTGTCATGATCTTGTTATATTTCAGCAGAGAAGTAACCTCAGGAGTAATCTTATCAAAAATATCAATCATGAAGTTGTCCATGATATCCATGGCAGCACTGGATATTCCCTTGGAGGGATGCACTTGTTTCAAAACCTTGTATATTAACCTTTTGTAACTTCCTACACTTCTCTTACTCTTCTTTTTCTTATTCTCTTCCTTTTGAACATCACTTTCTTTTCTTTTCTCAGCTTTGGAGAATCCTTTACTTCATTCTCTCCTTTCATACCATCTTCTTTAAGACCCAAAACCCCCTAGAAACTAGGGCTCACCTAATGTCTCACCTCCCAGCACCATAGAAACTGAACCAAAGTTGATTCACCATCATTTGACCATCCTATGATGGATTCATGCATAAAACACCCCCCTCCAATGGCTAGAATGTCTACTGATGTACCCTTGCACCAATTTCATGACCCTTATGCACCCTTCAAACTCATCAAACTCCTTCAATCCTTGAAATATTTCATGACTCTTATGCACCCTTCAAATTAATGTCTGCTCTGGGAGGAAGATTATAATTTCCATATTTCCACAAGCCTTGAAATATTTTTGTCATTATCGCTCTCCACCTCCACTCTCTCAATTTAGTCCTCTCCCTCTCTATTGCACTCAGCTTAGCCATCCTTACCTACTATTTAACAGAGATTCTCCAATATTTGTATACAAAGGCATCCTACAGGAAAAAATGAAAAGTTTCCCAGAGAATATCCTATAGCTTTTAACCAATTGAGGAAGCAAAAAATAAGTGAATAAGCAATTGGCTACCAGCCACAGAGAAATTACAAGACTTTGAAAAAAAAAAATTCTTTCTTGATACTGAACTCATTTGATGTGGTTGTATATGATATGTACGTTGTACTTTACAAAGCATTTTATGATTATCTAATTTCAACTTATTATATGATGCAACCAAGTGTCAACACAGTCATTATATATAGTATGTTTTACTATTTTTTTTTAGAACTAATGCTTCTAGTGAATCCAAATTTAGTTGTTATAAAGATGAGATGTTAGTGAATGACTTATTGCTAATACTACTCTTCCACCAGATCCATATTTCAACCCTTTTATGGATCTACAGGCTCAATTACGAGCCCATAGGATTGGCCAAGAGAAAACTGTGATTGTATATCAACTGATTACAAAATGTTCATTTGAGGAGAAAATATTGCAATGATCAAGAAGAAAATTGGCTATGGAAAATCTAGTTATGAATTATGTTAAGAATGAAACTATTAAGGAATTGCATGATATATTACTCAACGGTGAAAGGAATATTCTTGATGAACATGGGATTGTAGCTACATCTATTCAATATACAGAGGAAGATATAGAAAATCTTCTTAATAGAGATATTAATGTGAGAGAAAAGGACATTTCAAAAGAAAATGGTTATCTTGGTGCCATCCAAGGTATGCCAATTACTCAGGATGAAGAGACAAAGCCCATAGTTAATGGGAAAGAGTGGGAAGAGTTTCTTGGACCCATGATAGAAGTTACAGATAAGGAGGAAGAGCTAGGAAGGGGAAAGTGGCAAAGGAAAGAAGTAAGATATGTGTGTGAGCCTATGTCAGATGATGATGATGAGTACTCACCATCTACTAGTAGCTCAAGTAGTGACAAAATCTCTTCAGTGCACATGTACACTGACACAAAAA
This sequence comes from Chamaecyparis obtusa, assembly GCA_027943335.1. NCBI lineage: Eukaryota > Viridiplantae > Streptophyta > Pinopsida > Cupressales > Cupressaceae > Chamaecyparis > Chamaecyparis obtusa. Next base: position 53,738 of record BSBK01011505.1, on the reverse strand, counting down.
ATTTAGATAGAGAAGTAACAAGTGTTGTGGAATTATCCACAAAGCAATGTGAAATGAAGCCTCAAATTGGTTCATTAGCAGGCAAAGAATTTGGTCATACACTTCATTCTAGCACCACAAATATTTCTATTAGAAATGTCTATTTGTTAATGGCCTTGCATTTACAGGACTTGGGCATTATCCTTGAAATGTAAGTTTATTGCCACCTTTGGCAAGGCAATCTCACTCCTCATTTTACAACAAAGGGTAGCCATCTATGGTCCAAGGTTTTAATTCAGCTGACAAGTGGAGAGCTTCTCAAGGTACTGATCTCTTTCATAGAGAAGTTCCTGCTTCATCTCAAGGTTCTCGTTTAGGTGACCAACTCCTTCAAGGTCCATAAATAGACCCATTAATTTCCCAAATTGGTTCATTAGCAGGCAAAGAATTTGGTCATGCACTTCATTCTAGCACCACAAATATTTCTATTAGAAATGCCTATTCATCAATGGCCTTGCATTTACGGGACTTGGGCATTATCCTCGAAATGTAAGTTCATTGCCACCTTTGGCAAGGCAATCTCACTCCTCATTTTACAACAAAGGGCAGCCATCTATGGTCCAAGGTTTTAATTCAGCTAACAAGTGGAGAGCTTCTCAAGGTACTGATCTCTTTCGTAGAGAAGTTCCTGCTTCATCTCAAGGTTCTCATTTAGGTAACCAACTCCTTCGAGGTCCACAAATAGACCCATCAATTTCCCAAATTGGTTCATTACCAGGCAAATAATTTGGTCATGCACTTCATTCTAGCACTACAAATATTTCTATTAGAAATGCCTATTCGTCAATGGCCTTGCATTTACGGGACTTGGTTATTATCCTTGAAATGTAAGTTCATTGCCACCTTTGGCAAGGCAGTCTCACTCCTCATTTTACAACAAAGGGCAGCCATCTATGGTCCAAGGTTTTAATTCAACTGACAATTGGAGAGCTTCTCAAGGTACTGATCTCTTTCGTAGAGAAGTTCCTACTTCATCTCAAGGTTCTCATTTAGGTGACCAACTCCTTCGAGGTCCACAAATAGACCCATTAATTTCCCAAATTGGTAAAAGGGTAGCTGCAATTTTGGAAAGAGTATCCCAATTGAAGAGAAATGGAAATTCCAATGAGCATGAAGTTATTGTAGATCCAATGGGTGTATCTCCTCCACTGACAAATATTACTTCCAGAGACTTGAGTTTAAATGGAGACTATATGTTCCCAAACATGCCCAGTCAAGCAAATGAACCAGATGTTGCTTGAGTAAAGAAGATAGTGGTTTACTAAAGCATCTGCATTATACCACTTGCTATCAATTACTACTTTTTGAGCAGCTTGCCAGCTGCTTCTATGCAGGATTTTTGTAAGATATAATGTCCTCATGCAAGTACATGCCATTTTTTGTAAACATTTTCTCTTGTAAAGGGTTAGTGAGAAATATCAAAGAAAAGGTTTTTGCATGGATCTGTAATGTCCCTATCCAGGACCTTACTCACTTTGCTTAAAACTCCTAATTAGAATTTGGATTTCTAATGCCTGCTGTGATATTATTTAAGTTTGGCTTGCTTCTTACTAATTAATATTGTAATGAATTGGTTATCCTTATTTTGATTCTCTCAATTGAATATATATATATATATATATATATATATATATATATATATATATATATATATATATATATATATATATATATATATATATATATATATATATATATATATATATATATTCTGTTCCTCAGTTCAAATGACAAATGTTGCATATCTTTCCAACCATTGGTCATAGCATCGATCTGTCTATTCCAATAGCTCTGAATAGCTGGGTAAACACTAGTGGCAACCTCATTCACCACGCATAGTTGTTTGATTGCCGCCGACGACTCTGTGCTGAAGTGTCCCTCAAGGTCCCTTAAGCATGAAATAAGAAATCTTTATGGGGTCATATCTCAAAGCTTGTGTGAGGTAGCATGGATCCATTAGTTGCTACGGGACCATGTTGTCGGGGCCTACAAAAGCCTGTCTCAATTTTTGGATATTCAACTTCATTTAAAATTGGCAACACATTCTCGATCGATAACTCACAGTGTTCCTCAGCTCAAATGGCTAACATTGTGTATCTTTTTAACCATCGATGATAGCATCAAACTATCTATTCCAATAGCTCTGAATGGCCGGGTAAACACTAGTGGAAACCTCATTCAGCACACACAGTCATTCAATCCCTACCAACGATTCTGTGCTGAAGTGTCCCTCAAGGTCCCTTAAGCATGAAATCAGTGATCTTTGTGGGGTTGTATCTCAGAGCTCATGTGAGGTAGCATGGATCCATTAATTGCTATAGGACCATGTTGTTGGGGCCTACAAAAGCCTATCTCAATTTTTGGAGATTCAACTTCGTTTAAAATTAGCAACACATTCTCGGTTGATGTCAGAACTTAAAGTGTTCCTCAGTTCAAATGGCCAACGTTGTGTATCTTTCCAACCGTCGATCGTAGCATCAATCTATCTATTCCAAAAGCTTTGAATGGCTAGGTAAATGCTAGTGGCAACCTCATTTTCCATGCACAATCATTCAATCCCTGTAGACAACTCCAGGTTGAAGTGTCCCTCAAGGTCCCTTAAGCATGAAATTGGTGATCTTTTTGGGGTCATATCTCAGAGCTCGTGCAAGGTAGAATCAATCTATTAGTTTCTACGAGACTATGTTACCGAGGCCTAAAAAATCCTATCTTGATTTTCAGAGATTCAACTTCATTTAAATTTGGCAACACATTCTCGGTCGATGTCAAAACTCAAAGTGTTCCTTAGTTCAAACGGCCAACATTGCGTATCTTTCCAACCGTCAGTCATAGCATTGAACCATCTATTCCAATAGCTCTCGATGGTCAGGTGAACCCTAGTGGCAACCTCATTCACCACACACAGTCGATCGATCCCCACCAACGACTCTATGCCAAAGTGTCCCTCAAGGTCCCAAATGCATGAAATCAGCAATCTTTGCGGGGTCATATCTCAGAGCTCGTGCGAGGTAGAATTGATTTGTTAGGTGCTACAAGACTGTGTTGCCAGGGCCTACAAAATTTTGTCTTAGTTTTTAGAGATTCAACTTTGTTTAAATTTGGAAACACATTCTTGATCGATGTCAGAACTCAAAGTGTTCCTTAGTTCAAACGGCCAACGTTGCTTATCTTTCCAACTGTCGGTCATAGCATTGAACCGTTAGTTCCAATAGCTCCAAATGGTCGGGTAAACACTAGTGGAAACCTCATTCATCACACATAGTCATTTGAACCCCACCGACGACTCTGGGCCAAAGTGTCCCTCAAGGTCTCTTAAGCATGAAATCATCAATCTTTGCGGGGTCATATCTTGGAGCTCGTGTGAGGTAGAATCGATCCATCAGGTGCTACGAGACTATGTTGTTAGGGCCTAAAAAATTTGGTCTCAATTTTTAGAGATTCAAGTTTGTTTAAATTTGGCAACACATTCTCTGTCGATGTTAGAACTCAAAGTGTTCCTCAGTTCAAATGGCCAACATTGCATATCTTTCCAACCATTGGTCATAGCATCAAACCATCTATTCCAGTAGCTTCGGATGGCCGAGTAAACCCTAGTGGCAACCTCTTTCACCACACATAGTCGTTCAATCCCCGCCAACTACTCTGGGCCGAAGTGTCCCTCAAGGTCCCAAATGCATGAAATCAACAATCTTTGCGGGGTCATATTTCAGAGCTCATGTGAGGTAGCATCGATTTGTCAAGTGCTACGAGACTATGTTGCCAGGGCCTACAAAATCCTGTCTTGGTTTTCAGATGTTCAACTTCGTTTAAATTCGGCAACACATTCTCGATCAATGTCAGAACTCAAAGTGTTCCTCAATTCAAACGGCTAACATTGTGTATCTTTCCAACTACCAATCATAGCATTGAACCATCACTTCCAATAGCTTCAGATGGTCGGGTAAACGCTAGTGGCAACCTCATTCGGCACACATAGTCATTTGAACCCCGCCAATGACTCTTGGCCGAAGTGTCCCTCAAGGTCTCTTAAGCATGAAATCAGAAATCTTTGTGAGGTCATATCTCAGAGCTAATGTGAGGTAGAATCAATCCATTAGGTGCTACGGGATTGTGTTGTTGGGGCCTACAAAAGCCTATCTCAGTTTTCAGAGATTCAACTTCATTTGAAATCGGCAACACATTCTCAGTCGATGTCAAAACTCAAAGTGTTCCTCAGTTCAAAATTCCAATGTTGCATATCTTTCCAACCATTGGTTGTAGCATCAAATCATTAGTTCCAATAGCTCTAGATTTCTAGGCAAACACTAGTGGCAACCTCATTCAACACACACACTCATTCGATCCCCACCGATGACTCCAAGCTGAAGTGTCCCTCAAGGTCCCTTAATCATGAAATCAATGATCTTTGTGGGGTCATATCTCAAAGCTCGTGTGAGGTAGAATCGATCTGTCACATGCTACGGGACCGTGTTGCTAGATCCTACAAAAGCCTATCTCATTTTTTAGAGATTCAACTTCGTTTAAATTTGGCAACACATTCTCAGTTGATGTCAGAACTCAAAGTGTTCCTCAGTTCAAATGGCCAACATAGCATATCTTTCAAATCGTCAGTTCCAACAACTTTGAATGGTCAAGTAAATGCTAATGGAAACCTCATTTGGCACACATAGTTGTTGGAACCCCGCCGACAACTCCAGGCTGAAGTGTCCCTCAAGGTCTCTTAAGCATGAAATCAACAATCTTTATGGGGTCATATCTCGGAGCTCGTGAGAGATAGAATCGATCCATCAGGTGCAACGAGACCATGTTGTCGGGACCTACAAAATATTGTCTTGATTTTCAGAGATTCAAATTCATTTAAATTCAGAAACACATTCTCGATCGATGTCAAAACTCAAAGTGTTGCTCAGTTCAAATGGCCAACATTGCATATCTTTCCAACTGTCGGTCATAGCATCAAACCGTCAATTCCAATAGCTCCAGATGGTTGGGTAACCACTAGTGGCAACCTCATTTGAAACACACAGTCATTCAAACCCCGCCGATAACTCCGGGCTGAAGTGTCCCTTAAGGTCCCTTAATCATGAAATCAGTGACCTTTGTGGGGTCATATCTTGGAGCTCGTGCAAGGTAGAATCAATCTATAAGGTGCTACGAGACCATGTTGTCGGGGCCTACAAAAGCCTATCTTGATTTTTAGAGATTCAACTTCATTTAAATTCAGCAACACATTCTCAGTCAATGTCAGAACTCAAAGTGTTCCTAAGTTCAAATGGCCAACATTCCGTATCTTTCAAACCGTCGGTCGTAGCATCGAACCGTCAGTTCCAACAACTCTGAATGGTTGGGTAAACACTAGTGGAAACCTCTTTTGGCACACACAGTTGTTCAAACCCCGCCGATGACTATGGGCTGAAGTGTCCCTCAAGGTCTCTTAAGCATGAAATCAGTGATTTTTGTGAGGTCATATCTCGGAGCTCGTGTGAGGTAGAATCAATCAGTTAGGTGATACAAGACCGTGTTGCTGGGGCCTACAAAAGCCTATCTCGGTTTTCATAGATTCAAGTTCCTTTAAATTCAACAACACATTCTCGGTCGATGTTAGAACTCAAAGTGTTCCTTAGTTCAAAAGGCCAACGTTGTGTATCTTTCAAACCATCGGTCGTAGCATTGAACCATCAGTTCCAACAGCTCCGAATGGTTGGGTAAATGCTAGGGGAAACCTCATTTGGCACGCACACTAGTTTGAACCGCTTCGATGACTCCAGATTGAAGTGTCCCTCAAGGTCCCAAATGCATGAAATCAGTGATCTTTGTGAGGTCATATCTCGAAGCTCATGCGAGGTAGAATCGATCTGTTAGGTGCCACAAGACCATGTTGTCGGGGCCTACAAAAGCATGTCTCATTTTTTAGAGATTTAAGTTCATTTATATTTGGAAACACATTCTCGATCGATGTCAAAACTCAAAGTGTTCCTCAGTTCAAATGGCCAATGTTGCGTATCTTTCAAACCATCGGTCGTAGCATCGAACCTTCAGTTCCAACAACTCTGAATTGTCGGGTAAACACTAGTGACAACCTTTTTTGGCACACACAGTCATTCGAACCCTATCGACAACTCTGGGCCAAAGTGTCCCTTAAGGTCTCTTAAGCATGAAATCAGCGATCTTTGTAGGGTCATATCTCGGAGCTCGTGCAAGGTAGAATCAATCCATCAGGTGCTACGGGACCATGTTGCTGGGGCCTACAAAAGCCTCTCTCAATTTTTAGCGATTCAAGTTCATTAATATTTGGAAACACATTTTTGATTGATATCAAAACTCATAGTGTTCCTCAGCTCAAATGGCCAACATTGCATATCTTTCCAACCATTGGTCGTAGCATCAAACCGTTTGTTCCAAAAGCTCCGAATGATCGAGTAAATGCTAAGGGAAACCTCTTTCGGCATGCATAGTAGTTAAAACCCCACTGACGACTTTGGGCTGAAGTGTCCCTAGAGGACTCTTAAGCATGAAATCAACAATCTTTGCGGGGTCATATCTTGGAGCTCGTGCGAGGTAGCATGGATCCGTCAGGTGCTACATGACCGTGTTGCCAAGGCCTACAAAAGTATGACTCAGTTTTCAGAGATTCAAGTTAGTTTATAGTTGGAAACACATTCTCAGTCGATGTCAAAACTCACAGTGTTCCTCAGTTCAAACAGCCAACATTGCGTATCTTTCCAACCGTCAGTCGTAGCATCGAACCATTTGTTCCAACAACTTTGAATGGTCAGATAAATGCTACTAACAACCTTTTTTGGCACACACAGTCATTCAAACGATGCCGACGACTCTGGGGGGAGTAGTAGGATGAGTGCAAATATGTATTCTAGTGTTTTTCATTAACAATCATTCAGTTAGGGGACAATTAGAAGTTAGTTTGTAAAAGCATAAGGTTGCACATCCACATCTACCGTAGTAATCTTATTAATAAAAGAACTCTTGCCAACATTAGGGTACCCCAAGAATCCTTATATTATATTTATACATTTATGCATTCATTTCATTACTTTTTTTATTATTACAATCAAGGAATTTACTATTATTGAGGACAGTGACTAGCATTTGTAGCACAGTCAGCAAGTTAAACATACATCAATAAACATACAAGCATAACTATAAGGAATGGGAAATTTACAAAGCATAAGACATCCACATAAACATAAATTAGTATACATCAATACACCAAACACATGAATTGCATACCTAAAACATAAAAAATATATATTTGTAGGGCATGAATTCAAATATATATGTCCAATAATGTCATACATTGAATATATTCAATAGAGTAAAACTGGCTTCCTCAAAGCCAAATGGATGTACAACATATCACTGATACAATATACAAAAAATATGTCCACTAATGCCATATAGGCATACAATCCATATCCCTAATCTAGTCCTTTCCCACTAAGGGAAGAAAAAAAATCCTGAGCTTTCTTCAATCATCGCGTCAATGGAGATGCAGTGGATGTCATAGTATTCCAAGTGCACTCACTTATCCTCCTATCTAGACTCTTCTGTAGCTCACCCTGATAAAAAAATAATTAGATAGAGATAAATAATATACATCAAAATTGAATTATACAGTGACATAAAATTGAATATTGGCTTACCGCTAGCAAATAGTCACTATGCTCATCCACCAAAGGTGCATGTTGGTGATCTGGAGTCATAAGTCCCTACAACAATGATCAAAATAATAATTAAAATACATACATGGATATCATTATAAAATTCAATACAAACTATTAAAATAACAATTAAAGTTAAGTGATCTCTTTCATACCTTAGTCAGTGCTTTAGAACTAGCTACTGCTGCAGCTACTCCACGATCCAAAGTATCATGGATGGAAGGAGGAGTTTATAATGTCAAAAGCTGAAAATAAAACAAAAAAGGTAAATTATGCAGTTATCAAGATGACATATATTTTTTACAACCCTACTAATGAGTAAATGATACCTCTGTGAAGGTTCCACCGCATCCTTCGGTGTGCGGTGTCGAAGTTGAAGCTCCAACATTCAACTAGTGCACATGTACATGGAAAATTATAAGATAACCATTCATATAAGAATGTACTACTGACATGTTAATTATAATGCATTATTACATATATACCTATGGACTCAATGGTGACCTCACAAACCCAAGTGAAAGAATGTAATCATCGTGCCTATGGATTTTGATCATAATTTGTCTAGTAATTTAGTTATTCATTCATTAATTAAATATAATCAAGTAAATCAAATTAATATGCAAATAAAGATACTTCAAGAAAAGTTGCACGATGCCCTTTGCTATCTGTTGTGAACGTCGATGGTCCACCAATGCACATCTAATGCACATGCACAATAAGTTAGGATACAATTATTCATATAATTACATAATAATCAAATATGTTCATTAAAATGTTTTATTCGATACATACTTGTGGAATTGACGACGATGTGTAAAAGGGGACATTAGGATCATTGCCACTTCCACTACCACCACCACCGCCATCGCCACTGACACTCTTGCCCTGAATTTGCATCATAAGCAATAGATACTAAATTAAATAGTTATTCTTTTATAAATGAAATATGATCAAAGCAATTTAATGAACTTGGAAATATTTACCTATGTGTCAATGCCAAATGTCATATTTAGAAAGCTATCAATCATCAATCCAAAATCCTCTTCCTCTCTCTTGCCAGTACCAAATGTGCACAAGCATCCACATGACTGACAAATATGCCCCCTTGAGGATTGGCCATAGTCACCCTCAACTAAAGGAGTCGCACATTGAATGAGAGTCTGTGTCAGAGCACTAATCGTGCCTAGTGTGTCTGCCTCTACATGTTCCTTCACAACGGAAGGAATACTAACATGATCCACCTGTGGCTTGCCAATAGCAGCCCTAGGTGTGTTAGGGTCACGATGTGCCCCCACTTGATCAAATGATGACCCCCCTCCTCTACCTTGAGAATCCAACATGTCAAAATAATTTGGCACCTCCTTGAGTACAAACTTGCAATAGAGTTTCCTCAAGAAATATATAGGAACCTCATGATTGTTACAAGGAGGCAAATCAAAGACCATCCACCATCTCTCCCAAAAATTGTTTTTAATGTCTTCATTTATGCACCAATGAATTGGGAACCTCCTTGTTGTAGTTCTAAGAGTATCTGTGTCCCCTGGTTTTTTAAATAGCTAGCAAATGTCATCTTTTGTGATTTTATTTTTTTTATGTCTGCATAAGATAATTTATTGCATAATATTTTTTTTGTTCTTCTCTTTTATCCTGCCAAAAATTAATTTTCTCACTAACCACGCTTACGTGGGTCAAGATTGCTTCCAATGATTTTGCAACTCTTTCCCTTCTGAGATTTGTACCACTAGAATCTTTTAACCTATTAATTAAAGATTCTAATTCTTTTTTCCCTCTTTCAATTTGGTTCATCAACTTTTTTTGGGTTCCAGGAGGAGGTTTCTCGATTGGTGGAGGCAACTAAGGCTCGTTTTCTTCATTTGTTTCTTCATTCAGTTCTTCATTTGCTTCTTCATGAGGAAATGAAGGGTTTGGTGGAGGATTTGGTGGAGAGTTTGGTTGAAGGAGATTATTTCTTCCTAGCAATTAAAAAAACTACATTTTAAAATCTTCATTACACAACAAATTTTAACAAAAAAATTTTTTAACAAAACAAATTGCAACAAAACTAAAATTTTAAAACAAATAAGAGGCATCAGCTATAAAAAAACTTACATCTTCTTCCGGATCGAACTTGACAATGTCGTGGAGCCTTTTGATGGATGGATGAATGAAAACAATCGGTTCACAAGCCAAAATAATAGTGTGTGCATGCTTTAGAAGCAATTCTTAGCTGAAAATGTGGGTTTGAGAAAGCAAAATGAGCTTTCAAACCCATGCAACAAGCTTTAAGAGGCTTTTTTCAAAGCGCATGTGCACTATAGGGTGCATGCGCTTTGAAAAACATTAAAAAGTGTTTTCCAAAGTGTGTGCACCCTATAGGGTACACGCGCTTTGATTTGGATTGCCCAAGCCTAAGGCTTGGGCAACCCAAGCCATAGGGTGTGCGCCCTATAGGGTGCATGCCCTTTAGTGCGTGCGCACTATGCGTGATGGGGGGCCAAAAAGAAAAGTGGCATCTTTTTGGTCCCCCATCTTTGTGCACTTACCCAAGATACACATTTATTTCTCTAATAAAGAAGTACAATTTTTTTTTTTCATTATAAGTTAGATATTACTTCTACAAAATTTCCTTCTTTGTAAGGCATCACAAAATGACCAAGAATCAGTTGGTTTTCATCTGCTTATTAATATTTTTTGAACTACGTTGTAGAAATGTTGTGACAGAGAACAGTTGTCATTAATGACTTCTTTCAACACATGGACATTCATAGAATACATGAAAAAGATAGAATTTCAGGATATTTAGTGCAAAGGGTACTAGAAGAAAAAAGACTAATAACATCTCATCTAGTATGACAAAGAAATTTATTCCACTTTTACAGAGATCTGTATATTTCAGAATTGGAGTCTTGTGACACATGCAATCCAACACATGCTCATCATATCCCTATTGGAAACTGTAATTGAAGCAATTGTTGTATTGTCATTGATTTCAAACCTTAACTAGTAAGATTATTGCTATGTAAGAAAGTACTATATCTATTTGATTATTGTGAAGGTTGCAAGTAAGGTTGGCAACAATAGCACCTAAGGAAAGGTTGAGTTATCTTGATACTTCAATGGGTACTTGACAATGTGGCACAATGATAAGATAATGTATTGTTTATCTAAGTAAGAATGAAGACTAAACTTGTAGGCTTAACCAAGCAAAAGTGAAGAAATCTAGTTTAAGCCGAGTGATGTTAGTGTCGACTGAGCTAGTATATGCCAAGTAAATTTAATGTTGACTAAACATCATTTATTTGCCGAGGAAGACAGTATTAGCCGAGGAAACAATTTTCGAGGTGACCGAGCTTTCTAATGAAGACTGAGGAGTTGAACACTGTATTGACTGAGCATCAGTAATTTACATTTGTGGAAGAATTCAGATTTCCAGCCAGCATAGTTGAATTCTTGGATTATGTAAAACATTTTGACTTTATTTATTGATTGTACAAAAACATTTAATGCACTGTAAAACATTTTATTGTAAATATATAAGGAGATTTGAGATATTTCTAAAAGGATGGACGAAGAACATAAAGTTGGAAGGATTCAATGAATCTGACCTAACCCTAAGATCTACGCAGGAGATTAAGCAACAAAAGATGTATTGACCTAATTGAGGAAGTATTAAGGAAACCTAAGCATGAGGTTGAAGAGAGAGAGGATGATGGAAGTGTTTTTGATGTTATTGACTATATAAGTAGAAACAACTGAAGGAGAAGTATTATGATTGCTTGAAGGGATTTTCAAGCAGATTAGTGATGGGGATGGCAAAGGTTCACAGTTAGTAAGCCAGCATATGTGTACGGAATTGGATCTGATATTTGCAAAGTGAGTTGCATGTTTTTCATATCAATACTACTGCTACTTTCTAACCATTATATCAATCAAAATCCTTTTAACAGAGGTTGACCTAACAATCATTTGTATAAATCCTTTGAACAAGGTTGCATTCTAATGAAATGTATGTAAGTCCCATAACAAGGCACACTTTTAATAGAGTGGTTTAAATCCTTTAACCGGGTCACACCTGATAGTGTGTTTGTAACCTTTGATAGGGTTGGCTTTTCACAGAGTTCACTTGAGAAGAGTGAAAATAATAGTAACATGTTACAAAGTGGTTTTTCCCAAATTGGGTTTCCATTATAAATCCTAGTGTTAATACTTGTGTGAATGTTTTTTTTTAACATTTCTATGTTTTGCAAGAGTTAGATACTATTGGATAAGTGAACTACACTTTTATATGTTTATCTTATGCAATCAGTAATGATCGAGTAGCTGTTGGTTATTGGATCTGATTTGTTGAAGAGTTTTAAAGTTTTTTTTATACATCTGGACCTAAGAACAATTGATTCACCCCCCCTCTCTATTTCTTTAAATCATATTAATGGTCCCAAGTGAAATATAGTTTCAACCAGCATCAATAGCATCTGAAAGTGAATACTCTTCTTTGATAAATGGCACAGGTCAATTATGGATAGAGAAACTGCTTCGAACTCCACAAACCAATACAACTTATTTACAAAACTTTTTCTATCATGGTCAAATGTATCACTTGCTTTTTGCATCGAGGTCAGGCACATTGTGGAACAAATAGATCATACAAAGATGGGGACCATAGGGCTGTTACTTATGTATACCCATATGTTAATGTATAAAAAAGATTGTAAGGGAACACATACCTACATGGACCCAAACCACTTGTAGACTCTACCCAACTATTAATATTCATACACAAAACTGGGGTGTGCTATGTCAAACATCTGAACATCTGTACGGGTTTGATGATTTGAATCCCCGGAATGGTCAACCCATTGGTCCTAATGTAATGCTTTAAGACTATAAGTTTTCTCAATTTGCAAAATATTAGATCTATAATATTTGTGTATAATGAGATCGATGGAGGCCTGCCTCCTTGAAAAAATCCACCATATTTGTTTAGAATCACAATGCATACGATTTTAATTTTCTATACAAAATCTAAAACTTTTTACAAATGTGGAAATACATTTCACTGTTTTAAATGGAAAATAGCTATATCAAAAAACATATAATACATAACAAATCTAAATAGATATATAACACATAATATGAAAAATATAATGATCAAACCATTATACAAGAAAATAGATAGTCTTTATATCTTTCAATAATTATTTATACAGATATGTATGCCACCATCTGTTATGTTTAAATATAAATGACTTTTGGTTATCGACATAAGTTGTACTTCCATGATTCTAATCAAGTATTTTTACCATATCAATTAATACTTGGGAACTGAGGTACCTAATAGTTGTTTAATTACGTCAATGAAAGCTATCTTTGCAAGTGGTGTTTAACTTTATAATCAACATACCATCTAAACTCATAGCATATGTGTGGGTAGTATTTTCTAGCTATGCATGGATCATATATCAACACAGGCTTATATATCTTATAACTTGATTAAAATTACAACATACACATAATAATTTATAATATGTTGAAATGAAAATTCACATTATATCATTTAAATTTAATTGTGCATGGCTATACTTATAAAGTCCCATTGACATGCTAGAATTTTAGGATTGTTAGCGCAAAGGTAACTAGAAGAAAAAAGACTAATAACATGTCATCCAGTATCACAACGAATTTTTTTCCACTTTTATAGAGATCCATATATTTTAGAATTGGAGTCTTGTGACACATACAATCCAACATAGGTTCATCATGTCCCAAGCAAAATATAGTTTCAACCAGCATTTATATACATCAATACAATACCATAATAGAGTATATACATTGATACAATTGCTACAATACCATAATAGAGTTTTTTTATTTATACAATTTATGTTTCAGCATTGTTACATGAGTTTGTCTTTTACAATTTTGTGAAGGATATCAATGGTTGTGCTAAATGTGCCATACTGCAACTGTGATGAAGGAGCATGTGTTTTGAAAACCTCAAACACAAAGAAAAATCCTGAAAGGAAATTTTGGACCTGTCCACTTAGCAAGAAGGTTGGTAATGGACATCTATTTTATGTTTATAAAAAATGTACATACTATACCTTATAGTATGTACTAATGTAATGTTGGTATTGCAAGGAAAAAATGGCTGCGATTACTTTAGGTGGGCAAATGATGTCTCAAATGCATATGTTAGACCATTTGCACCACTTGTCAATGAAGCTCATCAGTGTAGCTTGCACTCTCAAGAGGCCGCTATGACTGAGATGTTGGAAATATAAGTGCAAAAGTAATACTAAGAGGGGGGGGTGAATCAGATATTACCTACTTTACCCTATTTAATCTAATAAAGCTTTATGCATGACATAAAAAAAACTTGATCATTGTAAGCATCTAAACATATTAAGCAGCATACATGAAATCACTCATGACACCATAATTTTGGTAACCCAGAAACCCTTGAAAGCTAAAACTGGGGTGGGGATGACACCCACAAATCTTTACTACTGCAATAATAAGTTTTTCCTGTTAAGGCTTACAAAATGTGATCAATTCATGATCTACCCTATGAAAGGTCTGCTCTATTAAAAGCTAAAAGACTTATACAGTCTACCTTGTTAAAGGATTTACAAACTTACAACAAAGTAAGCACTTGGTAAAGAGATTACATAAAGTCTGTTAAGACTACTCGATTAAGAGATTTACCCTGATACATTGGTCAAAATGTCTCAGTACCTAATCTTTTGGTTTGCACTCACATGCAGATTACAAATCTCCTCTTTACTGTATATTGGTGATCTCTTCTATCTAATATTTCTTGATTTTGTCCTTTCACTGCTTAGCTCAATCACTGGACTCTGTTCTGAATACTTGACTATTCTGAATATACCTCTTTGATCACTCTCTCATACTCATTCGATCTCAATATCTCTTTTTCTCTCTGATTCACACACTTCTCTTGATTTAGATCTTGACCTTATATAATAACAAAAATGTTTTACTGATTCAAGATCTACAGTTCAGATTTATTTCTATTGCCGCTTAAGCTATACAATTTTCTTATTGGCTCTAGGTATTACATAGGGATCAATGATTATAAGATGGATGTTTAATTACCTCCTTAATTACCTCAATAAACAAAATACAAAACACCACTACCACCAAAAATAGTTTACCTCAATCATTGTGCCATTTCAAACTTGTATGTCATTCCTGGCTAACTCGGCAAAAGTTATTCTCGGCACTCGACATTAACTGTACTTAGCATCTGTTAATCTTCTCTATCGCTCGGTAATCATTGATATATGTAACTTGGAAAAAGCTATACTCGGCATATTACAAACACATAGTGACCATGACTTTACTTGGTAGTACTACTACTCGGTAAGTATACAATACATAACTCAGCCTTTACAAAATGACTTGGTCGCAGTGATGACCAACCATCATTGCCTAGATATATGACTAAGTGTGAAGCACTAATGGTCAACAAAACTATAGAGATCTACAATCTCCCCCTTTGACATTAGTGGCAAAAACACTTTGTCATGACATTTGTACTTACATTTACAAAAATATGTTTGTACTAGCCTAATACTCGCCCTGAGATATATATACATTCAAAATTTTGTTACCTGTCCCTCTTCTTACTCATGTCATTATGATTCCCCCTTATTTTTGACACTACAAATCTCTTCATTAGTAGGCAACTCACAAAATTTCTCCAGAAAAGCTTTATGCAGCACCATGATCATGTAGAGTGCATTCATCCAACCTGTTGAAGCAATGTTTAAAACTTCTATCTACACTTCTAGATTGGCAGCTAAACTGATGAGGCTCTTAGTTGTGGACAAATGTGGATTACTCTGCATTAATTCCTTAGCCTTTGCTAACTTTCTCTGTATGGCCTCTAGATGAGGTGTCAAAATAGTTTGGATAGAGAGTAGGCGAGAATGAATCTTGCCATCATGAGCCATTAGCTCGGCTAACTTACCTTGGGTTTGCATGATTTTGACATAATGTGCTACACTGGTGTCTGCATCCAAGCTCAGGGACTGACTTGTAGCCTTAATCTCTTGCTTTAGAGTATCAAGCAATCATTGATTCTCATCAGTGAATAGTTCAACATTGCAGATTTTAGCCAATAGAGACTGTCCATTCACAACTAACCCCTCGGTCTCCTTTACCAAAGTGGACAGCTCAACCTATTTCACTGCTATCTCAACAAATATCTTCTCGAGCATTTTGGTCTCAAACCTCCATTCTGACCACTCAAATAACTTATCACTTGCACAACTAACTTCTTTATTTACTTTTTGGACAATGTGTACAAGTTGTTCCAATATGGCAATGGAACTATTTACATATGATAAGTCATAAACTTCATTGAATATATCTTTTATTTCATGAAGGACCTGTTTCTACTGATGCTCCCTTCGAAGTTCTGCTTGCCTACTTTTCCTCGTCAGCAAATCCTTCAATATATGCAGTTTCTCATAAGAGAGGTTATTGGTATCCCATTTAGGAATAACAATGACTTCATCAATTGTTACCTCATATTTCTCCTTCTGTGCTCTTGGTGGGGTGCTTCCACTCGACATCTGTACAAGAGCTTTTATTGCCTCTTGCTCCTTTGGCTCTTTCTCCTTAATGAATTTTCCTTTGATATTTTCTTCTCCTTTCCCCGTATCCTCGGCATGAGGACTAACAGGTTGTCCATCTAACTTAATTCCTTGTTCTTCTTTGTTGTTGTCTTCCATAGGAGGACTTTGGATTTTTCCTTGTACTTTTTCATCTTCCTCGGTAGATGTAGATTGAGTTAGTGGTACCTACTTGATGGGTTCCTTGGTAAGGCTTGTACCGACTAACTTGTCAAAAGTAGCAACTTCAGGTAGAGTAGGACTCACATCAATAGATTGTGTGCTAGTAATTTTTGGATAATCCATGACCTGTAACAGTACAGTGTTACTACCTAGCAAGGGTGTACCAGTTGCTTTCATATTCTTTAAATCATCCTCAGTCAAAAATGAATTCTTGATGGGGCTCTCCTCGGGTATGTCAACAATGTGAACCTCAGATGTGTCCTATGTTTTCACTTCCTTAGGAGTTCCAGTCTCCATTTTATTTTGTTTGATTTCAAGTTCAACAACTTTCGAAGTATTAGCATCCTTTCCTTCATCCTTGTCGGGCAACAATCCAAACAGTATCTTCCAAATTTTGATACTTTCTTGTACAACATCTTCAACCTTGTGTTGAAGAATTAGATAGGCTCTAAGTTTGGGATCAAACTTACCTCTGTATTGCTCAATTATCTATTTGATGTTGGCAGGGGTGAGAGTGGACTCAACTTGAGCTAATGTGCTCTCCCTTATTTCCTTTTCTATTCGTAGAGCATATTCCCATTTTTGTGCAATCCTGTTGCATAATTCCTTAGGAATTCTATTTTCAATTTGAATTGGAAGCATCTTGAAAGTGCATAACATTTCAAGAATAGCATCTTCTACTTTCTCTTTATCTCCAATGCTCATGTTCCCAAATTTTAATCTTTTCAACTCATCCACTATTGCAGAGCTAGTAATCTTATGACATAATTCATCAATAGTGAGTTGTTGTGCACCCTGTTGTGTAACCTTCCCCTTTACTCCTTCATCACTTTCAGTTTCTTCATCATCATCTTGTGCTAGAACAAGTTTCCTTCTCGGCCTCTTCATAACCTTAGTCGGAACTACCTTGGGTAGTGTAGGTTTTCGCTTAGCAGATGTAGGAGGCATCTTAGGAGTCTCGGCAGCAGTTCTTCTAGTTCTAGGCCTAAGTGATGGTGTCGATGACACTTTAGGTTTCAACACTCTTTTCTTAGCCGGGGACTCGGCAATTACTGGTTTCTTCTCTTTCTTTTCTTCTTTTTCACTACCACTAGTTTCACTCTGTTCATCTTCTCCCAATCCTTGGGTCAACTCCAATGGCGCATCCTTCTCAGATTCTTTGACATAATTTTTCATATTTTTCACTATCTTCTTTCTTTTCCTCTCTATGGTGGCAGCCAATAATCCCAAAGAGATCTTGGATTTGGCTTCATCAAATGTTCCAAAGTAAGGTGCTTTACTATCAATTTCTTTAGCTAAGATGGTTGTGATTGCAGTAGTAGCTTCATCTATGTTAAGTTCATAGGGTAATGGCATTAACCATGAAACCCTAGGTAGGATTGCCTGTGCATAAGTAAAATCTGTGTCTACTAGAAAACATATATCCTTATTTTATTTTTCAATCAAAGACATAGGGACTCTAGTCCTATTTCTCATTTTCTTTTTAAACTCAATGAAATAGTTATCCATTATTCCTTCAAAATCATCTCCAATCTGATTTATAAATTCATTGATTTGAACAGTGATGGGTTTCTTCTTGTGCCTTGTAACATCTCCATGTGTAGGAAAACTCTTCTTGACATAAAAGAACAGACAGATCAGTATGGAACCAAACTTACACATAGAATTCTTCACCGTTCGAATGGAGTTCAAGTTCTCAGCAAGTTGAGTCAGCTAGAGCTTAGCAAGGTCATACTTATGTCCTTTCTTGATTATCTTCCATGCCTGGTCCACTACCATACAAGGGATGTTGTCCAACCGACTAGATTGATAGAACTTGTGTGAGATGACTCTTACAACAAAGTCAATTTCTGAATCAACTATGGTGGAAATTTTTATTCCTCCTTTGTTCCAAACTACCTAGGTGTTAGCTTGAATATCTTCCTTTCCTACACATTTCATCATTCTCTTTCCTTCAATTGTAGGGTAACCAGTGACTTTATGTATCATTTCCTTTATAATCTTCACTGGTCCATCTTCCAGCCATAAATGCATGTCGTGTACTCAACTCAAAATGATCTTTATCCATTCTACTTTAAAGTTTTGCTGGAAATTTAGGGCATGCACTAACCCTTGATCGGCAACAACCTTATGTTCCGACTTCAACACTCCATTGACACATAGTTTATCATAAGCTTCCCTAATCCCGTAATCATCAATTTCTCCAATTTTACACATGTAGCAAGACCTAAAATTGTTCATTAATAACACATTCTCTGGAATGGAAGATAGGGCTCTATTTAAATCTCCTTTAATAGCACTCTTTGATATTGCCTTGAATACCTTTGGCTTGCAAACTTCATTCCTTACTAATTGCACATTAAAAACTTCCATCCCTTGTTTCTTGACTGGTGCAGATGAAGATGATGCCATTTTAAATAGTAATTTCTGAAAAGAAAAATATTTACTCAGCAGAGTACCTTTTTCGTCAATAACCCTGTAGATAAATTTTGTCGATGGCAGGCTGACAAAATTTAGAATCGCGTTTCTTGAACTGGTTTAACAAACTCTGAATCGCTCTTTGAAATCTCAAATAGCCTGGTGAAATAAAATTAACGACAACTTTCCGCTTTATAGAATTTGAAAAATAGAATTAGGGCCTCATAAATGCGTCGTATAGGTTTTGGTGGTTTACAGCTATCTCGGCAAACTCACAAGCTCGATCAATATAACCATTGCGATACAACTTAGCGTACATAGCATTTCAGCCATAGCAGGTGCTCGACATACATTGATAGCTTGGTCAAGACACTGATGCTCAGCATCAAAAATGAAATTCTCTATTTTGCTCAGATATGTTCTAATGCATCTTTATCTATGTAGATATGGACTTTTGTTGAATTCTATGTTAGGAACTGATGAAAAATAAGACTTCGCAAGACTCAGTTCCAAACATACCTTCCAAGCTTAATTAGAAGAGGTGTGATCACCTAATCCATTGGATTGGGTGACCGAAGATGTGCTAACTTTGCTTGAGTTTTCTTCTTCTTTCTTCCTCCATGTCTTTTCCATCTGATTCTTCAGTTTCTCACGGATATCTTCATTCTAGTTATTATCATTGCTCAGCATGGGTGATCTACAATCTTTCTTTAAGTGACCAACCTTATTACATTTGTAATAGACCATGGTTCCATTCATCCAGCTTTTAGATTTGCCTCTAAAATGAGTCTTCATGCAATTTGCTCCGATGTGTCCATATTTACCACAATAATGGCAATTATACCAAGTGTTGTAATCCCAATTGTAAAATTTATGCTTTGTGATTGGCTTGATTTGTTCATTTGATGACCACCTGGGTCTAGATCTATATTCAACTGCCTTGTGCCCATATTTCTAACAATTGAAACAACTTCCTTGAAAATTAGGTGAGGTGGATGAATTGCTAGCCTTAGATCTACATTCATGTGCTTGATGTCCATGCTTCTTGCAGTTAAAACAATGCCTATTAAACATAGGTTTAGATTCAGACTTACCATGTTTGCTTCTGCATATGTTGGATGTATGTCCTAGCTTTCCAGAGTGATGACATGTGGGCTTGGTGTTCTTTGATTTAGCAATCTTATATTCTCCATTCTTTGATGATTCTCCTTCTTCAGTAGATGAATGCTCATCCAATCCAAGTCCAGATCTATCACCGGATCTTCTAGGTGATCTTAACAACTCTTCAAAATATTTTGCAGCTTCATTGGGTTTGTTCATCTTTTCATTGATTTCCTTTTCAGTTCTCAAATCATGTTTCAACTGATCATTTTCAGACCTTAGTTGATTGATTTCCATATCTTTCCTGCCCAATTCTTGATTAACCATCAGTAGTTGATTTACCATATCTAGTTGATTATTAGTCAACCTTTGCATGTCACTAGATCTTTCATCTAGCCTGATTGTAATTTGTCTTTTGTCTTCTTCAGCCATTGTCTTATCATCTTCAGCTTTCTTCTTCTGTTCCACTAATTCACAAAGTCTAACAGATTGAATTTCTTGTTCTCTCCTTAGAGTTATGATGTCATCATTTAGTATGGTATTTTTCTCCAGTAGTTCTTTTATAGCTTTATCACTCTCAGCAGAGTTACCATTGTCAAATAGTCCAGAGATGTCTTCTTCTTTGTATTGTGGCTCATTTTGTTGAATTGCAATCTCTCTTCTCTTGCTCAAGGATTTCTTCAATTCTCCTCTGGCTGCTTCCAGTTGTTGTAATGCTAGTTGTACTTTAATCTTTTGATTCTCTATGATCTTCCCTAGTTTATAAGCTTCCATTTTAAGATCTTTTTCTTCAAGTGGTTAGACTTCCTTAAGAGAAACCTTGCTGCTCTGATACCAATTGTTGGAAATATAAGTGGGAAAGTAATACTGAGAGGGGGGGTGAATCAGATATTACCTACTTTACCCTATTTAATCCGATAAAGCTTTATGCATGACATAAACAAAACTTGATCATTGTAAGCATCTAAACATATTAAGCAACATACATGAAATCACTCATGACACCATAATTTTGGTAACCCAGAAACCCTTGAAAGGTAAAACTGGGGTGGGGATGACACCCAAAAATCTTCACTACTGTAGTAATAAGTTTTTCCTATTAAGGCTTACAAAATGTGATCAATTCATGATCTACCCTATGAAAGGTCTGCTACGTTAAAAAGCTAAAAGACTTATACAGTCTACCTTGTTAAAGGATTTACAAACTTACAACAAAGTAAGCACTCGGTAAAGAGATTACATAAAGTCTGTTAAGACTACTCGGTTAAGAGATTTACCCTGATACACTAGTCAAAATGTCTCAGTACCTAATCTTTCAATTTGCACTCACATGCAGATTACAAATATCCTCTTTAATGTATATTAGTGATCTCTTCTATCTGATCTTTCTTGATTCTATCCTTTCACTGCTTAGCTCGGTCACTAGACTCTATTCTGAATACTTGACTATTTTGAATATACCTCTTTGATCACTCTCTCATACTCATTCAATCTCAATATCTCTTTTTCTCTCTGATTCACACACTTCTCTTGATTTAGATCTTGACCTTATATAATAACAAAAACATTTTACCGATTCAAGATCTACGGTTCAGATTTATTTCTATTGTCGTTTAAGCTATACAATTTTCTGATTGGCTCTAGGTATTACGTAGGGATCAATGATTATAAGATGGATGCATAATTACCTCTGTAATTACCTCAATAAACAAAATACAAAACACCACTACCACCAAAAATGGTTTACCTCGATCATTGTGCCATTTCAAACTTGTATGCCATTCCTGGCTAACTCGGCAAAAGTTATTCTTGGCACTCGGCATTAACTATACTCAGCATTTGTTAATCTTCTTTGTCTCTCGGTAATCATTGATATATGTAACTCGGCAAAAACTATACTCGGCATATTACAAACACATAGTGACCATGACTTTACTTGGCAGTACTACTGCTCGGTAAGTATACAATACATAACTCAACCTTTACAAAATGACTTGGTCATAGTGATGACCGACCATCATTGCCTAGATATATGACTAAGTGTGAAGCACTAATGGTCAACAAAACTATAGAGATCTACATGAGATTGTGTCAATGGAAAAGGCTAAAATAAAAATTTTACGATGACTTCACATCATTTTAATTGCATTTATTTGTATTTTAATTGTGTTTGTTTGCTGGAACCATATAAAAATATGAACTTTCAATGTATCCCAATTTATTTGAAACAAAATGTGGACACGTAACTGGTTTTCAATGCACTATAATATAAGTGCTAACTTGTTTATAAAGTTATCATGTCAAAATTTATATATGTCGTAACTTGTTTCTAACATTGTTATGCGAGTTATTAAGTTTCTACTTCAATTTGACTATCAATTCAAAAATATAGAAAATTAAAAAAAATAACAAAATTGATTATAATTTTAAAATTAAAATTTGTAACAAAATAATTGTATTTTATAATCTTAATTTATATAAATTAATAATACAAAATTTAATTTAAAAAATAAAAACCTTTTTGCATGCATAACCAATCTTAGTTTGGCAAGAACATTATATTCAGACAATTTATGTTTGACTGCATAAGTAGAAACATGTTGCGGACTTAATAATTCTCTTTTGGTCTAGAGTTGAACTTCTTATATTTGATAGGGTATATAATAGAGGTATTAAGATTGAATTCCAATGGTGTGTATACTCACTTACCTATCCTGCTAGAATAATTTAACACACTTCTACTAGTAAAGACTTTGTTTAAAGGTATATTCCATAGTCACTAAATGTTTTCTTTTTAAACCATATTGTCTAGATATTGTGCAACCAACAATCTAATATAGAAAATGCAGATAGAATCAAGCCAACATTTGTGGAAATATCTAAAATGACCCATTATGCAAGAATAAAAAAAAATTCAAATATTTCAAATGCATACCTGATTATGGATTGAGGTTTATGCATTACTAATTACAATATCATGAATTTGCAATACTTCTAGCCTAAGATGATGTGCAATGGTCAATCTATTCTAGTCTAGTTTTGAATAAGGACATCAAATTCAAATACTTGTGAATTCATTAAGGACCTAATTAAAATTTGAAATCAGAAGAGACAGTTTGAAAAGAAGGGCAGAGATCCTAAGGGCAAGGTATTTCTAGGATAATTTTCAAATTTTTCCTAGTTTTATCAAGGAAGATGGAACTATAAAGGACAAAGAACAATAGTTACAACAAATTAATGATGAGGTGTTAGCTAGAATTGATACTATTTTGAATACAGAACAAATGCCCATAATTGAATTTGAAATCAGAAGAGACAGTTAGAAAAGAAAAGACAATATCCCTTCCACATCACAGCAGGTGGAAAAACATGAGGTTGTAGCGATTCTAGACTCACCTCAGGATCAACTAGCTCAAGATGTTCCTAATTCCCCACCTCCCTCAAAGAGACAAAAGCTAGAAGAGAGGCTTGAACATGTTGAAGGGGATTACTCTCCATCCCAATCACCTCTGAACACCATGGATGATCAACATGTCACAGAATAGGTACAACAGTTGAGAGCTCTAGGTCATATATAAAACATTTTTAGAAAACCTTTATCAAAGGATAAGTATAAGTATTTTTAACATATGGTCATGGCACTATTTCATTATCTGCACCAAATGATTGATCTTTCTTACATGCCCAAATATCTATAATTGAATTCAGTTACTCAGAAAATAAGGTACATACATTTAACATAGATTTTTGACATTTGAGCCGATGTTAGATCTCATGTAGAAGATGGTCTGACATAAAGATACATTTTTCATTAATGTCAATTGAAAAGAGAATAAGAGCTGAAAAACTTTCTTTTATTGTTGCTGAAAGATTTATCATATACTGCTTTCATTCAAACGGGAATACAATAGAAATTGTTGTTATCAAAATCGTAATAATTATGTTTACTCTCTGAAATAGCTATATTATACTTTATTGACATCTCAACCATATTTTATTGAAATTTCAAGCATACATTTGAATGTCTTTAACTCTACAAATATGATCTAAATCACCAAACATAATCATTGAATGACCAATTCTGTCAATCTCATATCAAGTCTTTTCAATAATATAGGATCAATCAAAAAAAAAAATCAAATGGACACAAGGTCAATTATCTTTGCACCACTTTTCAACACCTTTATTCCTCCAATGAAAAAGAATTTCAATCTGACATTGTTTGATATATAAGTCAACAAATTTTTCTATGAACAAATTTATGGGTCTACACATGACTAATGAATGATGCAATACCATAAATACAACAGACCAAACTTTCAATGAAGATACACCAACTCAAAGAAGTCAACTTATTCAACCAAATATAGCATGTTATCAAAATATAGTACCAAAATTTAGAAGATCAGTTCAACAAATAGAAAGCCCTACAATAGTCAGAATATTGTTTGATATTGAAAGTTTAAAATTTGCATCATCATAAACAATACACGAATAGGCAAGTTTCTAACATCATCTTCACTCAAATTATATGATAAAAATTTACACAAAATCAATGCCCTAAATCTAAAAAATATCCAACCAAAACCAGTTTTCATATAACTCCATCAATCATACACAGAGTACCAAGTTTACAAAATAAATCTCACAGAGAAGCACACCTAAAATACTGTAATTTAGTTACTTAGAAAACAAGGTACATACATTTAACATAGTTTTGCAACATTTGAGCCTATGGTAGATCTCATGTAGAAGATGGTCTAACATAAAGATACGTTTGTCATTAATGTCAATCGACAAGAGAATAAGAGCTGAAAATATTTCTTTCAAATGTATGCCTTAATATCAATAGGAGATAAGAGTACAAGAAGATCATCCTATTTGGGATAAACAGATATGGGTGTCATTTATTTTGTAAAAATTATGTCACATTACAAGAACATGCTAATTTTAAAATACTCTCAGCTGACATTTCAATTGTAATTGCGAGAAAATAAAAACTATTGCAATACAACATATATTGTAAATCTTAAAATCATCATATATTATAATTGTAAATTGGGAAATTCTCAAAGACGAGCCAATAATATTTTGTACAACATAGAATAAAGAAAACATAATTAGTTCAATGTACACTATATGTGTGTGATATATGATAATATCTTTGCATTATAGCTATGTATGTCATCCAGTGAACCTGAAACATAATATCTATGCATCAGACAAAAACATTCACATAATAGTGCTATGTACCTATCTAATTTTGGAAATAATACATAGATCTTTTGCAAAATTGAATATTCACAAATGTCCCTTATATTTTAAATTTAAATATACATATAAACTTAAAGTACATAATAACCAAGTTTATGATACCCATGATCTCTATAATTGTGTATGTTCCTCTCTTCACTGACTGTTATATTCTTCCATTGCTCTAATTACATCACACATTTCTTGTTCCTGTGGTATGATAACATTGTCATTTCTTACCGTCAAGTATTCATAATTTATTTTAATTATTTTGATTTGTTCAGAAATCCTTCCTGTGTCTTCATATACAGTTGTTAATAAGTCTCTGATTGTAGTCAATTTGTATATATCTCCTTCCTCATATGCTTCTTTCCTGCTAATACTTTGAAGATGCAATTCATAATTTTTCTTCATCATTTCTATATCAAGAGCATCTTGAGCATTGACTACATCAATATTGTAGCACATATCTGTAAAAATCTTTTCCATATGAGTAATGCTCGTATTGACTATTTCAATCAGATTTTGTAGTTCTTCATTTACATCTGTGCTCATCTCTATTTTGAATTTAATTGAAAAAATCCACTTCTGTAGAGGTGTGTCAATAGATTTGACAATTCTTACATTCGAAGCTTCTTCACTATCCATATCCATTACTATTTTCAATAGCTTTTCTTGTCTATGATATATTATTTTATGTTCTTCAAGCAACTGCAAATCTCTATAGATTATATCTTTTAGATCAATATATATTTTATAATAACTGCCTACGCATTCAATGAGATGCACACCTCTTGAATTGAGATATTGTACCCATTCTCATGAGAGTTGTGCCATTTGTCTATCTTCATGCATCTGCTTGATAATTTGTTCACTCGAATGAAGTGATGGATCAAAAATCTCTTCTGTCTGACTTGACATTTGACAAGAGATAGGACCTAACATATTCTGGATATAATCAAATAGATGTTTGATAGTAGATTTCAGTATGTTCTTTTCATCTTTCAATTGCTCCAACCTCTCTCTTACCTCTTGATGTGTAAATTCCCACATATCAACTGTATGATCATGGAAAGCAGGTCCAATGTCAATTTGATTTACATCAAAATCTGCGCCATTTAGATTAGAAAAATTACTGTCTTGTTTTTCTTTTGCAACTTCTATTATGACATGCCCTGTTTCTTGATGTTTTTGAAGAGTAGCTAGTTTGCCTCTTTCTTTCTTTTTCTTTAAACCGGTAGTTTCACTTATGATTTGAGAAACTAAATCTTGAGTAGCAATTCTATCATCTTTTCTTTTTCTTTTTCTTTGTATTGTTTCTTCTAACCATGAAGGAGTGCTTAGAATTTGTGAGGCAGAGGCTAAAATTTCAATATCAAACAATTTCCTGACTATTGTAGGGATTTGTATTTCTTCACCTGAACTTTGAAATTTTGGTACTATATTTCGAGTACATGTTACACTAGGTTGAATTAAATATGTTATTTGATTTGCTGGTTCATCTTCAATAGATTGCATTACTACATTATGTTGTCAAACATCTATTTCATCTTCTTGTTCTATTTTGTCTTCTTCATTTACACTGTCTGTATTAATCAGTGCAAGTGAACCACTACCACAAGTGTTTCTTATAGGTTTATCTTTATCCGATGGTTGATCATCCCCTCCTGTGATTTGTTGAATGGATTGAACTGTTGTCTGCATTGTTGGTAAAGGTACAGGAACTAAAGTTATTGTTTAACCTTCTGTTCTTGATTACCCTTCTGTATTCTTTGCTTGTACTGAACCCATTTTTTGTTCTTTTCAATATCTATTCCATTCTCTCATCAAGATTGTCTAATTCAGATTCTTCAAATTGTATAGGATCCAAAGGTGTGCCTTTTATTTTTCCCAAATAATGATTGGAAACCAATTTAGATTGGTCATCAAATAATCCTTTGGCATCTATATCAATATTATATAGTTGAATCTACTCAACTGTGAGTCAGGACCATGATCTTTCTCTCATTTCAAAGTCATCTTTACAATTAGCCCAGAAATCTTCTAATGAAGGAATGTGATTAAAACTAGGGCCTAGTTGTAGGTTTTGTTTTATATAATTTGAAGGGTTAAAATGATGCCTAATAACATTATATTCATCAAATTTATATCTTTTTCTAGATGATTTGATGAGATTCATTGTAGAAGAGCTAGAAAAGCATGTATAGTCTCTTATCGATATTGGAAAATGAATGCCTACTTTATGTCGTTCGCTACATCTATTGTTGACCTCGATGATTTGTCTGCATAACTCTATCAAAACCATTCTATCATCTGAATATTTAGGCAATTTGTATGGAAATCCATTGAAAGCTCATATCCTAATATATGTAAATGTAGGATATTGTGTATAATAGCTACCGAATTGCATTATTGTTTGTGCAGCTGCATCTGATAATCTACGTTCTGGACAACCCTGAATTTCACGACATAACTTCATTGAAAAAAATCATTAACCCTTCTAAAATTTCCATAGCTATTTTCGAGTTGTATCCAAGGATAGAAATCATAAACCTGAATATTTTCATCATATTCAGCAACACTGGGTAGGTTGTTCCCTATATGTTGACATGCTAGGGCATAGATGAGATAAGATGACATTGCAAATTTGTATGAATGCTTTGCTGAGACAAGCATTTCAATAAGTCTATCACTTATGAGTTGTGCCCAATCAATATAAACATTTTTTGCACCTATAGATTCCACAAGAAAATACCACCATTCTTCAAAATTTAGGGCTTGTTCACTTCCTCTGATTCTATGCAGAAGTACTAGTATGTCAACAATCTCTTTTTTTAGATTTGTTCCATATAGGGTTTTCGGTAACTTTGAACTGGCTGCTCCGATGCTATCAAACCATTTATTTGAAATTACAGCTCACCATCATGACCTTTTCAAGTTAAAATTTGAAGCTACTAGAAAGAAATTTCATTGTGAATATTGTTCTCTTGAAGGTAAAACAAAGTATTTCTGTATTGAATCTCTGTTCAAACTGATGACTACTTCGTTGTTTTGTTTCTTTATTTCTCTAGTATGTGGATCAAATATTTAGATGCATTCCATAATAAGTTTTGGAACCTGAATAGCGATTGGAAATCCTGTAGCTTTTATTAATCCACTATCAATCAGACTTTTTGTAATGGGATGTACTGGTTCTGAATTGATCCTTCTGTGTAGATCATTTAAATTGTAAAAATATAGGTTTGTATCTGTGATTTCTTTCCATGCATTTTCTATTCCATCGAGATGATCATAACTATTTATTTTGCTAGCCATTCTCTAAAGGGTTATAGATTGGTATCCATTTGCTCTTCAAGATATACGTACTTCAAACAATGAAATGATAGATACTAAAAGTTTATTAATTTTAAGTCATAATTTAAATGACATAAAAAATATAAATGGTAAAAGGAATTAATGTTCTTAATGTTTTCAAGAAATATTCTTTTGGCTTGCAGATATGATCAATATATGTATTCAATATAGGAAATATTAGTAATGATGGTACATAAAATGGCGTATGGCTTTCATTTCATTTTTATCGATTAGTGTATTTTTTGAAGTACTATCAAAACAATAAGTTTTTTGAGAATTGTTAATCGATATATTTGTCATGTCCACTAACAATTCTGCCAGAGACAAATAACTTTCCAAAAAAAATTCAGGTTTAGAAGTCAGTAACAAATAAATCCGACAATCAAAAGCGTTGTATTCATTTAAAAAATTTTGTCATCTGTATAATAATTCTTGGATTTAGTTGCTACTGACTTCTAAATCCGAATTTTCTACTAACTATAACCTTGCCGAAGATTTGTTTTCTTATCAAGAGACTACAGAGTATACTTTTAATCATAGAAACATTAAATAGACTTTTTGTTAGAGTAAAGTATTAATTATATTAATTAACTTACTCCCTTCTTAAGATGTCAACACTTTTATTTTTAGTTGTTTATATTTGAACCCACATGCACTAGTTGATTCAAACTTATGCACTAGTTGTTTTAAATATAAACTTGCATGCATTAGTCTTGTAATAATTTAAGTAATTATTACATGCACTAGGGTTTGTCTTTCAAGGCTTTTGATCCCTTTTATTAGGATGATCCATTGTACATTCAATTCATTCATTATTTGAGAATATTTTTTTCTTCATATTTTTTAGTCAAACCCTTACCCTCTTTTTGTCTCTACTTCCTTGTAACAAGTTTTTGTATGTAGGTGATCTTCAGGTTTTGTGGATTTGTATTGCTCAAATCTTACATGGTATCACAACCTAATCTGCTACAACTTGTTCGCGTTTGAAGGGTTCAAAGATTAGAAATTCAGTTGTTTCAAATTAAGGTTTTTTTTGGTTTTTTATTGAAATTAGGGGGTCTCTAAATTTTGGTGCACTTTGAGCTCAAACGGACCTCACTGTTGAGCTCACAACACCCAAAAACTCCTATTTCGATATAAGGCACACCCAATTTGGACAACTTTGCATTTTGGGGCTTTTTTGGGTATCATAAGCTTGACACGCTTCACGAGGTGGAAATTGTATAGGTTAGCATGCTTCTCGAGGTGAAATTTGTACGGATTGGCACACAAAATGAGGTAAAAATTTCTATCTAACACGCAAATCAAGACCAAAAAAATGGCAAGCAAATCGAGGCAAAAATTTGAATGTCCTGACACAGATCCCGAGACGCGCATGCGATTTTGCAAAAAAAATATTTTTTATTTTTTTATTTTTATTTTTTTGGCCGACGACGGCCATTTGGCTGTCAAATTTAAGCCTGCGAATGCAATTTTAGCCCCTGGTCATATGGTGACCAGGAGCCCAGAATTTTAGCCCCAGGGGGCTTGCATGCTGTGACAGCCATTTGGCCATCAATTTTAACCCCATGAAGTGTTGACATCAGCACATCTAGACACCATTTTGGGCCCTCCGAAGCACTCGGTGGTTTTTTGCTCATAACTTGAGCATACGGTGTCAAAATTGGGAAAACGAGATATCGTCGAAAAGCTGGTTCTGAGCTCTATCTGAATCTGGAGGTTTGAAATTTTGATTTTTCTTTTTTAATGGTGTTTTTTACTGTTAAAGCTAGATGTTCAATTTTGCACTCTGAGAGCTCTATCTTGCACATCCGGATTCTTTTTTTGGAAAATGATATATCATTGGAAAGCTTGTTCAGAGATATTTTCAGTGATGTGAGTCATTTTTCTAGATTTTTCTCTATGTACATTTTATTCAAATTTTTGCATTTTTGCAATCTGGTGGATATCTTGTATGTTACAGGTCCTGGGATCTCTTCCCTTTAGGGGATGGCTCTCCTTGGGTTTTTCTTTTGTTTTAGCAGCCTTCGCTCTTCTTTGAACAGTTTATACTTCACTTTTGTAGAATTCTTTTATGCACATGCACTGAGATAAAGTGTCATTCTATTGTGTGCTTGGGATCTTGCACATGTTCGTGCTTTCTGTACTCGCACTCCATTATAAAGTGTCAGGGGGGGTTTTGATGTTTTCCTTTGTTTGCCATCTACTTTTGTCATGTGAGCGTTCCTCCAACAACATTAGCCTTAGGTATCTCTATATGTGTTTGTACTCTCTCTGCACATTTGATGTTTCAGATTCTTCATCATGCAGTTCATATTGGATGATCTTTTCAGTGTACTTGTCATTACTCCCTTTTTAGTAGTATGGAGGGGTTTCTACTATTGGTTCTACTGCTTCCTTGGTTCGATAGTGTGAGCTATGTATTCAGTATTTGTTCCTATGTACTAGGCGGATGCAGTGGCTGGGTACCTATGCATTTCAGTGAGATGGATCATTTACCATATATACACTCTTTCTTTCCTATTTTTAGAGGCACTCTTCCATCTTTGATTGATCAGCTCTTCAAGCTTTGGTGTTTTATACCATCTGTATCTTTGAGTTCAGTTGTTTTCCTTTGTTTGCCTCCTAATTTGAGTAGTGTCATTTGAGGGCACTCATACAAATTATAGTCTTCTCTACCTGGTCATGCTCTATTCCAATGGAGGATCTTCATATCAACAGTTACTTCTTGACAGAGTTTGCATCTTCTTTCTTCAGTGATGTTCTACACGTTCATTCTTGTTCCTATTTTTTGGAACATTCCTAGTTTTAGAGGCTTCTTCAGTCCTTCAAATTAGTTTTTGTCTCTTTTTGGAGTAGAGTTTTTCCCATGTGGTTTTCTCTATTTCTCTACTTTATAGAGACTCTCTTTTATACTTGGGTACCTCATCAGACCATGTTGCCAAGACCTATTTAAGCTTTCAGCACTGTAGTTTCCTTTGCTTTCTTCTTGCATTGTTTGTAGCTGCATTGTTGCTCATCTTAAGGGGGGTGTTAGAGTAAAGTATTAATTATATTAATTAACTTTACTCCATTCTTAAGATGTCAACACTTTTATTTTTAGTTGTTTATATTTAAACCTACATGCACTAGTTGATTCAAACTTATGCACTAGTTGTTTTAAATATAAACTTGCATGCATTAGTCTTGTAATAATTTAAATAATTATTACATGCACTAGGGTTTACCTTTCAAAGCTTTTGATCTCCTTTATTAGGATGATCCATTATACATTCAATTCATTCATTATTTGAGGATATTTTCTTCTTCATATTTTTGAGTCAAACATTGCCCTCTTCTTGTCTCTACTTCTTTGTAATATATTTTTGTATGCAGGTGATCTTCGGGTTTTGTGGATTTGTATTGCTCAAATCCTACACTTTTATTTCTTCTTGCAACTTCATGCCAGCCACACAATCTAAATCTGACACTGCTCATTTTTTGAAGAAAACCCTTTTAAAGATACAATCAAATAATAAAGCTAATGTCATCCAACTACTATGGAGATTGACCGACTACCGTTCGATTAAGATTATCTGGTTCAAAATTGATCTCACATATCTTTAATTTTTGTAAGGTTTGGTTTCAAAAAATCAGCATCATCAAATTTACATCATGTGGCTATGGAGAAGTCGCAACAAGAAATTAAAGTTTATTAAGAGTTGCAATGATTTAGAGAATACGCAGCAGTCGCTAAATCTCAAAATGACACACCTCATGTAAACTCAATGAAAACTTGAAAAGTAAACAATTGTTTTTCAAGTAAGAAACTCCTATTAGTCGCTAAGTATCTCAATAAAAAAGTAAAGATAAAGAGACCTAAGGAAAACCATTAGATTCAGATGTAACAGTAGTCACAAAGTCTCACAATTAAATCAAGTATTGAAAAAACTTACAACGACTATGAGATACACTACAGTCGTTCAGTCTCGACATTTTATAAAAACAATATCAAGCCACTTAAACGATGTCGTTTAATTAAGATCTAACCATAGTCATTGAATAGTTATAAAAACTCATAACAAGATATAAAATTCAACGACTGTCTTTTCTTTATATACTCAATAAGTCTCTGAGATCAAAACTACTTGATGAGTGTCTGGATAAAATCATCAAAACCTACAATATTGACCAACTGTCATTCAAACCTCAATTGTTAAGTCACCAAATAAATTTGTATTGCTAAATTTATCACTAAATATAAGACACTTTCTTTATTCGCCAAATCGCTATACAAAATAAAAATATGCCAATTCTTTGAGCGACTACTACAATCTATATAATCGCTTCACAACCAAAACAAAAATTCATAATTTCAAGTAGACAATTTACTCAAATATATTTTCAATTATAATATTATTTTTAAAAATCATATGTAAAATTACAACAAAAAATTAAAGTATTCATTCTTTTCAAGAAATGTAAATGTAACAATAAATAAAATATAAACCACATTTTAAACATATAACTCGGAGAATAAAAACAAGTTAACATTTTTTATAGAAGATAAATTAAAACATATTTTAGAATATCGAAAAAAACATATTCACTATTCAATTAGCTATATTTTAGTGAAAACACTGGATAGCATTTCCACATTTGTAAATATATTTTGATTCTATATAAAATAGTATTATCCTCAAATGTATTTTCTTTTACAATATTATTTATGAAAAACAAAATGTAAACCAGATAATATAACAAGAACGTAGTTTACTACAAATATGAACAACCAACCATATAGAATTGAAAATATTTTCTTCTGCTTATCTTAGTTTCCAAAAGCATATGCTTTTGCGTACCTAAATTAAAGCATATGAAAAATAGATAAAAATGACACAAATTAATGTTATGGTTTTTTAAGTTTAATAAAATATAAATATTATAATAATTACCTTACAGTATGATCAGCTTGCAATATTTTCAACTATCTTTCATCTTTGTCTACAGAAACTGCGACAGCGTTTAGGATAGATAATTGGCATCCCTGATTGAAGTTGATTTCTTGTAGAAGCTTGATTATTCCAATGTTTTCTTTTTATTTGTACACAGACAAAATGTTCATGTTGTGGAAAGACAACTGAAAATATTGATGCAGCTTCAATTTGTTTATATTGCCTTATTTGTTTACATAGATTTACCTATTAATTTTTGATATCTTTTTCGTAAACGTCTTTGTCTATTGACATTGGCCATCGCAGAAATGGAAAAATACCTATCTTTTCAATGTCTTTTTTGTTAACAAAACACTTACTGTAGTCAAAACCTAGACCAGGTTGTGTGTATTCTAGCAACAAATTAAGTCTGTTAATCAAATCTTTAGGAAAAAGAGAGATCATGACAAAATGAATAGTCTAAACATTTTCTCCTATTTCTAAACCCCAAGCCATTAACATAGCGACAATATCAGCATTTACCTTCCATCGATGAGTAGCATTGTGAAATTCTTCACCTAATATCTGTTCAACTACTTGGACAACAGAGTTAGTCTTGCAAAGTAATAATTTTTTTAAATATGTATGTTCGACTCTCCCAAAGAAAGCTATTTGTTGTCTAAGACAACTGAAAATATTGATGCAGCTTCAATTTGTTTATATTGCCTTATTTGTTTACATAGATTTACCTATTAATTTTTTATATCTTTTTCGTAAACGTCTTTGTCTATTGACATTGGCCATCGCAGAAATGGAAAAATACCTATCTTTTCAATGTCTTTTTTGTTAACAAAACACTTACTATAGTCAAAACCTTGACCAGGTTGTGAGTATTCTAGCAACAAATTAAGTCTGTTAATCAAATCTTTAGGAAAAAGAGAGATCATGACAAAATGAACAGTCTGAACATTTTCTCCTATTTCTAAACCCCAAGCCATTAACATAGTGACAATATCAGCATTTACCTTCCATCGATGAGTAGCATTGTGAAATTATTCACCTAATATCCGTTCAACTGCTTGGACAACAGAGTTAGTCTTGCAGAGTAATAATTTTTTTAAATATGTATGTTCGACTCTCCCAAAGAAAGCTATTTGTTGTTTGCTTGTTCGAAAAGTAAATGTAGCTTCCATTGCTAATAGTTTATTTATACTAATATATATTATTTATAGTAATAATCTTTGCAATGAATTGATTTTCTTGTTTATCCTTTTATAGAAATGTTAGGCTTAACAAATATATGCCTTTCTATAATATTTAGAAGATTATTAATTAACGAAATCTTTACTAGATTTTCTACTGATGTTCTTTAATTGTTTTGACTGTTCTAAGTTAATTTCATTTCTTATATCGATGTCATGTTAAGTGAAATCTGAGACAGTTAAGTTATGTCATATCTAAAACACTTAATGATTTAATATCAGATGTGACATGTTGTAAAATTCCAAAAACAATTTAATATCATTTTAAAACAAAATCTTTATTAGATTTGTTATGGATGTACATTAAATGTTGTCACTATTGTTAGTTACTTTGATGTATAATATATCGATGTCATCAAATGCAAATTCTGACACTCATAACTTATATCATATCTCATACAGTTCATTATTTAGAAAGATAATCATAAAATTTTAATATTATTTTAATTTTTCAATTTTGTTTGATTTTAAATGGTTTTTCTTCACATATCGAATTTCAATGTTAATGACTACTAAATCCGATATAATTATTTTCACTTTTCGACAGGTCTCTTGTTTTTTTAAATCTATTAACTATGTTGTATAAACAACTTACCAGAATCTAATTGTCGCTAGATCTCCTCAAAATATCAAATTCAAGATTCACATTAGGACAGACTGCAACTACATTCATTTAGTAGTTACTGGCATATAAATCCGATCATCAAAAACCTTGCATTGAATATAAATATTTTATATTCTATATGATTTGAAAGAGTATTAATTAACAAAATCTTTCTTAGATTTATCACAGATGTGAATTAAATATTATGACTATTGTCAACTAATACTATGTGTAATATCGATGTCGTCTAATGCGAAATTTGTCAGTCTTAATTTCTCTGATATATCGTATGCATATTAATTTAGTAATTTAATTATATCATTGTACAACTGTATATTCTTGTAAATATTATAGTACAATGCTCTTAGTTGACATATCGGATTTACATGTTAATGACCATAAAATCCATAATTTAAATTAATTAAATAAAGATAAAAATATATTATTTAAAGTAATGTATATTGACAAATATAATTATGTTAATTATTTTTAATATAAAATAAAAAATAAAAATATATAATATAAATTTTTCACATTTACATATTTAAATATAATTTATTAATATTATATTTAATGTTTATAGAATTTATTTAACCTATAGTATAATTTTATTTATTATACATAATAATTTATTAACATTTTAATTAAATATGATTTTTTTAACATATCTATATATATATATGTATAAAGAATCAATTATCTATTTTAAAAATTGTATCTTATTTTTCTTTCAAAGATCTTAATAATGAAATTGTTACAATAAATAATTAAAGTTATTATACAATGTAATGACTTATTTATTTAATTTTTTTTTAAAAATTAAGTTTTAAATTTATTTCTATAATAGTATAAGATAATTATAAATAATTATAATTTTATATCTCATATGCAAGTATAGATGATGATAGCTGCAACATGGATGTAAGAATGGAGATAGGAAAAAATTAACCAATCATTTTTCTCTATTCTAATAGATATATTAAAATATTTCTAGGTATACTAGTAAAAAAGGATATTTAAAGTAAATAAAAATATGTTACGTAAATAACCATAGATTATTAATAAGGGTCTAATGGAGTCATAGGAGTACAATATATTTAGCAAAACATATAATATAAGGATGGTTTTTTGTTTTTTTAAAGAAATTTAAGTACATAAATTGTATTTATATTTAATAGAAATGAATTATATTATATTTTATTATATAGTTTTGTATTATTTTAAAAATGTTAATTATTATTTTTAATGAATTTTATTTAAAAATTATAATTTTTTATTTTAAATTATAAATATAATTTTTCCAAATATTCTAAATTTATTATAAATATATTTACATTAATATATAATGATTAGAGTTAATATAAACAATAATGATTAGATTTTACTAAATATTATAAAATAATATTATATTATTTATTTTATATGTGAAATAATACTTATATTTATTAATATAAACAATAATATATGTTATATAAGATTTCATAATTTCTGGTTAAAATATATAATATAATTTAGAGTGTATGCTGAGATGCTTTTTTTTTAAACAACGTATTATTTTTTAAATAGTAAAATAATACTATGGTTATTTTTTTATCTATTATGTTTCGGCATCACATGTAAGGTTTGAATCTATGGTTGTCGTGTGTTAGCAAGGAAATTTTTTAGATCTAATGATCATGCGACCACCGTTGATCTTGCTTTATTACTGGGCATTTAAAAATGGTGGACCCACTACTAGCTGTGCACAAGCATTTGTTCCTAACCTAGCAATGTGGCACCCGGTCACCTGTACGATAGATGAACATAGTGGTGAAGGACAAATTTAGAGATCTAGCAAAGACTTTAGTCGGTGAATCTCGAAATAGTCTGCTGGTTAGAGAACACATTTGGAGAACTGGAGATAACCTTGGTCTCAAAATCTCCCAATTAAATTGGTTAAGTCACAAACATCTCGCGAATGGGAGGAGAATGGGAGAATGACAGGTTAGCGCATGCGTCCAATATCTAAGGTTACTGTAGGACTGCCACTGTGCAAAGAATCAATGGTTGTCATGTGTTCACAAGAAATCAAATTAGACCCTGCGATCATGCGACAGCCATCGATCTTACCATTTAACTCAAAGATTTTTAAAAAAATTATGAACTGTCATTTCAAAACTATAAAGGTACTCGGTACAATATCAAATTTAGTAGTTAGTCATATACAAATTCGATGATCGAAAACCTTGCATTTAATACAAATACTTGACTTTCTATACGATTCGTAAGGCTATAAATTAACAAAATCTTTCTTAAATTTTTCATGTATATGCATTAAATGTTCTGACTATTCTCATCTAATTTGATATATAATATCGATCTCCTCTAATGCAAAATCTGCCACACTTAATTTCTATCATATATCGTATACTGATTAATAAAGTAACTTAATTATAAGATATTAAATTAATTGGGTGGTTGCAAGAAGTTGAGTCCCACTTTTGGGCAAAATGTGGAAGTGTTTTTCCTTTTTTTCAAATTTCCTGTCAATTGATGTCTAAATTTGAGACACTTAGAGATTGAATCTCAAAAAAATTTAGTACTAAAAAATGTAGTTTTCAGAGTCTACTTTTCAAATATGTAATTTATTTAAATACCCACATGGTCTAAATTACTTTTTAGTAGGAATGTTTAAAAACCATGTTTTCAAAATGCTTGTTTCAGGACCATACCATAGCCGTGTACGAACACCATATTTTGACTTAAATAAATAAATTTTTGTAAATCCTTCTGGGGAAATATACCTAAGACACCAAATATTGATCAGCATATTTTTTCTTATTTTTTTATTGAATATATTTTTGTTATTAATTTTTAATTGACTATAAAATATGTTTTCAAAACCTCTAGTATACAGACACCATAATTTGATGAGAATTTCATTTTTTTTTTTAAAAAAAAAAATTTATCTTCAAAAGAATTGTATCTAGATTGGTCTCATATAATTTATTTTCCAAAAAATCTAAAAACAAAAAAGTTATTAATGTTTTAGTGAACCTCACTATTTTACGTTTAGGTACCACTTTTAACTAATAAATAATGCAAAAATAGTAAAAATAATCACATCACTATGAAATTTACATTTTTGAAATCAGGACAATTAGAACTCTAATGAGTTTTTTTTTTGTAAAATGATACGATCGGGAAGGCCCTCAAAAAATTATGGCAAGACAGAAATCTGGCATTCCAATGCCTTAACCAAATTTTTGGAGGTCAAGACATAGGCTTGGTTCTACCAAGCCTAAACCAAACCGACTTTGGAATGAAATTCGAGGTAGATGTGTGCTTCCTGCTCATGTCTTAAAAAACGGGCTCCCATTTTTTAAAAAAAAATAAAGTGTTAAAATGCATTTTTAATTCTAAAAAAAAAAAATTAAAAATGAGCACCCGTTTTTTAAATTAAAAAACGGGCACCCATTTTTTGAATTTATGATCGGGTCCCCGAACCTAAAACGAGCGCCTGTTTCGAGCGACATCTCTCATTTCTACAAGACTTCCACGGAATTGTCCCCCAACTCCAAACTATTACCCAACTACAACTTTTCAATTTTGTTTTAATTTAAATATAGATATAGAATGTTTTTTTTCCAATAATCATTCAAATGTTACATCATTTTTCAACTTTCTATTATAGAAAATGCTTTTACTTCACATATTGGATTTAGATGTTAATGACCTCAAAATTTGTTATTAAATAGTATCGAATTTAGTAATTAGTACCTTCGAAACCCACTTTCGTTTACCCTACGTTGCTCTTCTATGTTCTATTTGACCGTTACTTTTTACAAAGTCACTCAAGCTTTGAATCTTATCTTTATCCAACGGTGGTCGCAAGACCGCAAGGAATCTAGGTAGCCCTTGCAATCATGCACCACTCGTTGATCTTGTTGTCAGGTCACTGCATGCGCTCAGTCCCTAAGCTTTCTGCAGGATTGACACTCTGTAGAAAATCAATCAACGGTTGTTGTGTGTTCGCAACAAAGCTATTCTAACCTTGCGATCATGCGCTAGCCGTCGATCTTACTATTTAATTCAAATATTACAAAAAAATGAACCGTCATCTAAAAACTATAAAAGTACTCGGTACAATATCGGATTTAGTAGTTACTGGCATACAAATCCGATGATCGAAAACCTTGCATACAAATACTTTACTTTCTACAACTTTATATTATTGCCAATATTATAGTACAATGCTTTTATTTGACATATCAGATTTACAATTTAATTACCTCCAAATCCTTAATGAAATAGTATCGGATTTAGTAATTAGTACCTTTAAAACCCGCTTTTATTTACTAGTGAAGAAGGCAAAGACCTTAAAGGCAAAGTCGGAATTACCAATGAGTTACATATAAATCCGATGAGTAACATATAAATCTACTTTGTTGATTAACAGACTCGTTGGAGTTGCTTAATCTCTCCTTCAATAATAAATCTTCCAGCGATAATTAAATATACTATAGTTGCTAATTCTCAACAGACAATACATTAAAATGTTTACAAAATTGTTGTGATTTAAAGAATACTCTGAAGTCACTATATTAAAAAAAATGTTTTTACCTGACATATCGGATTTAGATGTTAATGACCTCAAAATCCGTTATTAAATAGTATCCGATTTAGTAATTAATACCTTCGAAAACTGCTTTTGTTTACTAGTCAGCAACACAAACTCAACGGTTAAAGAAAAATTTACAAATCTCGAGATTCCCCTAGTCGCCAAACCTCAAAAAACTCTTGTGGTTACAGAAGAAATTTGGAGAACATGAGATAACCTTGGTCTCGAAATCTCCAAATTCAATCGGTTAAGTACAAAACATCTGCAGAATGGAAAAATGCCTAAATCACGCAGTCTCCCAAATTATTGGTGGTTAGAAGTTTCATTCCAAGATTGACTGACTATTGTTCGATTAAAATCGGGTGGTTGAGATTCAAATAGACTATTCTATAAGACAAAATATTACAATTTTTTAAAAAAGCTTATGAAAAAAGTTAATTATTATGTAACATAATTATTTTACAAACATAAAATTTCAACCCAAACATCAAATGTTGAATGCTAAAAAAAAAGGTAGAACCATATTTTAATTACAACAAAATAATTTACGATATGACTAGAAAATAAGCATCAAATTTCATTTCTTACTCGTATGAAAAATGAATACAATCGTATCTAGAAAAAGAATGAAACAAAATTAAAAATACAAAAAGTTAAACAACATAACATCTATTCGGCGTAATAATTGCATACCGAGTTGCAATTACTAGTTTATAATATTATATATGTCTATCGAATATTATTATATATATATATATCTATTGAATATTATTTATCTACCGAATATTTACGCAGTAGGCATTTCATTATGAAAGTGTTTGAGCAGATTTTGTTCATCTGACGAATGCAAATTGTGGAGAAGGCAATGACTGCCATTGTGAGAGTGTAAGCCGCAGGATTCCAGAACCGTCTTTTCCCCAATTTCAAATTCTAGAATAGTCGAGTTTTTTATGATTTCTAGAACAATTCAAGGAGCAAATGACATTCGGGCATTTGTTCTCGTCCGCCTCAGTCAGAACAAAAATCGGAAGACAATTTTCAAGAGGTGCATCAATGGCGATGACAGTGAAATCAAGGTTGTTGTAATTGCCCAAATCGCCCAGTTTCTCCACATATGTCGCTTGTGTAATGATGATTTTCGCTGTAGAGGGCTTCGCTTGCTTCGCAATCTCACCGGGGGAATAAAAGGGGATTGCAGTAGTCGCAACTGCGCCATTAAGGCAGGCTCCCAAGAACAAGGCAACAATTGTCCAATTTTCCAGTTTACTTTGTCCGACGTTAATATCGTAGTAATATATATGTTTGACTGTCTCTGTAGGTAATCAATTTTCTGCAAGTTACTACATTGAAAACCCAGATCTTCAACACATTTTTTTCTTCATTCCTTGATTCAGACTTTCATCTGTTTGAAACTGGTTGCTGTTTACTTTTGGCTTTTACAGAAATTATTACGTCGTTGTGGTGAGCACAGAGACGATTACGCTGTTCTCCAGCTCAGATCCATTTCTCCTATCTCATCACTCACTGCAATCCATGACAGATTCAAAATATGGATTAATTGCATGATCACCTCCGCCAGTTTTCCCACACTGCAGAATTAATTGGAATTAATCTCATTTATGTTATTTTATTTTTACGTGGCATTTTTGTCGAATGAGGACAGTCAGTGATAGGTATATCCTGTACGAGAAAAATGAGGATGTCTGCAGTTTTTGCTACAGCTACAGTTTAAATCAGCCAACGAATACAGGGGACTGTTTTTTCTGACTGCAATGAAAGAGCAGCAGATCTATGTCTGTGTTCTATACAATGAAATTTTGTATAATTTTTAATATTATATATAGACCATTTCCATGTTCATCTCTGTTATTTATTTTGCTATCTTTGTCTCTGTTTCTCCTCTGACTCCGTGTAATGAACCCCCAAAACAGTCAATAAGCAAAGTGAAAACAGAGATACCCCAGCTACAACAGTTTGTATCCAACATAATGTGTGGAGGATTTCTGTGAATGACTTATATATACAATTAAATTTCAAAATAAGAATATAGGGGATGTCTGCAGTTTTTTGCAGCACAATAGCAACAATTTAAAGTAGCCAAAGAATACAGGGGATTATGTTTTGGTTTTTCCTGACTGCAATGACTTATTGCTTGCAGCCTTTTCGCTATCTCAAAGTCCAAATGAGGAGCTTTCATAATGAATAACTAACAAGACTAGGCATAATTGTACGAGTTTCACACAATAAAAGTTTAAACTACAACTTCCTATGATTTAAAATATGAGAAACAACTTGGAAAAGCATACCACCTCTGATAGAGACTCCAGCAAATATTCACAGCACTCTTCTCGAAGTGGGTAAACCCCAAACTGGTCTGCCAGCAACACAAGTGGGAGTAATACAGAACCCATGTCCTATTTTTCATCATAGTCTAATTGCCCACTATACATGAATTCTAGCATGGCTATAAATGCTTCAGGGGAGATATCTCTTAAGCAGACTTCTGAGCAGCTGCTTTCAATCATCCCATTTGTGAACATCTGCCAAGGATAGGAACTTCAAAGATTATTTCACCTTCATATAATAATAGTATGCTTGAAATAGATTTAAATTTTTCCATCTAATAAGGCAATGATACAGCTACAAGTAGGCAGTCTATTAAGGAAAACCACTTATCTTGAAATGATGATACAATCAGTGAAAGGAAAAGACTAAAAACATAGTAACATTTTACTATTGTATTAAATTGAAATGTGTTGTGCCCCCTCAGGACCGTCTACAAAGGAACCATAAAGCATGTGAAAGTGTTTGAATAAAATTGGCAATGTATCTTAACTGACTCTCCAATGTGTAACATATGTTTCTTTTTCACAATCCAATTGAACCAGAACATGCCAAAAACAGAAATATGCCTGATCAAATATAATATCTGCAGAAAGCTAACATCAAAATTTGAGACAAACAGATATGAAAATCAACCTTAGCAAAAGGAGCACTCCAGATACTCAAAACAAGCTACAAATTTGAAACCCAATGCAATTACTATTGCAAGTGCTATCTCAGCATTTGTTTCCTTGGAGGATCTACAACAAGGTGAGTTGATTCATGAGTATGCAGCAAGAAATGGATTTGATTTAGATGTTTCGGT
Source organism: Chamaecyparis obtusa (assembly GCA_027943335.1). Lineage (NCBI taxonomy): Eukaryota > Viridiplantae > Streptophyta > Pinopsida > Cupressales > Cupressaceae > Chamaecyparis > Chamaecyparis obtusa. The sequence goes on along the minus strand of BSBK01011505.1, from coordinate 10,542 downwards.
GGTGAATTCGTTTGTAGCTATGTATGCTAAGTTCAGGAAATTGTTAAATGTAATTTAAAATCAAATGAAATTTAATTACAACTATTTGTGTTTATATTAAATAATAATATAAACATTAAATATATTTTAATATGAGATAGTTTAATTTATTTTATAAGTTTACTTTTTTTAAATTATTATTAATTTTATATTTCATGGAAAACAACATGAATGGAAAACCCCTCTTTCACATATTGCAGTCATATAGTCTCTCATGCCAATGACTCTTAATATTTTGTCAACTTACACTAACAAAGTAATATCAGTAGTTCATATGCCATATCCATTTCTTATCTTAGATAATGGGTTTATGAAATTCTTGTTTACAGATAGAAAGAGAGATATATAGAAGGAGAGATGAGAGATAATGGGATAGAGATGGAGAGAGAGATATAGAGCAAGATGGGAAGAGAGAGGGAGAGAGGAGAGGTAATAAGATAGAGATGGAGAGAGAGGAGGAGGGGAGAGGGAAGATACTGAGAGATTGGGATAGAAATAGGGAGAGGTGTAGAGGGAAGAGCACAAGAGAGAAAGGAGACAGAGAGAGGTATGGAAATGGAGATTGAGAAGAAGAGGGATATGGACAAGACAGGGAGAGATAGAGGGAGATAAAGGGGGAGATATATAGGGATGGAGAAATAAAGGGAGAGATGTGAGGACATATATGGAAATGTAGAGATTTAAAAATATAGGAAGGGAGTGATGGATAGAGATGGATGGCTATAGAGATGGATAATGTGGTAGTTGCAATAGCTCAAAGTAATAATAGTATGGATGAATGAGATTGTCTAGATGCTCATCAAAATAATAGTAAAAAAAAAAAAGATATATAATTATTTGATTAATGTATATATATTTAATATATAAACAATTTAAAATTTAAAACTAGATATAAAATAGAAAAAAGTTGATATAAACCGTAAAAAGTGAGATGAAAAGAGATGCGCTTTTTAGTTCCTCCAACATTAATACAGCATACCCATTACACGCCAAAGTACCATTCTAGTATTTAATACTATCAAATGTTATTAACATATGCTATCGAATGTATTAGTCACCGTGATAAAGCATATCACGTGAACGCGCTGCAGCGGATCAAACAAGGAAGTCGCCCCCATAGGACGTGACTGCTATGAACAGTCACACCTATGATAGGCGTGACTCCCTGAGGAGTCACGTCAATCATAGATGTGACTTTTCATAAGTCACCGCAGCATATAAAGGGCTGCAGACAAATACCGATGACAAAATATAGAAATTGATAGATATTAGTTCATCTACAGATATTAAAACGTGTTCTCCTGAAAAACAGCATAGTCATTATATTATCAGCTTTATTAAGTTCATTATATCATCAAATTTATTAAGTAATTTCTGTCAGATAAATTTTAATATAAATCCTGTTTGCATTTACAGTTTGTGACAAAGTTCTGAAAGTCAATTGAGTTCTTTTTATCATTCCTTTCCTGCCTCTTTTCTCAGCCATTTCTATGGTTACATTGAAATCATCACAAATAAATCCGGCCCTAAGTCAAGCCTACCCAAAGTCTTAGCAATATTGTTCCAAACTACCACCTTATCTTCAGATTTTGTCGGGCCATACACATTAAACAACTAAACTGAAATCTGCAAATGAGTAAATTCACCTCAAATAATTGCCAATTTTTAGATTGAGAAATACCTTCTACTTTTACATTCCTCGGATTCCAGAGAATACCCAAACCCCTTAAGTACCATTCGAGTTCACAAAACAACCTAACCATCTATGTCGAACACCCAAGAACCACGCAGCCTCTCCCTGAGCTAATTTAGTCTCCTGCAAGAAAATTACATTCGGTCTTGTCTGATCAAAGCACCTTTTGATCAGACAACGTTTGTCAAGAGCATTGCAACCCCTGACATTCCACATTAAGAACTTTATGGCTATCCAAAAAAGAACAAGTCTCTCCCGGATCTAAGCTTTATCTAACCTTTTTTGTTGGCAGCGTCTCTCCAGTCTGAAATGAGCTTGGTTCACCCAATCCAAACCCATCTAAATTTTGATGCAGATTCTCCTCCGCCATGGTAACAGTAGTGAGGTTGGGAGAGGGAGACTTCGTAGTATTTTCCAAAACCCGACCACCACTCGGAGGGTAGTGAGAAAAGGAAGGATTGTTCTCTCCACCTACCTCATCCTGCAAGATTTGATCGGGAGGGGCAAAGTCAATTATTTATGTCTCCGATTGCATTTGACCTTCCTTAAACCCAGATGATGTTGTTGTCCCCTGTTCGGAGTTCATGCCCTCTTGTTCCTTTTTAGCCAGATCACTCCTATCGTCCTTCCAATGCTCATTTTGATTTCTGCTGCGTTCGACTTCTCATTACCACCATCCTGAGTCGGCTCCATTACAGGAGCACATGCCCCTTCTGGTTCCTACTCACCACGCTCTTGAAAATCCTCACCTCGCTTGGGACATGAAGGCTCTGCTCCTTCATCCTTCTTTTTTATCAAATCGTCCAGTCTTGCCTCGGATTTGTCACTCTCCAGACCTTTCCTTTATGCTCTACAATGCATTCCTCAGCTCGGTGACCCCATTCTTTACATTTGCTGCATTTTTCCATTATTTCTTCCACTTCGATCTCCTGTCACCAATATCCTTCGATTGTCCCGATTTCTATGGTGTGTGGAAGGGGCAGATGAGGCCTCCAGGATATACAAATTCGAGCTTTTTCTATCGCCTCATCAACTTTGATGAATCTCCCCAGCTTATTTCCTAGGGCTTTTAAAATCTCTCCATTCCAACACTCATGAGGAAGGTTGTACAATCTAATCCAAATGGGTACCTCTTCGATGGAGACTTGCTTAGGGTTAAAATTTGGAACCCAATCCTTGATAAAAAATCCGATCCCACCCATCATAAATGATATGTTATACACGATCCACTATTTATCCCTGGCATTGGTAGTAATAACTAAGAAAAAACCATCTGGAAGAGTTTTTACTGAGAAGTGTTTACCCAGTTGTCATCGATCCACTTACGGATGCGAGGGTAAGCGGGCCAACCTTCACCCGATTTCATAAAAAAGGCTTTTTCCCTTATTAAGTCTCTAACCGAATCCATCCATTCACTCAATTCAATCCTTATTAAGGGTAGGTTCCCATGCGGCTGCTTAGCTTATTTTAGCTAGCAGTTGCTGCTCAACTTTTTGAGTAGTAATTTGTGGAGCAGGTGTCCCCATAGATACTAAAATTTGCTGCTTATTTTTAAGCAGTGCTTGTAAATGTTATTTTTATATAAAAATTTTAAATTTCAGAGGCAAACTTTATGCAAATAAAAAGAAAGAATAAAAATGGTGATGCCAAGTGTCATTTTTCCAAATTTTTCTCAATAAGCAGTGTTGCTTATTTTCAACCCCTCCTTTTTTTTCACGGCTTAATTTTAATTTATAAGCAGTAGCTACTTCAAAAAAAATAGGGGAAGATTCCAATTTATCCCTTTCCCAAAATTATAAATTTACATGGGAACACTCCAACTGCTTAAATTTAAGCAGAAATTGTATATAACCAGCTGCATGGGAACATGGGGTAAGATAACCCTATTGTGCATAGTGGCGGGTTTCTCAGTTGTGGGAAGAAAATGATCTTTTGGCCACCATTCCTTGTTTTCTAGAGGCCTAGAACTATTATTCAACCCTTTGATGATTTTTGAGTAACCCCATCGGTTCCTGCCATTTGTCGAGCTGGGATGAGCTTTCTTTTCGGAAGCCTGTCCAGGAGGCCGCCAAGGGAGACGCTGACCCCTTCTTCCAACTCCACGACCTGCAAGTTGTTCCCTGCAAAAACTGCCGCCATCATCCGCTACAAACCCTAACCTTCTTCGACGCTCCATTTCTTGAATTCAAAGCTGTATGCATTTTTGTAAACACAATTTTTAAAAATAATATACTTGTCTTAATAATTTTATATTATATTTTATAATAGAAATTAGTAGATATAAATAAAATATAATATATAATTATTATTAAGTCAAAATCTTAAAATTACAGTCTTTATATTCACAAAGAAACATATTATTAATTCTTGTAGTGGGTGATTGTACGGGAGGCATTAGATCATCCAAAGGGCATTAATGCCTCACATGAAATGTATCTACTTAAGAAGGCAACAAACTAATCCCCTTGTCCCTAAATTTCATTTTTGGAAGTCTCAAAAGCTCTTTACCCACTACAAGAATTGACAATATGTTCCCAACAAATAAATATAAATGTAATTTTAGGCAATTTATTTGATTGAATATTATAAAAATAGAGCATACTATTTTATGAGAATGGAGAACCTATTATATGAAAGGATCAAACAACTAATCCAACATATTATTTAGACTATTCTTAACACTAAATTTAAGCATGTGGGAGCATGATCATTTATGATGTTTTGACCATTAAAAAATATAGAATTTGAGGCTTTTTTATTTTTGCAATCTTAGAATAAAACACAAGAATGAAGCAAGAATAAAATGTACATGCAAATATTAACAAATTGATGTAGCACACAACTCTCAAAACACAATTACAAGACAAGTAAACACAGATTTTTGAACCTTCAATATTTTCCATTCATCATTCACTGCTTCTACAATTCTCGGCAAACTCTTAAGTAACCCAAAAAACCAAAAAAATAAGAAAACCAAAATTACCCTTTTTGGCAGTTTTCACAAAATTATTTTTTGCCATTTTTGGTAATTTCTGAAACAACACCTAAAAAGCAGAGTTTTTGCCTAAACATGTCATTGACTAAGTTAGAATGAATTGCAAACTAATATCCGATATTAGAAACATAATTTTGGATTTATTACAAAATAGAACTTTCTAAAAAACTAGAGAAAAACACTAAAAGCTGATTTTGGAGCCCTAAATAAAACTTTCAGCTCTCAAAAATGTGCTAAAATGGACCCTGATCGATATGAGATCATCAACAAAACATATGCCACCTCCTGAAGCATGCACCCGAAAAAATTGAGCAAATACCCAGAACCGAGTCAAAAGTTATGACCTCCAGAAGTTTCTGCATCACAAATTCATTAAAAAAAAAAACATTTTCTTCATTAGGATCCATTCCTTCCTAGATTAACTCTATTTAATATGTTTCCAATAAGAAATGTTTATCTTTCAGGACGTCATTAAAATCTCTCTCTCTCTCTCTCTCTGCAAACCTATGCAAACCTAATGTGACCATGTTGGTAATGGATACATAGTTAATTTCAAGCTATCACTTCTTCATTGAGATCTCTATTGCACAAACAACATTATTTTCTAAATGCCCTACCAAACCTCATCTATTGCATAATAGTATGCAAAAATGTAGACCAAAAATTTCCTTCAATGACCTTCCACAACTCTTCGATGTACCCATTGCACACTAAGTAGGCATAAAGCCAAATTCTGCCACCTTTGCTAACATAAAGATAAATGGTAGTCATTTAAAATGCTTATTGAAGGAGGAAGAGAATGGGATATTTAAAACACCTATCAAGAAACTATGGTTTAGTTATTGAAGAAGAACCCCTTCATGTTTTGTCGTTGGTCTCTCCAATGGTTACCCTTAAACAACACACAATAAGGAACAAATTAAGCGTAGAAATAGTTAGTCAACTTTGACTATTTAACAGTTTTAGCCTAGGAGTCAGCTGGTAGTGTGTGTTGTTTAAGTCATTCGCTCTCCAATCAATAGACAAATCCTGAGATACCCAAGGAAGAATCAATTTTGAGGAAATGTAGCAAGTGGTGGTTGTGTAAGGTGAACATGAAGATATCATGGGATTTAAGGAGGATGTTGTGGGGGTTACATCGTAGGAAAAAAATGAGTGTGTGGAAGAGGATACTTAAGGTGGAGAGGATGACAAAGAGTTGCAAAGGGAAACCACAAGGGAGAATGATGTGATGCAAAAATATATACCATCAAATGGAGATGGTGATATATATATATATATATATATATATATATATATATATATATATATATATATATATATATATATATATATATATATATATAGGGAAATTAAAGGAATGCATGGGGGAAGGAAGAAAATAAAAATGTTGTAGGAGATAAAGAGAGTCTATGAACCTTTACAATGAATTTTGATAGAGTATATTTGTGACTATAGAGAATAGTCGCAAAGGGAAATATTTAGATGAACTATGTGCAGGAAGTGAGGTCATTAAGAGGTCCAATTGTGTAATTTGTGGAGTTTTTAGGCTTAATAGAATCAAATTTTATTCCTTGTGACAATCTAAGTGTTAACTTGAAATGGAGTCTCTATTTTATGCTATGCATTTTTTTTATTTTTCTAATTTGTGGGGCAAGAGGGTCATGGTTTAAATCAATTGGTAATAGAGCTAGTCGTCTTGACTTTTTTGATAGAGTGTCAAACACGAGGTAGTCTACACTAGGACCTATCTATGAGGAGCTCAAGAGGATTGATGTGGCAATATGCCACCTCGAAGGGGAACGCCCAGAATAAAGGAGGTGATGAAATGATTTTGTGAAATGATAAGAATGATATAAGTGTTGTTGAGTAGTGTCGTGAGGATGAATCTATAATTACTATGTATTAAATTAGCTTCAACAATATTGATCCAATATCCTCTTGAAGAGCATGATCTTAATAATAATTATTATTATAATTATTATCAATTAGCGATTAACAATTCATATACCTGTAATTCATAATAACTAAATAGTTGTTAAGCAAACTAATTATGTTCGCCACCTTTCATGGACTAGTCATGTCACTTCATAAAGGATGCCTTTCATATATAATGGTGTTTGATCTTAGTTGAGGAGATCATCGAATAAGAATTAAATTGGAATACAAATATTATTGTTGACAGAGAGTTATACAAATTGGCACACACACAGGTAGAACACTCAATACATTTAGATCACACATATATTATATATCATGGAGGATATAATTGAGATTGTCATTTCTATAATATTATAGAGGATAAGATAATATCATCAAAGACAATATACATATAGCGGAACGTATACTGTAGACATCAATAAATATAGGAGATTGATACTTACAACATATATGTGTGTAAAGTGACATCTATAAGAAGATCATAACTTCATATTGGTCGATATATAAGAACCATTTACAGTTGCAAATTAGGTCTTTTGAATGGTCATATAATTGACTATATTGTAAATAATCATTTCAATAAAAAAAGGAGATTAGTGTTGGGTTTTTCACCTTCTAATTTGAAGGTTTTCCCATGGTATATGTTGTTTGAATTGTTTCATTTGTGCATTGCTATTAATCTGATCTAAAAAAATAACATGGTATCAGAGGCAGGCATAAGAAAAGATTGGATCAAATTCAAAGTAGCAAGTTTGTCCTCTAAACTGCCTTTCAATCTAATTGCATATATCAATGTCAAGATGGTAAATGGAATTAAAGTCGAAGACAAACTTGAGGGAGCATAAAATTTCACCTCTTGGAAGTTCAGAGTCATGCTTGCCTTGGGAGAAAATGAATTAAACAAATTTGTGGAAAAAGAAGTTTCGGAACCAAATGAAGAAGATCAAAAGCCTCAATAGAAGAGAAATTTCATCAAAGAAAAGAAAATACTAGTTTCAACACTATGAAAGATCACATTGTGCCAACCATCTCTAAGTGAAGATCAGCATATGACATGCTCAAGACATTAGAGAAGATGTATGAGATCAATAACACAAGTCGAGCCCTTGCATTAAAATGGGAACTTCACCACATTAAGATGATAGAAGGAGAATCCATCATCTCACATTTCATGCAGATTACTGAATTGAGAGATCAACTCTGCACCATAGGACACATTATGGTTAATAAAGAATTATCCATGTTGGCACTTAATGGTCTTCCTTCCATCATGGGAGTCATTTATACAAGGTATAAGTGCAAGACCAAAACTCCCTAAGTTTGATCATTTGAAGACAGATTTGTATTCAAGCAGAGTCTAGATTATTTGCAAGAGGGATAATTAGAAACACGCAAAATGAAGATAATCATTTTCTTACTACTCACACTACTAAGAGAGACTTGAAGAAATTTAAAGAAAAGAAATCACAAAAGGAATAGAAATCAAAAGCCAGACCTTGCACCTAACTCGAAAAATTAGAAGGTAAATCTTTCAAATATGCAGTGCTTTAAATGTGACAAGTATGGTCACTATGCAAGAGATTGTTGGTCAAAACCTAAGGACCAAACTGCAAATATTAATAAAGTCTTAATTAAAAGGGAAGAACACAAATATTCAAGTGGATTTCTCTTCATATCTTCCGTATCAAGTAGTGTTCCCATAGATAGTAACACTTGACTAATTAATAGTGGAGCTTCTTGACACATCGCAAGCTATCAAGAACATCTTTTAGATTTGGTAGAGAAATATTGATGCAGGAGCATCCTAGGGTAGTTGGAAATCTTGTATTAACCAAAAATATATTTTTTGTTTGGTTTTGGATTTCTATTTTATCTTGGTTGGAGACCTAAGATTCTCGATCTCTTTGTGTTAGTTCTCAGTTGTAAGCTTGTTTGGCCTTCAATCGATGGAGCTCGGTGATTGGTAGTCACTTTGTTGATTTCTTGGTTGAGGAGTTCGGTGCTTAGTTACCGACTGGGTCTTGGTGATATGTTACCACAAACTCGGTGACTCATTGTATTAGTTGCTCGGTTAAGGATTTTGGTGCTCGGTTACTAATTGGGTCTCAGTGATATATTACCGAATGGTTCTAGTGCTCGGTGCTCTTGTTGACCGACTTTCTTGTTTGGATGAATCGGCTTGGAAAACTGGTGCATTTAATTTGGGTCGCGCTCCTTGAGTTATGGATTGACCGTTGGATGTGTGGGGACCTAAATCTGGCGTGTCGTCATTCTTCTATGTGGATCTGATGACCATTTGAAGGCCAACATGAAGAAATATATTTTATAAAGGCTATGTTGAGAGCCGACTAATGTTTTGTAATTAATTATTGTTGTGAAGATGACTTGTGGCTGACTAGTATATAAGGAAGGTATGGGTAGTGTTTAGAAGGGGATAGGAACATGAAAGGTGGTAGTAGAGGGTATTCTGATTTAAGAGCATAATTCAGTCCAATTGTTCTAAGTGTAGCAAAGCTAGTATTGTTTTTGGAGCAAGGAGATTGCTTGAGGCTTGAGAGCTCAAGTTTAGATCTTCTTTTGTAGTTCAACCAGTTACTGTTTTGGTACAGATCTAGACTAGCTAGGGAGATTTGGATCATTGTTGATTTTTGCTCATAATTTCTGATATAATTGGCTGTAACCAAGAAGGCCTTATAGCCCGATATGTTGCTTGTAAGATCAGTTATTGATGATTAAAAGTTGAATTTTTTATCGGGCATTGTTGTGTGTTTGTGTTTTTCATTGTGTGACTTTGTCTGTTGCATGTTTGGACACCTCCTATGAGGATTCTCCAACCATGACTACATCAAATATTCAAGCCTTTAAGTTATTATTGGAGATGATGCACACTATTCAGTGAAAGAATTTGGTGCTACATCACTCAACCTAGAATCTGGGATTTCACTTCATCAAATCTAATAGATTTTCACAATCCATGTATATAATGTATCAGTTTCTGGATTCGATTGTGTAGAGTTTTTTTACCATCAACGTTTCAAATTATACTACATGATCCATCATCAGGATGTTAGAGAGCAAGAAGAACAAAAGATAGGTGATTGCAAATCTAGAAGACCATAAAAGAAGGAGGGAGAATGAAAGAGGAGAGAGAAAAGAGAGGTACAAAAAAATATATAAAATAAGAAAAATCCCTAAAAAGGCTAAACATAAAAGACTTATCAAAACAAGAAAATTAGAGAGAAGAGAAAAAAAAAAGATTAAACCAACCAATAAGAAGAACATAAAAAGGGATATCTAAAAAGGGAGACAAATATAAAAGATAAAAAGCAAGAAAAAATAAAAAGAGAAATAACAAATAAAATACACAACTAAGAAAATACATACATGTATATATATATGCATGTATATATATATATATATATATATATTATATATATATATATATATATATATATAATATATATATATATATATATATATATATATATATATATATATATATATATATATATATATATATATATCCCATATATATATATAAGATTAAAAATGTATATACAAGTTTACTTATATCTACCTGTAACCTTTTGTGTAACTGTGTAAAATATAAGAAAATGAATATCAATATGTAAATAAGTAAGCTAGTATATACAACTAGTATACTTGTAAATATAAAATATAAAAAATGTTAAAAATTTATATTTATATATATAATATATATATATATATAATATATATATATATATATATATATATATATATATAGATATATACGCAAACATATATATATATATAAAGAAATAAATTATAAATGTATATACAAGTGTACCTATGTGAGCCTAAAACCATTTGTGTACTTGTGTGTGTATATATA